>VTPC01000521.1:0-15316 GCA_011009095.1 Ignelater luminosus | reverse complement strand
TAATTTTGTGAATTTGTTTAAGCAACAGTATATGATTAAGACATTATAAACTCTCCTGGTAAGTTTAAAGAGAGCTCCGAGTGTTCATCGTTATCAAGGTGTTCTTAACATAATTATGTATGGAGTGTTTCCCGGTCAGAAACTACGCCAGCAAATGTGATGACCTTGACATGGTTCTAGGCGCCCATACCAATTTTGACATATTAAAGTTATAACTGAGGTCTTTTATTGAGTTTTTTAATTCAATTTATGATAGGCTACCTTGTGAACATTCCCTTCTCCGACGTTTTGAGCCGCTGTGAGCATAATTTTTAGTTTGCACGCCCATTAAGGCCACTTTCTCTGGTTTTGACCGTGACACAAGTGTGTATATTCCAGGTCAGATAGGTAACTAAATGAACACGCTTAGCCAATCTAGAAACAAAATGTCTCACTTTGGTTATTTTCAAGCAACTTGATTAAATCAGTCAGGTCTTCAGATAGCGTTCAGTCAACTAGATAAGGTCTAAGCTGCTTCGTAGCTGTTTTCACAATTTTATCTTTACCAACCTTTTTTAGTTCGTATCAGCCTTCAATGTTTATGGCAATAATTTCAGAAGGTTCTGTAAACTTGAAATTTTACAAGCCTGGTAGACAATTACAAAGTTTCCAACA
This sequence comes from Ignelater luminosus, assembly GCA_011009095.1. Classification (NCBI taxonomy): domain Eukaryota; kingdom Metazoa; phylum Arthropoda; class Insecta; order Coleoptera; family Elateridae; genus Ignelater; species Ignelater luminosus. The sequence goes on along the minus strand of VTPC01000521.1, from coordinate 14,662 downwards.
ATGTATTCTTTGCTGTACCAAGCAAATAAACTCTGAAATGTTTTAAGGTATTTACTATTGCTAAAATCTCGAATTTGAGATCTGCAGGCTGCAGACTACAATTTTATTTTTGCCACTGTGCTTCTGCATCAATATGGTACCGTAATCAAGGGAACTGGCGTCAGTATGTAAAAAACTTTGGATTGAAAACGAACAATAACAGTTCTGACGTAAAGTAATCGATAACATACTGTTTGGAATTCTCATGTTCCTTTGTCCAGACAAACGAAACGTTCTTTTATATAAGGCTAGTGAAAAAATCTGGAATGTAGTTTCGGAAATAACTTACGAATTTTGTGGCTATTCTATCTTCTTAAGAGCTTTGAGCTTTCTTAAATCAGGGCTTATACATTCAGACGATATCTCTTGTTCCACGTATTCGATTCTAGACTGCAGAAAGAAACATTCAGCAATGCAAACAGTAAAACCGGCAGCTCTTAGATGTTGAAGTACATCTAGGGAGTGAAAATCCTCCTCAACTGAAATGTGCAAAATTAATTACATGCATATTGTACGAACACTAATGTTTACATGTCTAATAAAATAACTTTTTACTACCTTCAGGATGGCTCAAAACAGTTCTACAACAGCGATTTGCTGATGGTGACAATGATATCCCCCTTTCTTTAATATTAAAATCTAGAATCTTCCACGTGTTCGGTATCTGTATTTCTTGTTTTGCTGTCTTACTCTACCTAAAAATGAAATTTCGATCTTTTGAGCATCTACAAAGGTCTATGATATAAAAAAATGTTTCCCCCTGCTTCACCGTTCTCAGATGATCTCCAAAGTGTAAAGTTGCTTGTTGATTTGACAGTGGCCAGTAATGTGTTTTGTCAGTATTCTTAAAAAACCTGCTTTACTGTTCAAAGAAAACTGCACACATCGATCTTTAACTTGGTTTTCTTTAATATACATATGTGTGTCCAATTTAGTTTTCGTATTGCTAGCTGTTACCTCGTTTATTATACAAATGCAAATAGACTCTAACTTCATCATGAGTAACCTCAGTACTTTATTATCAATTTTTACAATGAACAACAAGCCACTCTATACTTCTGTTTTTTTTTGAGTTCATGAAACATGGTCTAAAGTTAAGAGATCAAGACAAATTCCTAATTGTAAAGACTTATTCATATCCTTAGGGAGAAAAGTATGAATCGATCTAGGCTAGATTTTATCTTCTGCATGGGATATGGTGCCGAACTTGAAAGGAAGTCTATTAGGAATCTTTTCTTGTTTCAGGAATTGCTTCTGCAATTGACTTACTATTGCTTTCCAAATAGTAAGCTATCTTTATTCTGTTTGTTTGCATCAATAGCAGGTGGTGCTGCGTATTGCCATAGGTTGTGCTAAGTATTTCTGAATTTACTGCCAAATTCAGAAGTAGATGGTTTAGTAGTGTTTCCATATCTATTTACCATCTCAGTGAGACCCATTCAAAGTGATTGCGGCATATAAATAATTCTGGTATAACTACTTTGCTGTACAATCAGAGCATTTAAAAAGAGTTTATGTAGTTTGCAGGCTCTACCACACAACCAAACAGTCATGGTTGCTTTGCTTGTTATCTATTTCTAATGAAATCTAAAATTTTAAAAAAGAAAAGTCATCGTGTTTCATTTCTACCCTTGCGTTGGCGATACGTTACTTTAGGAACTCGTGGGCTTCTCTTCAGTCCAGAATAGTAATCTTTAGGCAGGGTGAAGGTAAAAATGGAAATGTCTGCTCCCATATTAGACTACACCATTAAGGGAAACCGCGAAAGATTTTAGTAAATCTAAAGGTCAGTCGTTTTAGCAGTATTCACTTCAATCTGTGAAACCATTTTTTCCTGAAATAACACTATGCGAAGGGCGAAAATAGGCCTTTTATGTGCACAATCCTTGATGATGATACTCTTAAGGAACAAAAAAATCATTCTAACTTTTAAAAATCAATTACTCTGGATAAGGTCTGAAGCAACATATCTCATTGTCACAACCAATTTAACAACTTAGCGTATAATATTAGGATGTGCAAGTCGTTATTACTTATTGCAATGTTCCTTATTATTTCTTTCAGTCAGGTTTCACTTCAAGAAAAACGAGGTCAGGCTGATTGATTTAAATCATTTTGCTATGAGATGTGAGTTACTTCGGCCTATTTTTTTCTCAGTTGTCTTACTTATGTAGTGATGTTCAGATTAAAGTCTGAAAGACTTGTACTGTCTGGAAAGTTTCTTCTTATTTACAACACAACCGCTTTGGGACTTTTTTTCTTGCTTCCGACTACATATTCTACAAATTATTCCTTCCTACTATTATTTCCTCTTTAATTCTGTTCGCTGATTATGCTACTCATTCAATATACAACATATTTGCTTAACCCAAAGCGGAATATTATTCTCTTTTTAATAACTGTCATTATTCATTAAGTTTTATTTATAACAATAATAATACACTTTTATACGGTAATAGATGCAAGATAATAGACCACAAAAGCATTTTTATAAAAATCGTGACCTAATTTCTTGAACTTTATTTAAAAATCATTTTAAATAGTTCAAGTTCAGATCAGCTTGAACAAATCTTACCACCATCATCAATGTATCTTCATACAATTAAATAAAATAAATTTCCGTGTTTGTTTAAAAAAAACAATTTTATTCTTCGTTAAAAATAAAATACTCGTAACTGTAAGTTTTTGAAGGATCTTTGGACAAAATTGTTTTTTTGACATTTAAAACTGTTTCTTAAAACGTCGCATTAAAAAAGGTAATAGATTTCCGGGGTGTGGTTCAAATCAATTGTAAAGGGGATTCATAAAGGTCAAATTACATAGAAAAATAATTGCAAAATCTGATGAATCATCTGTAAGGTTCAAAATGATTTGGCAAAAGTCATACGATCTTTGTGGTACTTACATAATGTGTATGTAAATGGAAATAAATGAATTCACCATTATAACCGAAAACAAAAGCTAAATACAATTAACAACTAACTTTTATGTTCTTACACATTCAAATTAGTGTGTCATTAATGCATTTAAGGAATTGCTTAGCTGTTTGTTGAACATAATAATTAATTATAAGTTGCAGACAATGACCACTCTGACAAGAATTATTTTAAAGAAATTTTAAATAACATTCTAAAAGAAAGTGATTATTAAGACATCGTACAGTGGTGTTCGGGTCATGTTCAGGTGCAATTGTGCGTATCCACTCTTATTTCCGCCGCCAATCGCGTTTTAATATTTCCATAAACGCGTCACCGTCTTTATGCCTTATTAACTTTCACTGCAGCAGCGAGAATTGTGCTTAAATTATACATTACAAGTAATACAGAGTTTTGTTAGTAAATTATAGGTTACCATTATTATATTACCTTGTATTAATCACCACCTTGTCTGTATTATACAAACAATACCTACAACTTCATTACAGCTGCATAAAATCAATTTCCACGAATGTCTATTTATATAAATACGTTCTATTCAATTTCTGTGTGAACATTTTTTATTAAATTAGTAGATTTATATACGAAAGAAAAAGATTTGTTAATTATCATGCATTTTTTACGCGCAGCCAACTACGCAATAAAATTATAATATCACCTTAATTACAGGGGCAAGCAACTGCGTAAGGTAATCAGAGTATGCTCGCTTAAATATGATTTATGATACGTGGTCGATTTTTATTAATTAAAAAAAGCCCCCCTTTTTATTTAATTATTCTTATTATAGGTTACAAATCATGAGATCACGTCAAGAATTCTTACGTCCACACTGATTTTCTTTTTGTTTTTCCGTCTTCTTTAAACAGCTTGAATTTAGTGCATAGAATGAAAGAATTTATTATAATTGCGTTTTAAAGTTTATTATAATTTTCTTCTGTAGATATTTTACAAACTAAGCATTGCTGGTTTTATTTAAATTCCGCGCATCTTTCTCTTTGAACGCAGAACGCATCTTTATACCATCTCTTTCCGTTTAGATTTCGTGATTGAATTGCTATTTAGGAGCTGTTGAAAAAAACTTCTAAAGAACTAGAAGAGTGAAGAAATTGTTAACTTCTATATCTATATCTATCTATCTATAAATGGTTTAGCTAACTACGAGGGTGGTCTGAAAAGTTTCCGACCTCAACGTGAAGATGGCAGCACTCGTAAATAAAAGTTACTGAATTTCGTTGTTCATCTGTTGACAGTTACTCACCAAAGTTTCAGCCATTTGGGACGCGCAGTTTTTATGTAACAGTCGTTTGAGTGAGTTGATGTGAGTTTTTTTGTGAAAATGGACAAAATCGAGTGTCGAGCTGTCATTAAATATTTGTTTTTGAAAGGCAATACGCCTTCGCAAATAAAAGATGAGTTGGATTCTGTGTATGGGGACTCTGCACCATCATTTACCACAGTGAGATTTTGGGCTGCTGAATTTAAACGTGGCCGTAAGGGCTTGGGAGACGATGAACGTTCGGGACGTCCAAAAACTGCAACTACCGACGAAAACATCGCCAAAGTTCACCAAATGGTGCTAGACGACCGCCGAATTAAAGTGAGAGAGATAGCAGAGGTTATGAACATGTCAAAAGAACGTGTTTGTCACATATTAAATCAACATTTAGGCATGAGAAAGCTGTCCGCGCGTTGGGTGCCGCGTTCGCTCACGTTAGACCAAAAACGTGTTCGAATGAATATTTCCAACGCTTTTTTGGCGCAGTTTAGGCGAAATAAATCCGAGTTTTGGCGCCGATTAATTACTGTAGATGAAACTTGGATACACCATTATACGCCCGAAACAAAAATACAGTCCAAACAGTGGACTGCAAAGGGGGAACCGGCTCCAAAAAAAGCAAAAACTGTTTTTTCGGCTGGGAAAGTGATGGCGACTGTTTTTTGAGATAGTCATGGAGTTATTTTAATCGATTCGCTTCAAAAAGGAAAAACCATTACAGGAGCATACTATGCATCATTGCTTGACAAGGTGAACGCAGAACTTGCGAAAAAACGGCCACATTTTCAGAAAAAGAAAATCCTGTTTCACCAAGACAACGCACCGTCTCACACCTCAGCGGTTGCTATGCCGAAAATCCACGAATTACGGTTTGAACTGCTTGACCATCCGCCTTACTCAACAGATCTGGCCCCAAGCGACTTCTTTTTGTTCCCTCATCTAAAAATTGCGCTCGGAGGACAAAGATTTTCGTCAAATGAAGAGGCAATCACCTTCGTGAACAATTATTTTGCAGAGAAAAATGCCGAGTACTATTTGGACGGGTTACAGAGATGGGAGCATCGCTGGGAGAAGTGTGTAGAGTTACAAGGAGACTATGTTAAAAAATAAAAAAAAATTTTCAGAAAAAATGTCTTGTATCTTTGTTAGGTCGGAAACTTTTCAAACCACCCTCGTAGTCTGTCAAGATTCGATTGTTAATTGCAATAACACATCAACTATCTAGCTCTTACTGAAACAAAAGCTAAATCTATTAGCACCCAAAACCCTTTTCAGTGCCAAAGTTGTCAATCAACGTGACTAATTAAAAAGGCTTTGACAATGTTTGTACATTTATTTTATTTATACTGGAGTTTATCTTCGAGAGCCTTAAGAGTAACACATGCTGCAACGACATTGATTCTAATTATGTTTTTTTTGCGAAACTGTGTTAAAATCATTTACAAATTACCGTCCCGGTTAGCATTATGCTAGATTTTATTTAATTTCTATTTTAGTTTTGTACATAAATTTTACCTCTCTGTAAATATTTAATTCTATCGTCTTCGATAAGTGTTATTGGCCTTTGTAGAGTCAAGAAATAAAATGTTTATCCCTTTCTCGCTTTCTATACTGCGATTAGACAAGGTTTGAATTCCTTAATAATTAAAAATATCTCTATTTTTCTCTTTCACTTTTCTGTGTTCCGAGAATTTTGTGCTTGAAATCCATGCAGTAGACACACGAATTTTATTTTTTGACACTAAATGCAAATTAGATCTGCACGGTCATCCCAGTTTCTATCCGATGAGATGAGTGACTTGCCCCAGCCTCTGCGTGTTCCAATCAACGCAAGGATGTTGTCATGCGAGGGAATAACGTTATCGATGGAAAATATCACGCGACAAGATGGCTCCGTTTGACGCCGCTTCTCGCTTCTGAGTTTTTGAAAAAGTCTTGCTTGAGCTCTCGTAAAGAACGCTTGCGTTCTTTCCGTTGTATTTCTATACCTAAAGATATTCTCCGTTTTGGGAAGATTAGAAGTCGTGAAATCCTCTACTTTAGAATTAAGCTATCGTGGTTATATATTTAACCTACACCGAACACAGTTCTTCGGAGTAAAAATTCGTCGCGCCTTCTAACCATCGAGTTTAAAGTTTTACCCTTGTTTCAGGAAGAAATATCGCAGTTTTCCGTCGTCATTTAAAATTATAATCTGGTGACTGGATAAGATAATCTCCAAAAGTTATTATCGCCACTTTTAATATCGTAAAAAACTTTTCGTACCGTTCCGGCAAGCTTTTCTGTAAATATTTGTACATATTTTTCTGGGAACCCCCGACCAGCAGCTGTTTGACTTAGTTGCAACGTACGTCTTTCCAGTGTGCAGTAGAGCCTACCACATCAGCTGTGTATTAGTTCTATGAGTATAAAAAGCTAGTGAAAGTTTTTGTGCGGGTGTTTATAATCAATTACGTGTTCATGTTATGATCATCGAACGTTTTGGGATTTATTATTATTTGTAAGTTTATCTTATCTTATATCGATACATTTTTATTTCTGAAATTATCTAACATTTAAAAAAAGTTGCTATTATTTATTTAATTTAACGTTTAAGAAGTTATCTTTGCTATCTCTTAAATTATAGGGTGATTTAATGGATAGCTTTTATAGTTGAAGAAAAGTGTTGAGTATTTAGCACAGACCAACTGTCTGTCTGTCACTTTGTTTACGTTTGACGATTTATCTGTTCTCATATCAAACAGAAAACGAATATTTGTAATATATTCGTCAGTATTGTGATGTCTTTATAACGCATCGCGTTATTATTTAAAGTATCTTGTACCGAGCAATATTCTGTGCTTGTTTTATAAATTTAATTAACGGGGCTCATTTGCCGTATTCTTGAATTATTTGAATGTAGGTTTCTGGGTCATCGACCCTTCAGGCCGGTATCACATAAGCTTTAGAAATCATCGTGGAGCTCCGCCTGCACGTTGGAGAGCGACTAAGTAAGTATTGTGTTATCAACCAACTGCCTCCGGTGGAACCCCTTCTCTTTTCTGATACCGTAGACCAGGACTGCTGATCAGTCTTAGGATCAGCTGGTCATTTATCTAGGTTAAAGTTTACTCTCAATTTAAACCCTTTCCGTTATCGTTTTCTATCGAACTCTCTTTCTACGACGCCGACCCAATCTCCGAAACACAGAGCAACTCGTTTCATAAGGCATACCTATTATTACATTATGCTACGTCATTTCTCCAGATCACTAAACCCATTTTTATACGTAACAACTGTCAGTATCGTTATTGAAGGAATTTGCTTAAGCGCTGTATTGGTTTTTACTGTGTCATCTGCGAGTAAGTTTGCCTTTAGAGATTGTACTATTATTACTGTATCGTCTTTAAAAAGTTTGGTTTGCGTTTTTCTATTTTATTTTACTTTATTCTAGAATTATTTTATTTTTATTTGTTTATTTTTATTATATTTTCTTATTTATCTTATTTTGTTTAAGTTTTGCTTATTTAAAACCTGTTTCTTTATTAGATTTCTTTTTGAATATGGTTTGGAATGAAACAAGGTATATCAAAACAGAGCTTCTAATTGAGAGAATTTGCTGCTGCTGGTTGAGTGTACTCGGTGAACTCACTGGAAGGAGTTTTGAATGCTGCTGCTGCTCGTAGAAGCAGAATGTGATAGTGTGATAGCGTTCGAGAGTTTAGCGCCAACTCGCACTCGAAGTAACTGATATAAATGTTGGTAAGAAGCTTGAGAGCTTCTGGGCGGCGGATTGTAGAGACTTCGCGGGGAACAGTTATAAGAAGGGAAATGGTGGGCCCAGTGTGATGTAGGCGATTCTGTGGATCGGTCAATGGAATTTTTCAGTTGGTGACAAATTTCTGTTCTTTTTATATAATCAACTCCACCTGTATTTAGCAGATTTGGGGCCTAATTTTGTCTATTTAAATACTTAATCTTAGAAATATTTTGTGGAAGATTTTGGTAATGGATTATAAGTGTAAATGATTCGTTTGTTAGAGTCCTTCGTATTTGAATTTTAATCTTCTGACTTTTGTGTCGTTTTGCAGAACTTGGGGCATAGCTTGGTGGAACTGAAGAGCGCATAGAACATTAGAACAGTTACTTGCTTGAACATGACATTGCATTATTCAGTTACTACCTTAAATACCAGTTAAGTTTATATATGAGTTTCTGTAAGTCTTTTAGGTGACTTTAGGTCACTTTTAAGTGGTAGATATGATTTAGTTTCACACTAGGACTTGAGCAGTTTAGTAAACACTTATTGAATTGTTTATCTGCCATGTCAGACATTAAGCCTGCACGGCGACACATGCCTTGATATGGTTTAAGCGCCCCCTTTTAGTTTTGCCTTTTTTGTTGATCATAAGCTGAGGATTAATGGTGCAGACTAATTTTGTTTTTTGTGACACTTAGTCGTCAATAACCGATTCATGTTATTGAGTGTCTGTATCAGTCCTGTAGGATGCGGCCTGTGCTCCACCTGCACTCACTCCAGGTTTAGGAGATTAGCAGGCTCTTGCTTAAGGTGATCGTGGAAAACTATTTGTTGTTTTTGTAGGTTTATTGTTAAGCCGTTGAGGCTTTTCTTCACCTTGAAGCGTAGTTTAAACCAGACTCATTTTCATCATTTCAGGTTTTTCTGCCTTGGGTGTGTTGAACTCAAGAGTAAAAGTCGTAATTGAGTTTCCACCTTCTAGTGGAGGGGATGTTAGAGGAGAATAAATTGTTTGATTGATAAGAATTTATTAGCTTGACATTTACCTAAATTTGACGTTTGACCTGAAAATAAAATTCATTTTATTTGAAAATGTTATAACAAATTCTTGAGACTGGAATGGCTACGTCCGTACCGTAACACCATTCAGTTGTTTCCCATCCGTTCTTTGTAACAAGTTTTATATGTGTCTGTTTCATTAGTCTCACGTTAAATTCCAGTTTGGAACTTATAGCTATTGTCTTAAATTTCGTAGTCTATTTACAAGGTCTCATGCCGAAAAACTTGAAGGATTTTAGCTTGTTTCTATTGGAGAATGGGTAGGCTTTACTCTAAGAAGATAGGGAAGATCAAGCCTCTAGATATGGCACTCTCTTGCAAATTTTCAAAGAAAGATTTTAGAAAATCCTAGTGAGAGTAATCGCCTTTGTAGGCAAGTTTCATGTTACTACTCTCAGAGAAAAAATTACAAAATGGTAATTACATCCTTCCTAAGTTAAACACTTCTTTGTTTTTGTAAGATTTTTAAAACTCTACAATAAAAATTGCAATCTTTTAAAAGTTTAGTTTACTTTCTGTATGTGCTCTTCATACTTCAAAATCATTCAAACTCTTGAAAATCACAAGTCAAATCGAACAGTTTCTATGTATCTACTTCTGATTTAGCCGGAGATCAACAGGGCAAATAGATTGCTGCATTCCTTGATACCTTTTAATGATTTTGGCCATAAATTCAAAGCTCTTGGTATTCTAAAATAGTTTTAGTATTGATCTTAGACTACCAACAGGACAACACGTCTCAAGATAAATGTATTAACATCCAATGGACTAGAAACCCATTTAGACTGCATTGCCTGTTCGCCCAATGGTCGTTTGAGGTGTACACAATGACGTAGAAATAGCTGATTGGATTTATCATTTGGCAGTTTAGTGCACAGAAGCCACAAAATAATACCTTTTTTTACTGTTGTTTTTCTGGTTTTTTCTGTAATTTTGCTTTTTGATTATCTGGTAAACATTAGTCGTTTATTGATATTTAATGCTACAAAGCAAAATGATTAAGGTAAGTAACAATCTTTGCTTTGTTCTGAACAGATAAAAATTTTTGATGTACATCCCACTGGTATTGAAAACTAATTGCGATGTAATATTATTATCATTATTTAGGATCAGTAGAAGATGATTAATGAACGCAGAGATCATAGAGCTTCGTTCAGAACCAACACAACCTCCTGAACCAATTAATAATCAAAATCAAGGTGCGCCAACCAGTAATAATTGAGATCTAATTGTTTGGGGTAGCCCTTCTGAAAATTTTGTTCAAAGTACTTGATTCCAGGGTTGAAGTTCGAGTGCCAGTCATCAGATCGCAAACTGAGCTAAATTCCTTCAGGTTGATGTTTCCAAAAGGTCTCTTTATTTTTATTGCACAGTGAACAAATGAAACACTAATAATATACAACAGAGCCAATAACCAAAACATTTCAATAACAGATAAAGATGAAATTATGGTTCCAGTTGGTTTGATGTTTGTGATGTTCTATAATCACGTCCCTAGTCAAAGTGATTATTGGTCTCGAAATGAGTCAATCGGCAACTCGTTTGTGAAAAAATTCATGTCGAAGATTCCAAACTTTGATACTTGTATTTCAATCACTCTGAGAAATCTGTTGAGTCTGGAAAGCTTTGTTACACTGAAGAATTGGTAAGTTGCTTCAAGTATACCTTTCAGAAAGTAGTAATCGAGGGAAATTACCAATCGATCGATGAGCCTATGACAAAGTTCAAGGGCCGTTCTTCTCTCACACATTTTATACCAATAAAACGAGTAAGAAGGGGGATAACAGTGTGACAGTGCTGTGACTCAACAAACAGCTATATTTATGACATGTATATATACGCAGGCAAACACATGACAGATGCTCACAATGAAAACACACAGATTCTTTGCTAGCGTCAAGCGTTTAAATGAATTATCATGCGCTGCAGTCGGGACCTGTATAATAACAAAAGGAATATGCTGAAGTTTATAGGCACTCTTACGAGAGGAAACTTTATTTTATGGTCAATAGCAACAGCATTTTAGCTGCCAGATAGATGGATTCGAAGGAAGTATTGGTACTCAGTAATTGCCACAAATCAGAAACAGAAATTATAAAAAGGAAGCAAAAGGATGGTCAAAAAAAGAAGTCATCTGCCTTCGTCTATTGGAACATTGGAACAATTCTGGTGGTATCTCCAAGAAAGGAAAAATTCCTTCAAGTTGACAATTTGTCTACAGCACCTCGTTCACACCACTTGTCTTGTAACCGGACAACTTCCCAACTTGAGGGAATTCTTCGTTTTTTTAAGAATATCGGGAGAATTACACGCGATTACTCTATCTGTTGGGCGACTTGAATATTTTCTAGATTCTGAAAGAATCAATAGCTTCCGTCAAATGTTTTGACCCGATCTTATGTGCTTCTAGGCACATGTAAATGATGACACATTAACGGTCCAATCTTCCGCGCTGTTACGGAACAACAATCAAAAAATCCAAATTAACACAGCTATTCTCTTCATCTAACTCAACTCTGAGAAATTGTGGTTTATTGAGCTATAACAAGAAAGGGTTCTTAACTATTGAGTCTGGGTAGTAAAGAGGTTATGAAGATCTAGAAATCTTAATAATTTAAAGGCGTTTATAAAAAAATAAAATAAACAATATAACAGATGTTGAAAATTTACAGTAATTTAGTGAATCAAGAACTAAACTGGTAGTAATAAATTAAAATGTAGCTTATAAAAAATAACAAATAAAAACATGGTGTGAATTTCGAACAATATATTCTCAAGATAGAATCTTTATAAAAAACATTTTAAACAACGGTAATTTTCTTGAATCATGCAGTAAGGGTTTCATTCATAAGTTACATTGGTCTTAAATTATGAATATTTAGCATCGAAAGTTACCAGTGTAGTGTTATCATATCTCAATAAAATAAATTATTTCCGAGCTTTCTTGCAAAATCTTTACCTTTGCGAAAGATTAATTATACAACTTGTTTCGTGTACGCTCCTTGAAACAAGGTCGGTTGAAAAATTGAGCTTGTAGTTCTCATAATGGTCTTTTACATATCATGGTCGAATTTTCTCTGCGTTGATCGTTTTCATATTCTGTATAATTGAAGAAATTAATCAAAATTTCTCCAATATTTCCTTATCTGATTTTAATATACATCTTGACTTGAAACAAATCTTTTTCACATGGGTTGTGAACATGCTCATTTCTCACAATAGTCAGATGAAAATATCCCGCTGTGAATCAGTGTACGTGCTGTATAATTACTTTAATCAAATTAAAATTTTCTTGTTGTGTCTGGTTATAATTATATCAATCAAAGTTGTTTAATAAAAACTCAAATTTATGCTTGTTCTTATAAAATAAGTGTTAATAATCATGTCAATATCTGTGACTAAGTCTTAGTTATATTCTAATTTATTTATTAATCGCAACAGGAAAATTTATTAGGCAATATCCACGCTTATAAAATCCATTTTTATGGTAATAATGAGAAATGAAAATGTCAAGCTTGTTTTTATACAAAAGCAATTCTGTGCTATGTACTATATTTAAACATATAGATAAAACAATTTCATAATCAAAACAGTGTATCTTTTATGTTTTCTTCCATTACAAGAAAAACTCAGTCGGTGGACATCGTAATTCATAACTTAGTTACCCACGCCAAAACAATAAAAACTCATTAAAATTTCACTCTTCGTTGACAACTAAGTGAAACTGTTTTTATATGATGCAACTTTATTATTACAGAGTATGCCGGAAAACCTTAATAATTATAACGTATTCATTCGGTTGCTCTAGTAAGCTTTATACAATAAGATAAAGATTAATGCGCGAATATGTAAAAAAGGTGTCATTTCATTTGAAACAACTTTGGTAATTGTCCATGCAGTATGCACTTCAGGTGTTTATTCTCACAATTATGGAGATATAATAATTTAAATTTGCAAACTCATTGGTGGGTTCTCATATACATTATTTTTAAGGATGTACTGCTTTAAGTAACTGTTCACTAAAATTGCAATGCAAATGCATGAATGAAAGGTATATTTTGCAATTATAATGTATTCATATTTTTTGTTCGGGTATCTTATGCACGTCTCTTTCTTTCCATTTTAAAAATTGCCTCGAGCTTATTTACCAGACTGTAAGTACTCTTCTACATTCATGAAGATGCCTGTAGCGTTTTCATAAATCGCTAAAAACTCCAAATTAGGCAGATGAGATTTTAGGTTTAAACTTATTGCAACTTTATTTGCAGTCAGTGATTTGTCGATTTTCAGAAAAGAAGACGCTTGGCAAACCTACCTGCTTTAATGAAAATTATAAAAATTAACTTTCGAATAATTCCCTTCTTTTGAAAAACTATTCAATCCAATTCTGAGCTTGCTTATCGTTTCTCTGATTTTATGAACGAAACAGGAGATTTTCTTTCCTTTGAGACTTTTAAATTCATATAATATTATGAACGACAAACTTCTTTTATGAAACTTTGGAATGAAAAATTGTCATGGACCGATCTTGTTCCTACCTGCATTAAAACATCATGTTTTTTGCTATCCCACTACTAATTTGGAAATACTTGAATATAGCTAGGTATTATTTAGGCTTATTCTTACAAAATCTACTAAAGCTTCTAATATTTTTAATGTTTCGATTTCTTAGTTTATTTTCTGGGCAGATTCTATTGTTGAACTAGGGTGATTGAAAGCTTTCCCTAATCTTCTTACACTTTTTCTTTGCAATTGAAACGTTACAATTAAAGAAACTATTTCTTACAGGTTTTGGACGCGCTGTACTAGAAAATCAAATTCTTTTGACTGCAAGAAAGCACCATCTTGGCCTTACGAATGTTCTTGGTTTGGCTTGGCTAAATTGCCACCACTGAATATTATTAACTTTTCCAATTGCATGAAGATAGGACTTTCTGTAATTTTTCTTTAAAAGTTCGGAAGTAACAATAAACTTAAAACCTAGGTCTTCTCTGATTAACTGATGTAGTGTTAAAAAAGAAATAGAAAACAACTGCTTTCCTTATCATTTACCGCCTTGCAAAGCCTACTACTCTCCCAAAAGAAACATGCTAAAATCTTCCAATTTAAGCCTAGGATCGGGAAGAAATTTTTCGGATGAGATCGAATCTAGGGGGCATATGATAATTAATTCTTGCCAGCAGTTACTATTTATTATCAAACAAGTATGTTTTTTAACGCAAACAGAATAATAGTTTTTAGTCACAAACCAAAGAATTTTAAAATCATCGAACACCTCTACCAGTAAGGCAAAAAAGAGTAACACTTTTGCCTTTGAGTTCAACAGACCCAAGGTAAAGGAGACTGAAATGGCTGTGGTCTAAATAAAATTCCAAGATAAAATCCGTGGAAATAGTAGAGTAATATATAGTAGTCCGAGTAAAAATCTTCTGGTCGCTTAGCTGAAGTCCACACTGATGAAACTCAGGCCGCATCTCAGAGGGGTGATATATGACACTTCCACTGAAAGAATCAAAGCGTTACAAGTAAACAAAATGAGTGTGGGCGGTCTTCAAGCCATTGGGCAAAATGAAAGAGAAAAAACTACAACCATGCCAAGACACGTGCCACCAC
>VTPC01000520.1:15787-47413 GCA_011009095.1 Ignelater luminosus | reverse complement strand
ATATTCCTATTTCTGATTCGGTCTCTCTTTGTCTTCCCTACTACTTTTCTGAAATATTTCATTTCTGTAGTCACCACTTTAGATCTTATCTTATCTGTTATTGTCCAGGATTCTGTCCCGTGGTAGATAGATGGTTTTGTATAAATGCATTTTTGTTTGATTGCTTAGGTCTTTCTTCTCTATTAGGGTGTTATGTATTTAGCGGTATATTCTATTTGCTTCGCTAATTCTGTTTTTCACTTCCTCGTCTATTCTACCGTCCTTGTGTATTACTGGTTCCAGATATTCGTAGCTTTCTATGTATTGTAGCTGTTCCCCGTCGATTTCTGCTGGGGTGTGGTGTTCTATTTCTTTCTTACTTATTTTTATTACTTTACTTTTTGTTTGTTAATGCTCATTCCCTGTTCTCTAAGATGGTCATTCCAGATATGGAGATTGTTTTGTGGTTGTTGTATGTTCGTGGCAATGTTTTTCTTGTGTTTCTATTACATTTTTTGATTATGTTGTCCATATATAGTATTTTGAAGAAAAGTGGTCTCAGACTATCTCCTTGTTTGACCCCCCTTTATCCATTTTGAATTCTTTCGAAATATGACCATTCAGTCGTACTTTTCCTTTTGTTTCTTTATTGATGTTATTTATTACTCTTGTCAGTTTCTGACTTACTTGTAGTTCCTGCATTGATTTCCATAAACGAGTCCTTGCTACTTGATCAAATACTGCTTTTAAGTCCAGAAAAGCGAGAAACAAGTCTTTATTTTTTCCGCCTTCTTTTCTATTATTTCACGTACTGTGTATACTGTATATATGGTCTTGCGCTTGATGACCTGGTTGGAAGGTTGTTTGCGGGTCTTCCAATTTATCCTGTATTTCTCTTCTTAACCTTTTTTTCTAAGATTTTTGAATATATCTTGAATGACACTGCTAACAGTCACATCGCTTTGTAGTTACAGCAAGTATGTAGTTGTTTCTCCTTTCTTGTGTATAGGTACTATTATATTATTATTCCAGTCCGTTGGTACCTGTTCGTTGTTCCATGCCCCCTGGAATATTTTGAGTAGCCATTAAGTGACCGCTTCTCCACCTTTTGTTAGTAACTCCGGGGGGATGCCGTCTTCTCCTGCTGCTTTTACATAGTACATAGTACGTGTATTTCCTTTTCGCAATCCTCTGTGATCTCCGAGAGTCTTCCAAAACTTTTTTTTTTCTCAACATACTTATCCTCATTAGAGCCAGTATTGTAAATTTTCATCTTTCATTTCAATTTGTAAAATCCTTTCTGATATCGCTTTCCATTTGTCTATCATATTTTTTTATATTATTTTTAATTAAACAGCCTACTCCTGCTGTGGCTCTTTCGTGTTGTTTAACATCGCTATAGATTAGCGTGTGCCCGTTGTCTAACTTTACCACCTCGCCTTTTTTCCTTGTTTCGGTCACTGGTAATATCTCCAATTTTGTACTTTCATATTCTCCTATTAGTTCCTATCCTTTGTCGCTAATGATTCTTATGTTCCACGTTCCAAGCGTCCAGACCTTATCTTTTCCATTGTATTTACTGGTGATTTTCAGTCTACGTAAAACTGTAAAACCCATTTATGTATTGGTATAGAATACAGTGTGAAACTGCGTTTAAAAAAGTAAAAAATCCATCGTAACAACAACTAATTACGAATTGTGAATTGTTTTGTGGACACCCTGTTAATACTTTCTGTTGCCGGGTCAATTCCTTTTTCGTTTGTTAAGATTTTCTGTTTTTTCATTTCTCCATTTATTCCGTTTTTAATAGTGACTCAGTTGTTCTTTCAAAATGAGTTTTAATTTATTTTCTTGATCATTTTATACATACTTTATTTCATTAACAATCATTTTCTGATATCCGATAATCACTTTCTTATGTTTCTTTTTTTCTTGTCACGTAGTTTTTGTTATGGCATTTTGTAGTTTTCTTTCTCTTATCGGTAGGTCGTTATTGAAATTACTCAGTTTTCCGCCTTTAATAGTCATTTTGTATTTTTTGTATTTAGAAATGTGCAAGGATTGGAAAATCTAATTCCACTCAACTGCACTATTCAACGCGAATAAATTGAACTGCGCTTACCCGAGTGAAAAGCGTCATTATACTGATTAGTGTTCCATAATTTCGTATTCTGTCTTATAAGTTATATGTAAACGTTGTGTAATGAAAACGCCAATATCCACATAGATTTGTTCTTAAATAAACGAAAATTTAAATTGCGTTTTAAATAAAAAAATCAATAGTAGGTAAAGTTTGAAAACAAGGAAAGAGCGATATGTCTTGCTAGGTTTGTTTCCTTTCATAATAGTAACATATCACAGACATTATTCTCCCTTACGAAGTTACTTGGTATTAAATAACCAAATATTTGCTTTATCTTATTGTTACCAAATGTGGTTTTAATAATGTAAATGAAATTTAAACTACGGTGGGAGTTCAACATAACGTTGTATGTAGAGATTTCTATGGTTATTTAATCCATCTTCAAATAGCTCCATTGTGCACGGATGAACTGCCATCATTTACATATTACACAGTTTTCTGTGATAAAGTGAACCTCTTTCCATTTTATATTAGGAATAATATTACAGAAATAGACAAGACTCGTAAGATAATCAGATTAAAACCCTCCGCGTTACAACACATTTTATTTGCATAATTCTGGCTATCCAGTTACGAAAAATAAATCCTTCTAGAGATTTTGTTTGTTTGTAAAAAACGCGTAATGTAAATATTTTTAAATTGCTTGACGGATTTTCACGAACAAGGTAGAGAACGAATAAAGATAGAAGAGCTGTGCATGTGAACTGCAATTTTTCTGTGGTGGTAACTGAGAGAGTCCGACATTTATGCGCAGAAGATTTTAAAAACGGGTTCAAATTTTTTAGTAGAGGTTGCATCAATAAATTCCAAAATTTGTTCTGCAATGTAAAGAAACGCTCAACGGTATTATGAAACTAAACAACTACGATTTAACAAATGAATAGTGAAGTATGACACTATAAAAAAAAAAGGATCATCAAAGGAGTTATAAAAAGTCGTTGGAGAAAACAAAATCAAAATTGAATACTAGTAATAAATTTTAGTTCAACCTAATTGTACCACAGATTTGCTTCTAAGATTCAGTTTCTAATTTTCTGACATTAAGCGTGGCGGCATATCCAAAGTCTTAAAATTCGTTTGGTAAGATTTCAATTTCAATGAAAAACGTTTTAACTGGTTACAAAATCACTCTGTAATTGTAGAAATTGCCGATTCATTGTGAAAAAGTGCAGAGAGTTTGCTTGAGAGAGGGGCCGTAGAAATATGCAGTCAGTTGCTTAAAGACGAGGATAGTTTGAGTGTTTATACCAATCACGTCAAAAGTATTGTTTGATAAGGAATATAGTCTAACATGCTTTAAATGTTGATTACAAACTTTGCACTACCTAAATCTTCCAACACATTGGTGGTGGTTCATTTTGTCGTGGCGATATCTGGGATGATTGGTATAGTTTGTTTCTATTTGTAGTGATAAAATGAGGTTATTAGGCGCAGATTGCATTTAAATTCATATCCTCTTGATAATCTCCGTCTAACAATAACACTTATTGTTGAGGATATATTTTATCTTTTTGTATGTCTTTTGTTACCTGTGTTACTCAAAATAAATGCAGTTGTTTTGCTATTAATCTTAATTTGTTTATTATTATTCATGGCTTATAATTTGTATTATTAGCATTAATAGTCAAGTAAAGATGTGGCATAATTTATAACCGTGTGCAGCTCGTAAATGTTTAAAGTAACCTGAGTTCGTAGTCTCTTTTATTTTCTTCAAAATTTCCAAGCAAGTTAGCTGTAGACACCATTAACAAAATTTTTAAAAATTTAGATTTAACGCTTTTTTTTCATTCCTGGACTGATTACTTGGTCAAGATATCAGGTCAGTGATTGGCACCTCTGTGTTTATTCTAAATTGGGTTTTATTTACATTTCGGCGAGGTCCTTATTTGGTTTATTGCAAATCAAACTTCAATGGTAGATTTGACCTGTCAGTCTCTGAGTGCGAGTTATCTAACAGCTTCGTTATCATTTCTGATTTGGGAGTATAAGGTGAAAGCCCAAATAACTGCTAAGAAAATGTCCGCTGAGGTATTTATAAAAAGCAAAGACGTCTTTGATTTGTAAGCTCAATTATAAAAAGTAACTTGATATGTTTATTTTGGTATGAAACGATAACAAATTTGTTACTGTCTATACTGACGTTTTCTAAAGCCAAATATTTATCTTATTTTTTCGTCATATTTAAGTAACAGTAAAATAAAAAAGCGGCAAAAATTCTGCTCTAAGAACTTTCTTTAAAATTTGTTTGATTAAGCTTTAATGTATACCATAGTAACTTTTCTTGCGGCCTAAGATGATAACCGGTAGACGTATTTAAAAGGTTTTAAAGTTACGTTTTATAGATTTCAAAATAATAAAAATGCTTTCATTTAAAAAATCTTTATCAGCATCGCTCAACAACATTTAACCTTTAATAAAATCATTTTATTTAAAATATTTTATTTACGTGGGTGGTGGCCAGGAATTTGAGTAAACCAAAGCATCAAATCAATCCTTTTATACTTGAACCAGTCAGGGATATGCATAGAGAGGAACCTCTGTTTTACTAATGCATCTCCTTATTTAGCAAAACTAGACGTAAAGTTGCACAGGAAAGAGTTTTTAGAAACAAAATTGTCACCTAAGTTATTTTCTAATTGTTAACCCTTAGAGTTAAAGTATGAGGACATCTTAGAAATACACCTTGTATATGTGAACTGTAATTCATTTGCACTTAAAGTAAAATAACTGTGTAGTTAACCCACAATGGGGGTTAGCCACTCTAAAACTTCAAATAGGGGATTTGTCAATTTACAAGTCAAACACCATTTAATTATTTACAAGCGTATACAGATCCACGGTCTTATTTTTGTTTGTTTTCTAGGAATATTTATTTGTACCTACTGTGGTAGAATCTATGTTTGTATTTATCTTTTGACTTCTAGAATAGATTTATTCTTTTGCAATTTTTAAGAAATTAAAGTAGAACATGCTGATTAATGTCTTGCTTTGTAAAATTTGTGCAGAGGCAAGTTTGATAGAATCTTGAAATAATTAACTAAACAACGTCAAAACTAACTTTGTTGAATCACCCTGTACAGTCGTCATTTGATAAAAGAGCATCTAGAAATATTCAAAAATAACAAGAAGTC
Source organism: Ignelater luminosus (assembly GCA_011009095.1). Lineage (NCBI taxonomy): Eukaryota > Metazoa > Arthropoda > Insecta > Coleoptera > Elateridae > Ignelater > Ignelater luminosus. Next base: position 42,160 of record VTPC01000520.1, on the reverse strand, counting down.
CAGAGTTATCAAAGCACTTTTTTAAAGTAAACTCAAAACACGAACCAGATATGAACCGATGTGCCATGCATACAAATTTGTGAATTTGATTTTTACATGCATAATGATCCGAATTTTGAAAATGAATATTTTGCAGCATATTTCTAGACGCCACCCCGTGCCAAGTGCGGCAAGCGTAGATAAAAGGAGTAGAAACAAACCATTCTTTGCAAAATTTCCCTTTTCTTTAATAAGAAAAAATTATATCCATTGTTCTAAGTGGTGTGGGAAGAAAATTACATTAAGAGGCCACATTAAACGCGGTTTCTGGGTCATTATTATAACAAAAGCCGTTAGCCGCAAAAGAACAAACAGCAAGAGCAATAAATGTAAATTCATTAAATCTAATACTCGATGACATTTTAAAAGCGATAAATTAATCTGTAAATGCAGGAAACTCGCGAAGACATGAATAAGTAATTGGTAGACCAACAAGGAGTCGACAAAAAGGGAACATTTTCTTGAATCCCAACATCTTGAGATGCCTGAAAACCGAGTATTAGTAGAAGCCGTGTGTCGAGCGAATGTGCTCCCTAACTACATTCATCTTGTAAGGGTCGTAAACTAATGCGGAATCAAACAAGAAGTTATGGACTGGCGGTCATGCCTTGTTTACTCCCGGAGGAACGCACATGACTGATGCAACCGTCGCCAACTGGGCTTTGAATAATTCATTCTCACTGCCATCTCCGGTTCAGCTAATGGTATCGAACTGATTCACGTGAAAATCTATCAATTAGGGGTGCGTCTAGCTAATGTGGCGCACGCAACATGTCTGTTGTTGTCCCGGAACTGGTCGCCGGAATTCCGTCCGTATTGGTTATAGATAACCGAAAACCCCTAGTGCCAGGGGAAATATAGGGAGCGTTACATACAGATACGAATCACGTCCAACTGATTTTGAGTCACCCACGCTACTCCCAATGCTGTACTTTACTTATACTTCACCCTCCCCTTTCTGTGTCCTGTAAAAAGATCTCACGCAAACATGCTGGCGGTTATTTATTTACTCGCAATATGATTTCCCTAACGCAATTTGTTTCCTTCCGGGTTATAACACAACTTCCGCCCTTGTAAACGTTATGTATGACATTATTTCCACTGTTGACAAAGATTAGATTATACCACTCTTAATGCAATGGATCAACATTTACATCGTTTGGATGGTGGATAATAACACCCAAAAGCTCAATTTTGACGTTTTATCCTTTAAATCTGCTTGTTTCGACATGTAAATTTGAAAACATTTTACACATAGAAAGTGAACAGAAAATTGCCACTAATTTTCAATATCCCCTGCAGATGCCACAAAATAACTTGAAACTGTAAAATTCAAGAGATAAAAACGAACGGCTGGCTATTGATTTACATCACATTCAAATTCAATCTGATCAATTATTTTTATTAACCACGTGTGCATTACAAATCCGGTTTTCGATATAATTTGATATTGGAAAATATTAATAATAATAGTAACAGATCTGAAAATATCAGTTTGCTTACATTTAGAACAATAATTTAACTATAAATACATATAAATGAAAGTGCCAAGGGAAATCTTGGGTAGGGTGAAATAGGAGTGAGATGATTAAGAGGAGGTCTAATTGAATTTTTTTATCGTTATCCCAATGATCGGGAAATAATGTTTGTTAAGAAAGTTAACCTTAAAAGGGTTCCCCCGGCCTTAAAGGGTCACCAGATCTCATTGATACACTAAATAACTAATGAATAGAATTGTGGTCACTCTAGGTAACCCTTCTATAATGAAGAGACGTTTCTATTATTTCCTAAGCGTTGGGCTATCTGATTGTTAAATCTCATATCCGTATGCCAAATAAAGAATTTTAATTAAACTCCCTCCATCTCTTTTTAGTCTCATGTCTTGCCCATTACTACATAAAAACTGGGTTAGCTGTAATTTTTTGCTTAAATATACAGCTTTTTAAGCCGGTATGCGGAAAGTTTTATTGTTAATCAAGAGACTTGCGAATTACCAACGTTCTCAAGCAATATTTACTGTTGACGTGTTTACATGAGACGTTATAAAAGGTTTTCATTTTATTACATCTTACTAAAAGTTTAATTTTCCACTAAATGTGTGGTTCTATAAAAATGATTTTGGTACTGGCATTAATGTATTATGTACAGTATACACTCGCAATCACTCAAAATGTAACAAATGCAACATAAACACATTTGTAACTAGCTACTTCATTAAAATCCTGCGGAATAGTAGTCTAACTATTTTGAATTGTCAGTAGATTTCTATTGGCTACAGCATCGTTACTAAAAAATGACAAAGACAGAACCAAATAGAAATATACAGATTGTTGTAAACTATCTCTAAAGCAACATAGGTGGCGATTAGTACAAAGTAATCCACAACCACGAACGACGACATACCTAAAAGAAGTAGTTCTAGAAAGAACTTTTTAAAAGTGACATGAGAGATGACTAATTGGCCGGTACAAAAATGATGGCTTTAAATCGCTTACACAAATGCCACGGGCGTTCTCAAAGAAAACTTTTTAAAGCAAAATAGCAGTAATTGAGTTAGATTTGCTACACCAAGAATCGGAAGCTAGAAACAGAAAAAAATAGATAAAAGGGGCACCAAGGCTACCCTAAGGTGTTTCTAAATGGTTACGATTGTATTCTATTCTTGCAGGCTTCTGATTTGGCTTAAGTTTAAAAATTAGTGATTATCCAATTACAATTCAAAGAATTACAAAAAAATACTTTGATCTTGAATCTTGAATGTTCTGGAGTAGCTAGAAGTCTAAGAATTTTTGAAAAAATTCTTAGGGTCCTGTTGTAGTGTCTGTTTGAAAAGCATACTGAAAGCGAAGAAAAGGAGTTTTTTCAAGAAGTTTGCTTTGAGGGTGAGAGGAGTAGCAGGTAGACTATAAGACAGATTTTGCTTTTATCGTTGTTTGATATGCTTTATATAGTTGGTATACTTTGCAGGATTGTCGCGAGATTTGTTGCACGCAGCTGTGTTCAAAGTACTAACTTCACCATGACATTGATGGCATTGATTTACGGTATACTTTTTCTTATGCGGATGATTAGGGAAAAAATTGTCTTTATGTCTTTAGCTTTTCCAGTCTTTTGGAGTTGAATAAGAACCAGTGAGGCGGTGCTCTTTTCCTATTTTAATTGAGGTGACGTATACCACAGAAGATCCCACTTCTTAGGATCTGCGGCTATCTATTCGATGAACCATTAAGTTGGTAAGTGGATAGTCCTCAATCGAGACAGGCTGGACTGCAATGCCCCCACTTAGGTTTTTTCCTTGGTGAAGTTCATCTTCAATTGCATAAACTTGCTGGAAAAGATGACCTATCTCTCTTCATGGCAAATAATGATAGGAGGGACTTTGGTTTTTTTATGATTTTGGCGGCGCTTCGTCTTTATACTTGCGTCTGCTACTAATACAAAGAGATTATTTGCGGCTGGTGCCTTTTGCGTATTTTTTCCGTGAATTAAGGTGCTAAGGAAGATGAAGTTGTCCTCGAGATCAGCCTGGTTCATGACAAGCTAGAACTGTAGAAGTGTCAATGGTCAGGGATGTTACAGCGATGTCAACTTGTAATAGTTCGTTACTTGTCGCCATAAAATTATTTAAATTTCTTAACATCCCGCCAAGACTTCATGATTCTAAGTTGGTACGAGAATGTCATAAAATAATGTGGATGCATACTCTCGACTTATTAGGAATTCTATATTTTTCTTATTTAAAATCATCTTTAGTAAGAAAGTGCGAAATTTTATTGTTTTCGGGGTTTTCCCGAATGAAACACCCTTGAATTAAACCGATTTTGAATTTTCTTGAATAATTGTTATTTTCCCGTATAAAAACTTTATTTGTGTTTGATAATTCTTTAGGAATTTTAATTTAATTTAAAAAAGTGCAGAGCATTGATCCCAGGTCATTGATTTTCTCGTTAGTTTAATTTGTATAATTTTAGTCATTTCACATTTTGAAATTTGGCGGATGGGTGGACACCTTTCTTAGGTGTGATCTTTTTGGTTTTATCTGGGAGAAGGGCAATGTGAAAAAAGTTGCACAATCAACAGGTTGGTTGCCGTATTGGTAGTAATTGCAATTAAAATTAGAAGATTTCTTCAGCGGAATCTGAATAAATATTGTGTTAGTTTTATTTTAGCCTTCAAATTCTGTTATGATTGTTTACGATCTGGAAAAACCATGGTTATTGAATTGTTTCCAAAATGCATCCGTTATAGGGGTGGGTGCACTAATGCTTTTCGAAGTTACGTCAAGTGAAAATCCTGACGTTTACCATTGAAAAGCCAGAATTCAACAGAAGTAATATCGTTCATAACCTCACAAAAGTGTGGTATATAATGGTAGTGGATGAACAATCAAAATCTAGCAAACAGCATTGAATGTAGATTTTCAGAGGAATGTGATAAAGTCAGGAAACACATATCTGTGAGTTAAATCTGTGTTTTGTTTTAACGTTTATTTTTTAAATTTGTTTATACGAAAAGGTGAAACTTTTACTGTTATACTGCGATTTGATGACATTTATTGGTTTTTATGATGAATTAGTTAAAATCTACTTGTTGTAACAATTAAAGAATATTCACTATTGTGGATATCCATTTGTTTTATTGGCAATTAGTTACTATCGATGATATCCACTTGTTCAATGATTAAATATATTCAATATTATGAATATCTATTTGTTTTCTGATACTTAAGTTGTTATTACTGATGTTTATTTGTTTGTTAATCTAGTGTTAATTAAACTAGGGTGACGTCACCTCTATTTAGTGAGGATTATTTGAAATTAAAAAGGTTTTTTACTCGTGTTGAAGAGTGGCCATCCCTTTTTATTCGTTTTTGTGTTATATATCTTATTGATAAACGCCACGTCTGTCTTAAAATTTTGAGTTTTTCTTCCAATTTAAACAAAAAAGCTCTGACGTTCTACGTAAATTATTATCGATAAGTTGTCTATCCTTAATGTTTTTGTTGGGTTTAAGATAGAAATCTAATAACAGACCTGTGGTTTATCATGGTGTTGGTAGATCCCAATTTAATTTTAAAATTATCTGACAGTCACGATTCAAAGTGAGATGAGTTATCATCAGCCTGATTGTTTCTAATAAGTATTTAAGTTATTTGGTGAATAACCTTTTAATTTGAGAAAACATTTAAAAGATGTTACAAACTCCAATCCATAATGAAATTTGCAGTAATAAAATGAGTTTTTAAGGGTCTACAATACGTAACACCTAGGAGATCATTTGCATACACGTGTGGTGCTTTACACTGTTAACACAATAAGACGAAAGTATCTCTTTTTTAAATCGCTTTGTTGCATACACGTATATGTCTGCAGATTTTCGAAATGGACCTTTCTAATGTAAGTAACCAAAGTAAAAAGTATGAAGTACTACTAATAATTTATATGCTTATTCCAAATAAAATATAGCCATGTAGAAATAGTGAAGAAAATACAAGACTACTTACAAGCATTTATGTAGGCCGTATCTAATAGCAAGTTGCAGACATACCCTTCACACAATTCTATTTATTAAATACTCGTTTACAATGTTTTTACAATCTACTTTTTTAAATAATCTTTTGTTCTTCATGTCTTTGTCTATTGCATCCTTATAGGTATAATTTCTAAGAATCTAAATTTTAGGCCTTTTTTCGCTTTAGGGAATCTTTCGAGCTTTTTCCTGATTACTAAATATTTTATCTTACTGTACCTTATTGGGAAACTTGCTGTATGCTTAAAGGTTACAGAACATGTAAGCCTTCGCTGAACGCAATTAGATTTTGATCGTTTTCAGGCAACAGTGCCGTAAAAGTTGTAGGGCTTAGTTTGTACGAGATGGTATATCGACCGTGAGTGAATAATACTTCCTATCTACATAGAAAATGTGTTACAGATAGGAGGTATTGTTTACTCACTTGTCTTTATCATTTCAATAGTTCCTACTCAGTGTTACCTAAGGTAGATCGTTTCCTAGCGATCTTTCTTTATAAAACGCCCCGTCTATTTTTTTAAATGCGGTTTACAAAGCACTGCTCTTGTCTTCATGGAGCACTGTTTAATCTTGAATTAAACAGATTATTTCATTTAAAACGTAATTTCAGTTTTCTATAACATTAAATCAAATCTAAAAAATTTTCAACATAAATTAATTCAATAAAAAATATCAAGGTCGTTGCAACATATGAAAAAATGCAGTCACTATTATTATTGTATTGTATTTCATAAATGAACAATGTGCAAACAAGCAACTGTAATGTTATTTTAAAATTCGCACTAAATCCGCCCCTGTTTTTCAATTTCGTTCGGATATTTGTTTTCTTGACGCGCAATATTTAAATTGTTTCATTAAACGAATGTTTGTTATAATGTTACTTTAAAGAATTAATATTTTTGTGGTTTCGACACCTAGACTCCAGCAGACGTGTCTTTAGTTGATTTCCAATATCAAATATCCAGAATCATTAGTTGCAATATTGCAGTCACACAGTTTCGGGGAAGTCAAATTTAAACTAGCGAATCTACAAGTAAAATTTTCCATTGTCGCATAAAGAGTATTAATGTCTTAATCTGTTAGAGTGTATATCCGACTTTTTAACCCCACTTCCGTAAGTACGAACTGCGTAACAAAAAAGCGCAGAGATTAGGCATTACGTGGATAGCTGTTGACTTGAACCAACGTGTGGTAATTTTCGACGTTTACCTCTACATCCCCTAATTGGATTCAAACCAAATTAAGTGAATCGACCCTCTTAGAAAAAAAAGAGATCGGACTGGAGAAATCGTAATTTCTTCGTGTCAGAGACGCGCAATAGTCGCGGAAGAAAGTGGTTTGTTTGCCAACAGCAAGGCTTATAAATTTCGTTATCGTGGGGAATCTATAACCCAAATATAATTACGCTGGTGTCCTCCAGGAAGCAGAAATTGTAGAGGGTAGGAACGCAACCATTTTGGCCCCGTTGGTGTACCATCTGTGTGTATACTACATTTTGGAAGCTCCGCAAAATTATAATAGTGCTCGAGACTCAGTGATTTTTGTTTATAAAATTTTGTGTAATCGCCTGGGTTTTGTTCTTATGTTTTTTTTTTGTGATTAACGTAAAATAAGTGATTGTTCTTCGAAATTAAAGTTTTCTCAATTATTGGATCTAGCTGCCTTTCGTCGGAAAACAGAGGTCTGCACATACCTTCTCGAAGAAAGAATTCCTGTATGAGTAAGAAAGAAAACCTGCTATGTTTTATTATATGAATTTTAATGTTTAAAGACTAGGAGAACGTCGAACTTTGTGAAATATTTTATACGAAAACTTTGCTTAGACAGGATCAGTTTCGTATTGTTTTATTGAATCATAATTTTTTTTTCAAGTAACTTTTTAACTAATTTGTAACAGGAAGGTTTCCAGGTAATTTTAGCTGGTATTTGATAAATTGTTGCAACAAAATTACTAACTTGGCAATCATTTCTTTGTTTTTAAATGTAAAGTTCAGTTGTCAATATTTAACAATTTATGGTCAAGTTTACCTTAGTCGGGTTAATTAATATTTGAATTTTGATCTTTTCTGTTCTACTTTAAAATTTTAACGTAACAGAATCATTTCGCTTTGTTTATTGTAATAATTTGTTTTTCTTATAGTTTGTTTCTGTTTTTTTATTATTTTATCGACTCTGTTCTCCAAACAGAAATTAATTTATGCCTCTTATTGATATTCTTTTGTAGTGTTATTTTGTTATTGTTTTTGTATTATTGTTTGTGTGTGTTTGATTCATTTGTTTATTATCATTATTGTTTTAATAAATGTAAGTAAGGTCGACTTTTTGTATTTTTGTTTTTGTAAGTGGATCTCTGGTCCAGGCGAAGTAGCTTAATTTCATTATTTTGTTCTTTTGGCTATCAAAAAGCACGTAGTGTATATTCCAAATTTCAATTATAGACTAGATATCTTTGCTCAAGAGAGAAGTAAATATTGAATTGGCATTTCTCTCTTGTATCGTTTTAAAAGAAGGAAGTCTTCAGAGGACTTCCTTAGCAAAATTAAGTAAGACAAATCAAGTGCTTATACAGTGTTTATTTTGTGGATTGAGTCTCATTTGTGAAACGTCAAAGCGAGTTTTAATAGAGCTTCCACGAGGTAAGTTACACACAGGGTGAGGTTTCGTAAGAGGCCTATATACAGGGTGTCGGATTCACGAGTAGTCGCGTTACCGACCATCAGAACCCTTCGATTTGCGACTGCTGGCGCCCTCTTTTACGACCATCTATTAGTTTAATAGGAGTTTTGGAAAACGGTTAGCTTCTGTTTGTGAGAGATTAGCCCAGTTTATTTGAGAAGCCACCCCATCTGTGGCATGAGCTACGGGATATAACAACTACCATTGGTCTGGACGGGACTTGTGCATACCTTTGAGCACAGGCCCGTTACACAACATTGCAAATTTTACTAGCGCAACATAAACACACTGTCTCAACTTACTTCCTATTACGATTAAGAATGAATACAAAAAAGAGTATAGGTCAGTAAGAAATTAAACTAGATTATAGAATGTAAATAAAAATTGCAGAATGTATATATTTTAATTGTTACCTTGTTTTTATTGTATTATATCAGCAGTTGTTTTTTGTATATAAGAAAAAATTGGGAATTAATAAATCAGTATCAAGCATTTACTTGTTTTTTACTCGCAAATGTATTGCCGGTAATAAGCCATTACTACTACCTTAATGAGACTGTGAGGCTGCAGTTTTCAGCAATACATGACCAAATAAACTTCTCCTGAAGTTTGTTCAAGCACTGGACAACAGCCTGTAACAGCCATGGCTTGCAAGCTTTATAAGAAACTGGCCATAACTTTAATCAGGGCGATTAAAATGATTTCTCTTATCCTATTTGCGTATCTTTCCTAATGATACAGGAACTGGGCCAAAAACCATGTTATTCGTTTGTTTATTTTCTCATTGAACGAAATGTCTTGCAAGAATTAATTTGACGTATTCTTTTTCTATCAAGACTTTTGACAGTGTCAATAACTCCTTACTGCGTTACTTAGAAATCATCAGTTATCATTTACTTAATTATCCAAATAAACGAAATTTTATTATGTACACTAAAGTTAAACTCGTTGAATTTGGAAAATACCTTTTAACTTTTAATTGTAAAGATACCTATAATAGATTCTGCACTACTTTTTGTTTTCTCTTTTAAGGAGTTGTAACTATCTTCAATGAAAAGAATTTAATATAAAATTTGTGATTAAAAAGAAATTAAAAAATTACATTAACATATATTGTTACCTTATTGAGGATTTAAATGTTTACAAAGTAAACACACATAAAAAATATTCTACCTCGGATAGGATTTGATTTCCATAAAATCCTTTAATAATTTTGATTAATGAAACCCAATAGAAGGCCTGTGCGGTCAGGTGAATTAGGCCGTTGCTGTGGTAAACCGCAAGGCATTAGATCCGTGAATTTGAATTCCACACTTGCAGGTTTAATCTTGAAGTCTATCTAGGAGTGATGTCTGTTTCAAATTTGCGTGCTGGATAAGAAGCACAGAACCTTACGCTTCATGCCTTCGTAACTGTAAAAAAATAAGAAAGTAATCAACCAACCAGTATGGAATCGTTAAGTCAAAAATATGAAGGTCACATGAAATAAAGGCTTAAAATGTCCTGATTATAAATAAACAATTAATTATGTATTTTCATCTTTTTATAAGATAAACAAACTTTAAATTCCTATTAGTAAATTGTGTATTGCCTTAGAATTTATTAATATATATAAATATTAATAAAAACTTTGCTTTTATTTATTTGCATTGGTACACACAACGGTTGTTTTCAAACAAAAACGTTATGAAGGATAACAATTCAACTTAATTTAGCAAAACAAAACTTTTAAATGATAAACTCGACGTCGATATAGTGAGCGTTGAAAATCAATCAGCCTATTGACCTAAAAATTTCAGGAATTAGTGTAGGAACAAAGCATTCTTTCAAAGCCAAATTAACGTACTAAAGGATATTCCTCGCAGGGATTAAAAATAAAAATAAAAGAAAAAAGGAAAGCGGATATCCAAGCCAGTTTCACTGTCAATTTCAAAAGCATAAAAGAACTTGTTTGAAAAACGAGAAAATAATTGCAGAAGAGGCTGTCAAAATTTTTTGTCACGCATTTTAGAGATTAATATAAAAATAATTGCAAAAACGAAAAATAATATTATCTGATTATAAAAATGTTCTTTATGGAAACGAGGTAAATATCAGCAACAAGTTTAAAATTTATAGCATTACAACGTTTTATGGGTAATCCATCTCATAAATACAAGGAAACGCCGAAAAACCACAATTATGTTTGAAAAGTAATTACAAGCGGGTCATCATAACAAAGAGGCGGATTAAAGGGGTTAATTTACAGAGCTCTAAAATGTCAGGAAGTATTAAACATAATGAATTCACATTTATTATTCTCACTTTTCTTTGTTTGAATTTCGTTTAAAGAGCGTGAACCATGAACGCCGTAATGATATTTTACATCTATACGTTGCAATTAAAAAGATGTTATTGAAGCTATTTATACGCTACATTGCACGAGTTAACTAGCGTAATAAACCCACAATGAGCAATTTATAAAAACTTATTGTAGTATTATTGTCTGAATTTATTTTAGAAGCAGAGATAATAAAATAATAACACAGGACTAATTTTAAATGAAAGACAGCACTGACCTTTAAAAAGACAACATCTCTAGAGATATTCAAGACAACTGAAATAGAATAGGTACATTCATATTAAATTGCTACTTAAAAAAAATCTCTAATTTACTAAAATAATAGAGAAATAATACCTTACGTATCCTTTTACCGAAATAAAGTAGACCTACCTATATCCACCATACTTTTAGTAAAAGGTAATTCAAAAACTAAAAGAGTCTCAAGAAGAATACTTTCATAAAATGCTATAAAATCATTAAATGGATGGAAAACCTATTTTTAGAACACATTAGTTTGCATATGTTCAAAATTCTGCAAACAGTAACAAAAAACTAGAAGTCAGATACGACTCAGATCTATTTGATTCTACAGTGGACTGTATCAACACCTGCAAAATGTTAATCTAGTTTTCTTGCCCCAACTTACGCAACTATACAACGGAGAAAGTTGAAATGATACTGTCGTGTAGTCTTGTTCAAGAGAATCAAGTATAAGTACTAAAGAAATCTGATCTTCTCCATGGTCTTCAACAGCGTGACAAAAATCTCTATACCTCTTCTCTCTTTTATTTTTCTTTTTTTTCTTTTTCTATCTTGTAAACTCACAGTTTTAGATTTGGTAAGACAGGTTCCAGTCTAAAGACTAAAGAGTATTACCTTCTGAATCATGTTCCCATAGACCCCGTTGTGTTCTTGATTCTAACAAAATTGATCTTTTCTGCAGAGTCCAAAGCATAGCCACACCTCTGAACAAGAGTAAGTCTCATTTTGGGTTTGCAGATTGTTTTATGCAAAGATGAATATTCTTTTCCCCCATTCTAGCTGTGTCTATGTTTGCCACCACTAGGAAAGCATACCATTATGGACTTTACTAAGACAATTCTGTCTTATGCCCAAAGTTTATATATTCTTTTCTAGTGCGGACTCTACCTAACCATGTAACCAGTTACAGAGTAGAAATGAGAAACTTTTTCTTATTTTAGAAAATTTTAAAAGGGGCATCTTCATGCAGCGGAAAATGCTGTCTGCCTTTCTTATAGATGTCCTAACTTCCGTGGGAAAAATGTCTAGCTACTAGTAAGTACTGTTTTCGACAGGCGCTAACCAACAAGGTCGTTCCAAAAATATCCAACCAGGAAAAGAATTGAACTCGCTCATCATTTACTGAGCTAGCAGCATCAGGTATTACACTTTTGACAAACCGTCGTTGGTTCAATACTATAAGGACCTGTAAAGATTGAAAGGTTCTGTCGTAGGTAGGTTTCTAGAAAGTGGACTTACAGAAAGTAGTTTGACGATTCCTTTATAGATACGTTTCAAGACTCATCTGGCATACGTAATTATGCTGTAATTTTTCTTTTGCAGCTTAAGATTTCTATTAACCTGACAAACGAGACCTTTTGGAAATCCTTTCTCGCAATCCCATTCTTCTTCTTTAACGGTTCACAACCACTTGTACTAATTTAGTTTTCTGATGAATTTGCCAAAGTAAGGCCGTTTTATATGTGTGACTTGAAATTGTTAATTAAATCGTACTAAGCAATTTTTCCCAGTAATGTTCATCTCTTCAGTTAAACCTTATAAGGTACATGTTGATTATTTCCTATTTGAAATATTAAAGTTTTAACTTCAATTTTATTTTTGCGTTTTTCAAAGTAAAAAAAATTAGTACAGCATTTCGATTTCTCGCCCATTTAAGTGGGAAAAATTTCTCGAGTTTCTCCTTGACATGTGATGTATTGATTATCCGAAGTATACCTTGTGGTGATTTCCTCTAGGGTATTGTAGGTTAACCAAACTGGAAATGAACTGCAATGACGCTTTAATCGATGCTTACGTGGGCAAAACCTTTCTTACTCTTGAGATACAAATTGTTTAGTAACTTTAACGATGTGGTAAATAAAAGTAATATGTGATTATCTGCCTTGAACATACTTTTCTTGTTTTTTTAAAAGGAAGTAAATAAGATAAATATAAGACTGAGTTATCTAAATGCGTTTCCAACTTTTAGTTTACCTTTTATAATGAATAACGAATGCGGATGTTACTTACCATCATTTAAATTTTTAGTTTTATGTAGATTTCAAAAAGCTGGACACAACTATAATGTTTATTATAAAGGATTCATGCTACAGATACACAACCGCCTATATTAAATTTACCTCTGCTATGTACATTATAAGTGGACTTTTGTTAATTAGTACATAACAGACCATTTTGGTTGTATGTCATCTAATTTCTAGCTCGCGTTGCCTATTATCCTGTCTATGTGTTTGCCTCATTATTTAGAGTTGTTAAGTTATTTAATCTTTGTTTAACTACCGTTTCTATTTTTACTTCATAAATAACAATTCTATGAGTTTCAGTTTTATTATTTGTTTTTAAAATTGTGTTGAAATGGTAGAGTTTAATTCGGTTGCAATAGTTAAATAATCGGCAGTTTCATGACATAACTAATTAACGAATTAATAACGTAAGAGCTTTAACTCCGGAGATATAATTACATACTGTAAGTTGATAGCTTAATTGTTTGCGGTACTATAAAGAAACTGTAATTTCCAACCACTGTTCAAGGTGAGAGAATTACCGAAAGCAATTTTAATGTTTGTAGAATAATAGATAAGGTAAAATCACAGAGTTATGATAGAGAATTATATTTTGATTATCGATATAAAGAGAATAGTCAGACAGTAATTATTTCCTGCATAATCGACTTTCTCAAATTTGTGCAGACTTGTGCAGTTATAAATGATGTAATTTTACAAAGAGATTTCATAGATGATTCGAGCGTAACACAAATGGAAAATTACGATTCACATTTTCTATTGTCTTTTTGCATCCTTAACAATACTAGAAAGTTCCCATCTGAATCAGCTTAAGCAAGCAATAAATAATACAGTTTTTATGACATAAAAGGCAGAAGAGTGAAAAATAAACAAAAAAGTTTGAGGATCTGAGCCCTGGAGGTGTTGAAGACATCATTTAAAAAGCCGAAATTATTTTTCAAGATAACGAATATAATTTTCAAAATGAAAATGGAATAGAAATTAATCAATATGTTTCTTTAGAATCCTAGAAAATATTGAGAAGATCCATCTTTGTTTAAATTAAATGATCAAGCCGAATATTTAGAAGTAGATGTACAACAACAACCAAACAACTAAAATGCTGAAAAAAACCTTCAAGAATTTATTCAAGATTGTACAGCTGATGTACAAATAAACTGAGACTGATTACGAGATAACTCTTGGAAAAAAGATAGATAGAATAAAAGAGAAATTAAAAAAAATAAAGGCTGACTAACTAACAGTATTTAGGATTTAGAAAACTACAAATCTAGCAAAAAGGTGTTTTGTGATTTCAGATGAAGTGAAGGAAACGAGTTTCTAAAGTTTGATCACACTTGATGTAAGACCAAGCAAAAGAATTTTCCAGCAACTACAATAAAGGTTCCTGATAAAGTGATACCAACGCTATTTAAAGAGGGCAACGCAACTAGATGCTCAGTAACTTTAACGTATCATTTCATAATCAGCGATCAATGTGTTCCTGTAGGTAAAGTTGTTTTTATTTATATGATAAAAAAAATTACTAAAAAAATTTCAAACAACCAATGAAGCTAATGTGTGGGAATGCATTTAAGTGACAGTAATTAATACAACTGTAATTATAAGGAGTAGATTAAATTTAAATGATTTAAACAAAATTGTTAAAATTTCAATTTTATGACGACGATATTGAGATAGTACAACAGATGGCGCAGATGTACCGCAATTGCGCTGAAATCCCATCCTTTACGGATCAACCAGAGATTTACTTGAACGGAGATAAATAGCCTACGTCGGACGATATGATCGGGAGTAGAACGAAATTCTGAGGTGTCGTCACCTTCCACAGCAACTAGTCTGACGTTGTGCCAAAAAGTTTTTTAAAGCTGACCTTCACAGTTTCAGGTGCGGGAAACAAGCTAACGAAAACCAAAAAAATCTTTCATGAGACTCAGAAAAGCAAGAACAAAACCCTCTTACCCTCGCTGGGTTGAGGCTTGTCACAAACTTGGAAAAAAATTTGATGCAGCCCTACAACACCAACGACGAATCGGCTACAAATTTCGCCCCACTGAGTGCAAAGCGCAATTCAAACATCTCAGGAACGAGCTTCTACCAACGAAAATCTCAATTTTTAAAAATTAAAAAATTTAACAAAGCAAGAACCGACTTAGAGATTTAATTTCTGATAACCCACATTATAATCGAGTAACTATACCAAAAAAAAACAACTACACTTGGGCTCTTTGGGAGAATTATGAACAATAAAAAATCACATAACCAAGTAGCACCTGGCCACTTATTGGAATATCAAGATAAGACGTAAGGAAAGTTGCGAGATGAAATCCAATATACAAATCATTAAATCGTAATAATAAAAATCCAGATTTAAATTGAATAATTCTTCTTTTTCTTATTTCTTCTTTAAATTAGGCAAATTCCTGTTTTTCTTTAACATTAAACATTTGAGACCATCTGACCATCTCTTCCTCGGTCGGCCTATTGTTCTTCTTCCTTTCGGTGACTTCTCTCTTGTAATTCTCACCACTCTGTCTTTTGGCATTCTACTCACGTGGCTCTCCTTCTCTTTTTAATTCATTCATTTATATTATATTCCTTATTTCTTTATTCGGTACTCTGTCTAGTACGGTTTTATTCTCTATTTTTCTCAACACCTTCATTTCAGTTGTTTCTAACATCCTTTGTGTTTTATTAATTCTCGGCCTTGTTTCCGCAGTGTATGTCATGATGGATCTTACTACAGTCTGATATATCCTCATCTTTACTTCCGTTGTTAAGAATTTGTTTCTCCAAATCGTGTCGTTCAGACATCCTCCAACTCTGTTTGTTTTGTTTATTTGCTGCACTACTTCTTCTATTTTTCCTCCACTGGATATTTTTACTCCCAAGCAATCCATTTTCATGACCTGCTCTATTATTTTGTTTTCTACTGCCAGTTTGCATCTAACTGGGTCCTAAGATATTACTATGGTTTTAGTTTTTTCCGTGGCAATTCCCATATTAAACTTTGTTGCTGTAGTGTGGAATTCCTGTAATGATCTTTGCAGAGCATCTTCATTTTTCGCCATTATTATTGCGTCGTCCGCGTAGCAGACTATTTGAGTTTGTTTTTGTCCCATTCTGTACCCTGTTGTTCTTTTAACCTTTTTTATTATTTTATTCTTTACAATATTTAACAATAGGGGGCTCAAAGAGTCTCCTTGTCTAATATCGGTTTTGTATGGTATCGAATCTGTTAATTAATTGTTCAGTTTTGCGATTACTTTGTTTTTTTTATGTATATGTTTTCTAACGTTTTGACCATGTCTAGTGGGATTCCTCTTTCAAACAGGAGGTGTATGGTGTTTTTCATCTGCACTGTATCGAGAGCTTTCTTTAAATCTATTAGATATAAGAATGCTGGTTTGTTTTATTTTAAAGATTTTTCTTTCACCTGCCGTATTGTGAACGAACGTCCTGTTTGAAACTCTTGTTGCTCGTCCTGTAGTTCAATCTTTTTCTCGATAACAGTTTGATACAGCCATCTTTAGAATTAAACTTGTACAGAAAGAATCTAACCTTACCAATGCATGTAGATCCATTCAGAAAATCAAAAGACACCCGCGGAAGGCCTCTTCGACGCCAAACACTTAGAAGATTTTTCGAAAAATTTGAAAATCGACGATCTTGACAGTTCACTAGCAAAACGACAGCCATGACACTATAATATCGCGAGTACGTTCCTGCTACTCTCCGACAACGTATCGACTGACAGTATTACAACCCAGTTTCCCTAAATCACCTGCAGAACATTGACCTTGCGCAAGCATGGGTGAATTTATTAAAAAATGAAGGTTTAACTACTACTAACCTAACCACACCCTCGTTTGAGGTGAAATTCATTAAAAAAATAAACGTTTAACCACACCCTCGCTAGCTCCCCCGCAAGATTGGGCCATTTTACGAGTGAAGAAGCCGCCTTTAACATTCATATGTGGTTCATGTTGCAGTAGGGGGTTGGTAGTGTGTGCAGCAGTTGAATTAGTTGCTAACTTAATTGTTTCTATCGTGCAACATAACCTAGGATGTGCTTAAAAATGGTGTTTGCTTTTCGTCGGTTTCAACAAGATTGAAATACTTTTCTTTACCTCCGGCCACCTAATTGTGTTCTGTGAGCAGCTCTCTACCTGCTGATACTAAAAACTTGTTCTCAAAACGTCGTTTTCCTAGGGGTAGCTATATCGAACAATTACCGTTATTTGGATCTTTACGGTGTCCTTTCTTGAACATCATTAGCATGACTTCCGTGCTTCATTCATCTGGTATTCTACTAGCTGGCACTATTTTATAAATTAGAACTTCAAGTTGTTTTATAATACTCTCGCCTTCATATTCTCTTATAATCTTGATATGATTCTTTAGTTATTGTTGATTTGTATCTCATATATGCTATCTTCTTTCACGGCACTTATTTTTAACGTCTTTAATAAACCAAGGCGATTGTGATTTAGTTGACTTATTATTGCGCTTTTTTAATGTTCCTACTGCTTCGTAAGCGGCTTCTAATATATTTGTTTTATTTTCCTCCAGCTCAACACTATGTTGTCGGTTTCCTTTACGCAATTTATTCTGACTTTCTCTTTTAATCTTCTTTGGCACAACCCTTTTGTTGCTTCATCCCTTAGGCTTTCTATTTTTAATCTTTTTTCTGGTGTCGCTTGTGATGTCTTATTCTTCTCATCGGGGTTTTATCTAAATCTAAATTTATCTAGTACCAGATGGTGATCACTACCTATTAGCTGATATCAAACTTCTTACATCTAGTACTTGTTTCGAGTGGATTAACCTGTTTGTTACTATGTAGTCAATCATTAATCGTTGACCCCTCGTGTTTTCAAATGTACATTTATAAAAAATATTAAGATAAGGAGATGTTGTTTATACTTAATTTATTTGAAGTGCAGTATCCAATCATTAGTTCGCCATTTTCATTTGTGATGTTTTCGTTAAATTTTTGTTTGACTCCCATTATAACATCCATATTAACTCATTTCTTGGGATCTTGTTAGTAATATCCTGCAGTTTGTTATAAGACTTTTGTCTTTCATCTTGTAGTTTGTTATTTTCTAGTGCATATATGCCGATTAATTTAACTTTTTTTCCAAATATTTTCATTTTGATTTTGATGCATCTCTGCGAGATATAGTCGCATTCTTCAATCATACTTTTGTACTCCTTTTTGATCATAATGGTTACTTTTTCTTCTTTCTCTAGGATATAATTCCCTACTACAGATTGACTTTTTCCTTTCTTCTACGTTTGTTGTATTTCACATATGTCGATGTTCTTTTTCCTTAGTTCCATTTCAATCTCTTGAGCTCTTTTATTTAATGACTTGAAGTTCCATCTTGTACTTCTGATTAAGTTTGTCTTTTTCCATTTCGCTTTTCTTTTTCTTGAGTGATTCGTCATCGAGTTTCCAGTCCTAATCCGACGCTCTATGTTGATTTTTTGAGCTTTAAGGCTTTTTTACGATAGGTAGGCTGCTAACCTGACCCATCAATCCTCCTCCTTTATCTGGGCCTGGGACCGGCAGTGGTGAGGCTAAGCTACTCAATCCACCCAGCATCAACTCCAGGTGGAATAATTGAAAGGCATAAACCCACATTACTGCAAGTATGTACAACAACAGTCCAACTTGTAACATTAATAAAAAATGTTCCGTTTAGAGCAGAACTCGTAAACAAGTTCAGGTTTACGCTATGATGTATAAACTATTAAAAAACTGCTTGGTATGTAATAAACGATGTCATCTACAAACAAACCAACAATAATCTTGTCTCTAGTTTTTAGTTTTAGAAAAATATACGTAAACCACAACATTACAGCATATTTCAATTAAAGATATTCAGGTATTTTACAAATCAAGTTCTTCTAAAATCTGCAAAAGAAAATATGGTTAATTATACTGTACAATAAAGGAAGCAAAGATCATTCTTTTAAATGAGTACTGATGAGTCAATTTAATTCACCAACAATTTAGTTAATTGAAAATAAAAAATTAAAAAATCAATGGTGTTTGGAAAGAAGCGCTCATGTTAGTTCATTGAAAAGAGTTTCATGTACATTCAGAACAAAACGTTGTTGTTAAACGTTCTTGAATAAACAACATAAAAATTAACTAAATTTATTATTTTGTCTTTAAAAATTATAATTTATAAACGGAAGGCTTTTTTAATCCCGGACATTTTAATTTATCAAAACAAAGAAGAAAAAGAATATGAGTTCAGCTTATTTGCATCTATATGTTGGAGTCCTGTTTATTAATGTGAATTTATTTAAAGAGCTAGTTAATAGAGTGCTGTGTTGAAGTTGAAAATATGAATTAGATTATAAAAGCAATAAATATTAATTAAATAATCTTTACCATTATAATAAAAAGTGCAATTCAAAACAGTAGTGAAAATGTTGTAAAACAATCAAGAAATTCTTGTTAATTTTAGCATAAAATAGCTTTTCAAAGTTATTTGAACACACGATGATATTATGTAGTACGTATACCCTGAAAATAATTACCCAAGCAGCACACAATCTCATAAAAATATTCTAGTAATATTCAGATAATATTAGGACAACTCCGAATGTCATGCGAATATTCGTGATGTCCAAATAATATTACCTAAATATTAGATTGCAAGATAATGTAATATTCAGAAAAAATATTATGATAACATTATAATAATATTATTTCTTTATATTATTGTCATAACCTTTAGAAAATATTCTCTTAATATTTAGTTCGTAACTACTGGTTATATTTTCATATGATATAAAGAGAATGTTATGTAAAAGTTATAAGGTAACATTATCTACAAAACGTTCAGGTAATATTATATTAATATTAAAGCGTTATAATACAATAATATTTTGGAAGTATATTATTAATACTTTTACAATGATGTATACAACGCGTTAGCAAAAACGTTTAAGCGAATATGGGTATTAAAAAGTAAATCTCTATTACACTTTTTAAATCAGATTCGTAATTCTTTGTATAAGTTAATCTGTCTGATATAATACGTAACATAAAATAATATAATACTCAACTCTAATTTGCAATATTTATTATTCTAAATATTAACAGAGCTAACATTTTTTTTCGTGATGCATTATCAAAACGAAATTCGATTCACACCCTCAGATGAGTTTACATTGTTGTATACCTGCATAAATAATTAAAATTGGTAAATATTATTTATAAACGTAGGAAGCTTCCAAATATACCTTTCAAAGATTAGTAAGAGTTTCCGTGACGACCCATTTTTAAAGTACTGTTATTTCTAAAATCTTCCTACAAGTCACATTAGGTTAATCCAAGGGTATAAAAGCCTTTAAACCAGATTTTTCGAGGTTCATTTCCATTCATTCGTTCATTATAACAAAGTCAGTTCATTTTATTATAACTGTTCATTTTGTTCAGTTTATTTATTATAACAAAGTCAGTTCGTCTAGTATAACAAAATCAATATTATTCTATTTTAAAGTTAATATAGAAATAATTTAATTTAGTTTTTGTGTAAAAGTGTACGCCTCATATAAATAAATAAATTGTGTTTACCAATAAAAGTATTTTATTGGAGTTATACAACAATATACATATGTTTTGTGTTTAAAGGTCGTACCTGGAAGTTTGGGTTTATAATTTCTTTTTAAACCTTTTAAACTTTGAAGCAATAATTCGAAAAAGTTCTCAGTTTTAAACAATAAATTTGTATTTCACTTAAGAGTTTCAAGAAGGTTACAGGGCATGTTAATAATTTTTTTCAATTTGTGATGGCATTTAAATAATGTTACAGTTGCTAGCCTAACAACTAATTAAAACTAAGCTAGTGCCGATTTCTGAAAAGAAACTTATTCCACGAATTTTTCTTACGCCTGTTGTATGTACCTATACTATGTGCTAGGTAACATACCCAGCATCTACAATGTAGTAATTATTATACATATCATATAATATAAATTCTGGGCATTCTCGTTAATAACTAAATAAATTAATAACTTGATAAAACTAGGTAATAGCAGATCATACACATACTATGTTGGTATTTAGTGGTAACTGTTTATGTTACTAACCCTTACAAGAACTTTATAGTAGTATAATATCAGAAAACATGTTTTGATGATAATATAAGTATAATATTCGTTCCAAATATTATCTTAATATTATGGAATAATGTTCTTATAATGTTATTACCGAATATTAACAAAACATTATGAGAAAATATCGAGAAAATATTTTCAACTAATGTAAGCAAAATATTCAAAAGTGTTACATTTAGTATTACTGGAATATTTTTTGAAAATATTTTTATAATATTGCGTGCTGCTTGGGTAACCATATTGTATGTAGACGGAGCATTTTGACATTTGCGGTCAGCCCATCACAATGTCGCTTACTTTCTCTGCAAGCGTTCCAATATATTTGTTTTGTCTGGTCTTGTGTTAATACGAAAAGAAATTATAAACGAAGGGAAGGAATTATTGATAGCGTGTTCACGGAATTTCAAATTTGTCTGTTATCCCAAAGGATTAATAAAATTTTGTTCAGAGTCTATTTTTATCAGTAAAACAGAGACTGAAAACTTCCATGAAGTTTAATAAATAATACCAAGTTTAGGTAGTGTTGAAAAAATCTGCATCTCTTTTTACAAGAATTTGAGATTTGCTAAAATTATACGTAATTAAAATAAAATCTAAGACTACTTATTGCAAAACAGTAAACGCAATTTGTTTTTCACTTAAAAATATCAAAATGATGGAAGAGCTAATTATGCAACATAATACATCGAGTGCTTTATGCGTAAACAAAAAGCCAGTCCGTCAACATTAACCTACATATAGCTAGAAAATGGGCACGAGTGTATCGCTACATATTTCAATTTTCAAAACATTCTTTTATTGAAATGCAGTCAGCAGAAAGCGGTTGTTTAAAACGTCATCGTCAGCGAAAACTTTGCGGAGGCTGCTAACATCTGGAGCGATTTTCCGGCTTCGCTTCCACCGTTCGGCAGTTTCTTCTACTCCGTTGACTAATTTAAATTTGCAAGTACAGCGCAAGTAGCATTGAAGAGCATTAAGACCGCGAGACGATGTAATCAATGCTTAAATTTTGGAGGTAGAAAAACTTTTAGAAAGCCGATGTTCTGAAGAACAATTCCTGCTTTCTTCGACAACGTCTGAGACATTATTTGTTTGACAAATACAAGAATTCAGTAAAAAAGTATTCTCTTAGGCGACTCGGAAAACTTCTACAAGTCTAAGTTGATTTTATTAATTTGCTTCCATAAAAGTAGAAGTTTATTTTGGTTGAATGAATTATTTACTGTCTCTTTTTCTTATGTTCTTCGACGGAAATGGTAGAATTCAATGAACTTTTAAGGACGTTTCAATTGATTAAATACGAAATACGATAAGTAAAAAAGTAATGGTTTACTTTTAAAAAAATCTTGCTAATATTTCCAACAGACAAAAGTCTGGTTTAATAAAAATTCGAAACCCACGGAATATTTCATTACAAGCTCTATATCCCAGGAGCTTTTTGTTGACCAGGACAATACGAATTTTCTGTTTTTAATCTACTGCTATAATTTTTTTGTAAACATTTTATTTTTCCATTTTATTTAGACATAATATAGTTACAACGCTAAATACTACCTAAAACCTACTTGTGTGTCAATGTGTACAAAATTATTTTAATAATAGTTAAGGGTGAGTGCGTTTTTGTCGCAGTGCGGCTGTAAGATTTAGGTATAAAATAAAGGTTCAATTTGTCAGGGTTGGTTAAGGCTCATTTTAAGCTTCGCTTATTTCGTGTGCTTAAAATGAATCAGAAGACATTATTAAACGTTTTTAGGAAGGAGTGTCTGGAAAGTTAGACTTTGTAATGGCAGTCGTGAATAGTCGCAGTACTTGATAAAAGTATAATCGTGAAAAAGATTGTTGCGGTTGAAAAAACATAACAGTCACTCGGAACAGCAGTCAAACTGAAAAGAAAATTAAAATTTTATTAAGAAAAAGAATAAAAGATTCTTATTTATAACGAAATAATGTTTAACTGAAAAATTAGAGGTACTTAAATCTACCAAACCACTTTACATTAAAATCTGAAAGTCAGAACAGCTACTGCTGTTTAAATAATGGAATACATTTATCACTGTCGTGAAATTTTTTTTATCGCATATGTCTGAACTGCTTAGAGACGTGATAAAAATATACGCAGTAAGAAGGCTTAAATAAATGTGTTAGAAAGCAAATAATATTAGAGGCGAGTTATTGGAATGCTGTCAACAGCGTCGGTCAATAAAATTCTTGAGGACTATAATAAAAAGTTCATTCATGTGTGATGATGATGAAGCTTCCTTGTTTAAATGTCAGTTACAGACTAATAAGTAATAACTTGAACACACAAAATGCGAAAAATTGAAGCTAAAATAGCTTTTAGCTAAATGATCCTACCTTTGCTATTTTCTACTCTCGTAAAAACGTAAACATCATTTATAACATGTATTGATTTCTGAAAGTTGTTAGTTTTTCATTTAATCTCCTAATAATGTGTCATTTAAAATTACCAACACGTTTTGTTATTTTCATTCAATTCAATTCTTTGAACAAACACGTCCGTAACTTCAAATGAGATTTCTTTCACTTTTATGGTTTTTTGGAATTTCAGATATTTCAATAATGAAAACACTGAAGGTTCTTAAGATTCGTAATGTATGCTTACGGAACCAATCGATAACTTAAATGGCAGTTGAATCTATATTTTTGTATTTTCTGTAGTTACATTATTTGTAATGCTCATTAATTTAGTTCATTAAAATTTTATTTTTATTTTTCTATTTTCAGCTATGTTTGTAACTGGCAATTTTATTATGATGTTTAATAAATCCTTGTTGGTAGCTGATGATGTTAATTGTTTAAGAACAGTTTTGTGCAAGTCAGTAATTTACGAGTAGTTCAAATAAGACGATTGTGGCTTTTTGTCTTCGAATCTCCTTTCCATAACAATCTATGTAGATATCCTCAATAGGATTGAGGTCTCTGCTATTATCTGGTCAACCGAGTGGTTGAGAGCCTACTACTTCCTTCAAAGCAGCTATCTGTTGGAAAAACAATAAAGCTAAAGCTTTAGCCTCTCCAGAAGGATCAAAACTGTCTATGAAAAGTTTTCATTTACTTAGACATTCTGTTTTATGGTCCGTTTCTAAATTGGATTAGATAGATTATGTTTTGATTCATCTGAAAACCCAACTTTTGACTTACTTGACCTCCACAGTCCAGTTTTACTTTTCTTTACTTAGTTTAACCGAAAGAAATTCATTTTCTGTCATAATTGTCACAAACAAAACCAGAAAAAGTGGCCTTAATGCCCGTTAAGACCAGAAGTTGTGTTCACAGCAGTTCAAAACGTCAGAGAAGGAGAGATTGACAAGGCAACCTAACATACATTGAATTAAAAGCTCAATAAAAGACCTCACTTGTAACTTTAAGCTGTCAAAATGGTATGGGCGTCAGGAATCATGCCAAGATCACTACCTTCTCTGGTGTGGTTCCTCACCAAACACTCCATACATAATGTATATGCATAGTGTTTTCTGTAAAGAACACTAGGAGTTCCTTTTAAACTTACCAGGAAAGTTTCTACTATCTTAATCTTAATGATTTTGCTAAAACAAATCCACAGCGGTTTACTTTACTAGCTTATACTCCAAACTTACATCATCATCAATCACTCCAGGCCGTGCCGTTGAATCTAAAATTTTGCTCATAACACAAAACGAAACTGCTTATTCAGCACGACAAGCACTAGTCCAACTATCTGGTTCACAATACCTGTTCAATAATTTCAAGACACACGTACATACATATTCGCTTTACCTAAAAGGTTAAGACACTCATCTATTTATTAAAAGGTAAAAAAACGGTGTCATAAAAAAAGAAATAACAAGTTTGACGGAAAACAGATCAATATTTATATCAATAGAGAAAAAAAACCATAATTATAAATATGAAAGTATGCACTATACCGCACAGTCAAAAATAAATTTAAGCCACTCAAAGTGTAGCAACAATAAAGAGAAACTTTGAATTAAAAGTTATAATGACAAAGTTACAAGTTGTTTTGCTATCTGACTGTATATTAACAAATCGAAAAAATTTACCTTCTGGCTTGCGTACATTAAAGGAACAAATAAATGAAAGGTTTTCATTTAACGACAAAAAACCATTTAGGTTACAAAAAGAAACGGAGTTATTGCCTTAGTTGCAGCTCTAATCTTGAGTACCCGTCGTTGTAAAATTTGCATTTTAAAACTACTAGCGTAGCTGATTACAAAATGCATATATGAATAACAAATAAAATCGTCAACGTAGGTTTACCTTATAGTTAAACGAACAGCTGATACTTAGTTGTGATGGAATGCTTCACCAGATTTGAACTCAATGTATGAAAAAATCTTTTCACTGATTTACTTGACGTGTCCAGCGGCCGGGATGGTCGATAACCCCTCTCGGGTTTTCATACACGAACAATACGCAGAAATTTTATTTCAAATTTTCTCATTCACTTCGGACGTTTATTACTACCAGTTGTATCTTTATAACTGAACTAAGGATAGCGTTGCACATACAATGCAAGTTAATTGTACACAGATATGGTTAGAATCTATTTAACCCACGCAATGCAAACTTGGAAAATAAATTACTTTCAAAAACTTTCAAAACTGAAATGGAAAAAACGCAAACAAGAGGCCTAATTCCCGTATAAGCCAGATCGGAAGATGTTCAATCTCGTAGCTTGAAGTTGAAAGCGGGGGAGGGGGGTTCAAAGATAATAAATGATCGAAATAACCAGGTTCTTACCTAGACTCAAAACTTAAATTTTGACAATAAAACCAAACAATGATACAAAGAGGGCGCCAGGAAACAGTAACACAAAGGAAGGTAATCCTTCGACCCGTCCCCACACCGACAAACACCCTGCAGATGGACGTCCAAAAATAGAAAACACACATAACAAAAGCCGAATTGCCAATATTATCGACCAACTCTTAAAATTACGGAAACACCAGGCGTCCACGAGGGAGCCCAGATGAGTCTCTCCCAGAGGCTTTGCGATCTCCCTTCACGCTGACCTCGACATACGTGCCTAAATTTATTTTAACAGTCCCGTTTACAATGCAAAAGCTATCCACAAATTATGAAGACATTATCGAGTGGCATTTTCCAAAGACAAAGTGAATAGTGTAAAACAGCTATAACTTCCAACCAATCCAGCTTACGCTGCCCTTTTTAATGCTAATTACAATCATACTAACCAAAACAAAACTTCCAAGAAATATAATTAAATATCATGAACCATTATTTGAACAAAGAAGAATGCTTGAACCGAAATAATGTATTAGCTAAGGTTCCAAATTAACAACCCAAAGAAAATATAAAACTTGTAATTTTAGCAAACGAATTTTGAAGACGAAATAA
>VTPC01000519.1:38958-81965 GCA_011009095.1 Ignelater luminosus | reverse complement strand
GTCGTTGCAGTAGAATGTTGTGAATTATTTAATTTGAGTCGCAAAGATTTTAGAAAGGCTATTGCACCATATCCAGAACTTAAAGAACGCATACGACACTTTGCTCAACAACGTTTACAAAAAACTATGACCTACATGAACGAAGAATTTCTACAACAAACACAAGCTCAATCAGGAGTTTTTGATAAAGAAGGTACTTCAACAGAAATCTTCTTATAGTTCAATTAATAAGTTTTAAAATGTTTTGTAATAAATGCAAAATATGTTTATTGAAGCTTATAATAAATCTTTTAAAAGCATTTTCTTAAAAATAAAGTACACTTAACACACCAATAATATGTTGAAAATTACTATGTAAATCAGAAAAGTTATACTTTAGAAATTAAGCTTTATCGTGAGCTACTGGAACTGGAGCGGCTACGTTTGCGACGTCTTGGGGGTGGACTACGCGAATGCGGACGACGTCGTATCGGACTACGTCTAGGAGGTCGCAAAGGTGAACGACGACGAAAACGTGGAGGTGTACGACGCGGAGGTGGGCGACGCATTGGCATGGGACTACGACGAGGTGGTGGTGGTCTAGGCTTAGGTATAAGTACAGGAGCAGCAGTAATTTCTTGCCCATCTATTTGTCCTCCATCCATATGCTTCATTGCATTTTCTGCTTCGTCAGCTGTAGCAAATTCAACATAAGCGTAACCACGTCCAATGTGTGGATGCACATGATCTTTAGGAAATTCAACATGCTTAATGATGCCATAAGTGCTAAAGATTTCTATTATGTGCTCTTTGTTTACAGTTCGAGTTAAACGTCCAATATGTATTTTAGTGGGACGAGGTGTGGGAGACCGACGCCTTCGTTTTCTTCTTAATGAACGGGATCTTGATCTGCTGCACATTAAAATTAATTGTTACAAATGACTTGCTCTGGTAACAATAGTAAAAGTAATTTTATATTTACCTGGAACGCGGCTTTGCAACAACAGGCTTCTCTTCGCGAGCTGGTGATGCCTTACGATTTGTTGATTCTTTCTCCTTATCTTTAGCGCTGTCTTTTTCTTTATCACGTTCCTTGTCACGTTCTTTATCTTTTTTATCTTTGTCCCTACTTCTTCTTGCAGTTGGCTTACTAGCTGATCGTGAAGTTCTATAAACCAATAAGTTAGAATTTTTTTATAAGCACATATAAGTCTCAAGACATACCTGCGTTTAGGGCGAGTACGGTCATTATCACTGCTGGAAGATGAACTGTCAGAAGATGAACTACTAGAACGTGAACTACTTCCTGAACTTGAACTGCTCGATGATTTTGATTCACTTGACGAACTGGATTCGGAAGAACTATTTAACATATTTAAAAATATTAATAAAAACCGTAATACTGATAGAACTAGTTTTCTTACCTTCGGCTACTATCACTACTACTAGAGCCTGATTCTGATTTTCTTTTCTTTTCACGTCCTCTCTCTTTTTTTCTGTCTTTTTCTTCAGATTCCGATTCGGAACCTTTTCTTGCCCTATATCAATTTTTAGTAAGATTTTTATCTAATTTTTCGGAAAATTGGAATGAGACGCTACGATATAACCTTAAAATTAGTGTACTTACATCGTTGTTATAGTGTATTGCACACCTCGGTTGTTTAAGGAGATCTTAAGAGTTGAAAGACAAAATCTCTTTACATAATATGCAAGAACGTAAAAGACATTACAACATACACGTAAGAAAGATTTTAATGATTTTTATTACAACAGAACTGACAGCACAAGCAAAGCAAGAAATTTTAGTTGACGATGTACTGATCGTTCTGCGCACGAGCGGCAAATTTAACATTTTTAAGCTGGGTCCAGATTTGAAAATATTCACACTATTTTTAGGCCTAGTAAACTTTTTAGCTTATAAATCTTATTATTAATGCTTTTTAAAATTACATGTAGATATTTTTAGCACAAACAATACACGCTATCAATACTGTAGCATGATTGGTTTCTATTAGATAAAAGAAACTAACAGAATTTGCGGAAAATTCATGTGGAATGCATGATAATCTGAAAAGTTATTCCAACGTATAATTATTAACAAGTAATAAACCAACTCTAAAAATCCTTTGTTCTTTTGAAACGCCGACCGATAACCTTCAACCAATAATTAGACGATAATACAGATATGTTCGAACAGATGTCGCTACGCAAAGCCAGTTGATTGTGATACCAAATACCAAATAAGAAGGAAGGAGAGAACATAACCCAGCTTGTGAACGAAGTAAATTGAAGCCGCGAGGGGGCAGGGGATGGCGTAATCTGTAGGATATGCAACCCGCAAAGTACGCACCATGAATTTAAGCGCGCATATGGACATACAATAAAACTTTTTGGTAAAATTCTAATTTAAAATTGAATTATTAAATTAAAATTTCTTAAACACTTGCAGATTTGTTTCCCTAATTTTGCAAGTGGTTAGACTTTCTTTTCATTTACTCTCTTTAAAGGAATAAAGTGAATGAGTTCCAGTTTATTTTATATATCTACATATCATTTTTATTGAAAAAGTTTGGATATGTTAACAATACTTTCTTAATCATCCTCTAAATGGATTAATCATGTATTAAATCTTTAATTTTTATTCACTAAAGTGATGTTATACCCTATATTATTATAATAAATAAAGCAAAATAGGTTAAAACATTTATTTGAATACAAAATAATATATAATGATACCTACTTAACTATTATGTTCGTTTAGAGAAAAGAAAATTTCTTTACCTAAATAATAATTTAACACTGATAGTGACAAATATGCAGAAGTAAATTTTTTAACAGAAATTTGCCACCACTTTCTGCTAAGGATGGCTAAGGCTTGCTTGGCACATCATTTCTCACTATTTATACAAAATATCTGTAACATCAGACGATGGAAATAACAAACCACCACGATTTTTGATTGCAATCAGGTGGTAATTTAATTTGTTTGAGCTGTCTACTAAAATTCCTAAGCATTGTTCACATTTAATAGTTTTGTATAAATGCTTAATAACAAAACCTGCTATGTAAACAACTACATTTTGAAAAATTAATCAACTCCTGTATTGTCTGGAGGTACATATGATGTGAAGGATCCTCAATTTGTATTAAATCAGTAGTATTTTCCAACCGACAACCAGTTGTGCTTAAATTTATTTGTGGTTCTGTGGTCAATAAGCTGCAATGTAAGATTGAAATTTTTTTAAATGGTAAACAATTGCCTCTATCATGTGTTTTTAATTCTAAATGCACTAAACACAAAACCATAATGTTAAGAGAAAAATTAAGAATTCTTTAGAAACAAACAAACACAAACTACTGTTGCTGCTAGGAGCACGTGGTACGGTGTGGTGCGTACTAAAATGGCGACCGTGGCTTCACTTGATATTGCGGAGGTTACCTTCCTACCTCTTATAAACTCCTTGCAAATAGCGACACCAAACAAAAGACACCAGAGGCGTTGCTGTTCTATATCAAATTTGACAAGTTTAAACGTCAGTTTCTAAGTTTGAGGTTATTAAAATCTAAGTTTTAGAAAAAGTAATAAATAATGCGTTTTCGGAAACTTAACTCGTATTTCTGATCTGATCATACAAATTACATGACAGAGTTATTTAAGTTAAGCCAGCTTATTCGAAAAACGGTTATGCAACCACTACAAAACCTTTTTTAACAGAAATTTATGAAAAATAATTGTGAAAGTGGTGAAGATGACGTCTATGAAATAGAAAATACTCATGCTCATACAAACTGCAAAGAATCATGAATAATACGCAACAACAAGGCATTTATAATCACTTTTATCGAAAATTTAAATTTTAATAACTTCAAACCAATAAACGTTTAAACTTGTCAAATTTAACGTGGAATAACAGCGCCTCTAGCGGAGCAAAAATTGTTAATGAGCCCAATTTGCGATCGTTTTTTGTTTGGTGTCGGTACTTTGTATCACAATTGACTGGCTTTGTCAGTGGGGGGCGTAGTGCGTTGTTTTATTTATAGACATTATGAATAATAATTAATAAGGTACTAGAAAAGCTCCTATACTTTGTCTACTGAATAATTAGTGTTTTTTTAATTTTAGTTATTTCACCTAAGAGTGAAGAATACATCAAGTTTATGTGAAAAAATATAACTTACAAGAATTTTTATATTAAGAGTTTTGATACATCTGCGTGCCTTTTCATGATATTGGTCAATTCGGTGGAGTAAATTAAATTACGTTTTTGGTAGTACCCGTTAGATGTCAGAGCAAAACTATAATTTAGAAGAAATTATAATTAAATTGTACCTTTTCCATTTTTCATTTTAATAGTTTATTTCTCGTTGTCAATGTTGTGTCGTCAGTAACTACTTCATAATTATGTAATATACATTTATTTACAACTGAATATTAATTATAAAATTATATACAATGCTATTTACACACACCAAATGTTCAACGAACTTCGAAGGAGTCGTTACTGAATCTTCAAAGTCTGTGTGTCTGTCTGTCTGTCCGCATTTTTTTTTAAATTTTGATTTGACATTGATGGAGTTCGTTGTGGTTACGCTTTGCATTCCCAGATGCTTTAATTTTCTATTTACTATTATTCATAATAACCATAGTTAACTTGCCTTGGGTTCACTTTTTATTTTTTAATTTCAATAATCTTTTACAAATCTGATCTTTCAACACGTGCTGTTTATTTAATTTTGGCTTGCTACTATCTTTACGCGTAGTTGCTAGTAACTTTTATGTCACTAATCATTGAGTGGACAGACTATAACTACCTTTACTTTCACTAGCTTAATTCTAAGCAATTTTTGTTATTAAATCTTATTTTACCAATTTATAATGGTTGTAACGGCGGATAAAGGGAACCCACTACCATCACCAGAAATATAATGATATATTATACAAGACCGTAAAGTGAAGCTTTTTCAACGGGTAGGAAGTTTATGGTACGAGAACTTGACGAGTTCAAAAAAGACACTTTACACTCGAGTTGTATACAATATTTTTGCACGATTGTGTTTTAAAAAAAATAATTAAAAAAGACTTTTGACAGCAGATTAGAAAATGATGTTGGCAAAGATCATAGTTGCGCATCATGAATTCATTATAACATCGATATGGCTTTATAACATTGATACGTTGTTTAATAACTGTAATTTATGATATTGACGAGTTGTAAAGTACCAACTTTACAGACGGCCGTGCAAAAACAATTTTATTTTTCATCGTCTTTAATTCATTGACGGTTTATTTTAATTGTTGTATGAATGATTCATATAACAAATTCTATATTGTTATGTTTCTTACTTATACATGTATTATGTACAATTATTGTTTTTTATCAACAATTACATTAATATTACTTCTCTTGTTTTTTAAAATCTCATTTGAACAATCGACATGTATAATCTTTAGCAAGTAGCAATACGGTATGTAACGATCCTGCAACGCAAAATGTGACGAATTTCATGTCAAAAATATGTAGTTTCAAGTCTGGATCTAGCTTTACAGTTGAAGGTTGTATACCTACAGAATGAGGCTACGGATTATGCAGTTCTTCGCAGAACTTATTAAAAAAAACCTTGTTAAAAAGTATTTTTTATTAATTCACAATAAATTTAATTGTTATTCCTTCTTTTATACCACCTTCAATAACATCTCCAGAATGTACAATTCCTGGAGTTGGTGGAGTACCTGTAAGAATAAGATCATTTGGTTCCAAGGTATGCGTCTGCGATATGAAACTTATCAACTGAGCTGCAGAAAACACTAAATCTTTAGTATTTCCCACTTGTTGAAGTCTCCCATTAATGGTACACCATAATTCTACGTTATTGGGGTCTGGGATTTCTTCTTTCGGTATAAATACACTCACAGGACATGAAGTATCAAAACTTTTACATCTTGTCCATGGCCAGTTATTAGAACGTGCTTTGACCTAAAAATGACATTTTATTCGTTATAAAGTAATAAGAAACAAAACACTCAATAAACAACAGGGAAAACTTGGGCATAAAGGAAATCCGATTTCTAAAATAAATAAGACCCACCAGAAAAAATTTAAAAAGTTTAGTATTTGCAAAACTTATTTTTCTATGCTATATGCAAAAACCAAAATATCTATAGGTACTCTATATCCATTCAAATGTGAAACTTTAAACGTCTACATATATAGCTCATTTGCTTATTTTACAAGGCTGGGGACTACCTGCTTTCTTGACTTTTCCTTTGTTTCACCAGATGCATTTACCTATATACCAATAATGGAACTATATCACACAGGCTTGATTTTATCTAAAGCTATTGTAGAATAACAAAGACCTAAACAATCAAAATATTTCATTTCTGAGATACTGGCACTAATCCATTACCATCATAAATACAATAAATGAACTATACTCATGTCGTATGTCTAAATTATCTTATGTTATAGGAAAAGCTAAAAGTCGGATACCACCTCTGATTTGACTTTTGTAAGTTCTGTGTTTGACGGAAAACTTGTCGTGTTGTTCTGTTTTCTTGTTTCAACATATCTAAAATCAATATAAAATCTAACGTAAGCAAACGAGAATCATCTTGTTTTCCGTTCAAACGCCACCATAATTATTATGGTTTGTAGCATCATCATTTGCCCTGAGTCTTTCCAATTTTTTCAAGTTGGCATCGAAGTTTTTTCCTGTATCATTTTGCAAAAAGTTTCAGAGTTTTTCTACTTAGAAAATTTATTTTAGAAAGTAAAAGGGGTTTTTTAAACCTCCTAATAAATCTTTGTACAGGATATCCTGGAAATCAAATCAATAGATATACCATAAGATTTACGGTTAAGCGGAAGAACAGCTATACGCTGAGCTTTGCCAAAATAATGTTCTTTAAGGAAAGTGTAATGCGTCACACTAGAAAATACACTTATAGTGTCCAATGTTACAATCATTTATGCCTTTAATGAGTCGTATTAACAACATTTACTAAACCGTCTATTAAAGCCAACGTTTACGAACGTTTATGGTTACCTTTGGCGATCCTTGTTTTATACTAATGAAATGCATAAATGTTTGAGATGAGATATTTCTTCTTCACAAATTTGAACACTTCGTATTTCTGGAACTAGTAATTTCTAGAAAGATGGTTATAGGAATTTCTAGCAAAATCTATGATCAAAGACTCTTATTATAGTAGTACCACACATATCAACATCGACTGTTGGGACATCCTATACGTTTCACATTCGAATGGACAAACTGTATATTTTTTACATTAAAATTTAAATCCATGTAAGATTTTCTTAATTT
Organism: Ignelater luminosus; assembly: GCA_011009095.1. Classification (NCBI taxonomy): domain Eukaryota; kingdom Metazoa; phylum Arthropoda; class Insecta; order Coleoptera; family Elateridae; genus Ignelater; species Ignelater luminosus. The sequence goes on along the minus strand of VTPC01000519.1, from coordinate 74,660 downwards.
ACCATTTCATTGACAGCTGTCATATCTAATCCAATACAATATCCTCCCACATAATCAAGAGCTTCAGATTCTGTAACCTTTTTACATGTTTTTCCTATTATAACTCCCAGTTCTAATTCCTCAACTAACGTAAAACCCACAGGTATCTAAATATGAGGTAAAAAAAAGATAAAATGAAAATACTCATCTTATAATATTATTTATTACTAGGTACCTCTATTGGAGTACCTTCTGTGATATAGTCAGAAGGTGCTTTGAAAAATAAAACTGGTTCCTGTATTTGTTTAGAAGTATCTCCTGATGGATCCCTAAAAATTAAAAAGACTTTTTATGTCAAAATAATAAAGTTTATGAACTATTAACTTATAATTTAAAGCGGCTCCATATATCTTTCTTCCATTTTTAACGAAATCTTTTAAACGTGACGCTGCCATCATTCTAACGTAAGTGATGTGGAAATTTAATGAGAAATTAGTAGTATCTTATCTCTGTTATTACATAAATAATCATTTGATTACAGTGTACTAATATTTATTATTTATCACATTACACATACATCTAAAAAGAAATGCAGTAGTAGAATGATAATTTGTTAACATTATTTTTCTTATTTCTTATAAAAGGAATAAAAATAAAAAACAAGAGTAATAATTAAAGTACTGGTTATACCTATACTTTCTGCATTTATTAGGTGTTCACAAATCCACACAATTTAGATAAATTCTATATCAGATGTTCTATAATTTAAAAAAGATCTACCTCCTTATTGGTTTTTCTTTTCCTGTAATACATATAATTAAACAAATCAGGGCGCACAGATATGGAGGGGCAAGACTCAGTAAAAGACATATAAATAGTTTAGGTACAATTAATTCAGAGGACATAGACACCCTCACTCAACATTTTGTACGTGTTTAACTTGACTACCAAAAGAAACGAGCTCTGATAATTGTTTTTTGAGAATTCTAAAATGGAATGGTAGTCAACTCCCTAAAAAACTGTCTAAAAAAGAAATCAAATACCGTCGAAACTGTAAGTGATTAATATTTCGAAAAATAAAAATCTTTTCTTTCACTTCAGTTTTAGGACAAAATTTGTGTAGGGAAATATCTCTCGATGTTCTGTTACTTTTGAAAAACTTTTTCCACGTTTTGAGGATATAGAATACTTTGTACAGAACTATTAACGTTCTACTTAATACCAAAGCAAAAATCTGCTTTTTGTATCCAAACCTATGTTTTATCGGTTTAATGGATGTTGTTATTAGGAAGCTCAAACACAACTGGTGTAAAAACTCTTCAGCTCAGGTAATATTACAGACGCTTGAAGAAAACTTACTTAACTAACTTACTTACTTAACTTACTTAACTTACTTACTTAACTCACTTACTTAACTCACTTCTTAACTCACTTACTTAACTCACTTACTTAACTCACTCACTTAACTCACTTACTTAACTCACTTACTTAACTCACTTACTTAACTCACTTACTTAACTTACTTACTTACTTAACTCACTTAACTCACTTACTTAACTCACTTACTTAACTCACTTACTTATCTTACTTACTTAACTTACTTACTTTACTTTACTTGGAAATTTAATGAGAAATTAGTAGCATCTGTTATTACATAAATAATCATTTGATTACAGTGTATTATATTATTATTTTTATTATTTTATACAGTGTATAAGAAATAAGTATTAATTGATAATAACCACGTTGCGCGTAAAACTACATAAAGCCACAATGAGTGTAATAATGTAAATTAGGTACTCACCGTACTCACAAAATCAAATTAACATTAGGATCAAAATAACAACAGAACCGAAATAGTTATTTATGCAACAAGTGAGTAAAGTGTATCTTTTTTTCACGAGAAGGAAAGTTTGCCGCACGAGCCGTAGGCGAGTGCGCAAATCCGCCGAGTGAAAAAAAGTAATTTTACTCACGAATTGCATACAAAACTTTTTTCACATTCGTAATAAAAATCAAGAACTACCTACTTCAATAACGGCTTTCTCGATGCGTCACATCAATGCGTTCTAATTTCTGACAAATGCCAGTGGCAGCCTCCTATGTGTTTAAATATTTTGCGTTAAAAAATGACACGTTATGATACTTTTTTTCACTCAAATGCGTGAAAAAATGAACCGTTATGGCACTTTTTTTCACGCTTCTATCGCGATGAAACAAACGCATCCTTTATAAACGAAAATTAATGAAAAATGTTGCACTTTTTTTCACGAACGTGAAAAAAACTATATGTATGAATTTAAAAAGTCGGTGATCTGACATTTATAAATGGAAACTTAGAAAGAACTTAAAAATGCCACAGAAAGCTACAGAAAAGAGGAATACACACACAAGTATTATAATATGAGACCATGAGTCTATTATAGATAGAATTGAAGCTTTGCATTATAATGGGTAAAGAGTAAAAAAGATGCCAACAAGCAGAAAAAGTGATAAAATCGATATTGTCCAATTCCTGACTGAGGTAACAAAAAGTCTTTTATAAAGATAAAATAGTTTCTATTTAGACTCTTGGGCCAAGCATGAAGATATTTTTAGATCAAGACAAAAAGATGCGAAATTCCATTAACATAATATACTAAACAAACACATGGTAAGAAGAAGAGAAGCAAATCGAGATTAAAATGGAATAACATGAAAAGAAAATCTACATCATCTAAAAAAACATTGAAAGTTGACAAGAAAAGATATAAATAACATGTAGATAGTGATCATGAATATTGATAAACCCTGTATAAATAAAATGGATTTTATATTGGTAACAAGAAAGAAGCTGTGATTTCATGAAATATCTAATTTTAGGAAAAAGTGTTGGTTTTAATTATGGTTTTAATCTAGCCTCAAACTAGGTATGATCAATGTGAATTATTAAAAAAATCCGTAAATGCTATCTATAAAACTTTACACCTTGTAGTTACCAATTAAGTTCCGCTACCATGTTACTAAAAGGTTGGCAATCTGAATTAACCAAGTAACAAAATTGAAAGTCTCTGACTTGTGTCGCTTGTGTCATATTGGTCTGTCAAATTGTTTTGATATGAATTACGTAAAACTTCATACTAAACATAGATCTTAACAAAATATTGAAAATCTAAAGGTATATATTGAGAAAAATCAATACTAATAGTTTTTTTGATCAGATTATTCTTATAAGCATAATATTGTGACTTAACCTTAACAGGTGAAAGATGCTGCGAACAGCATTGGTGCCTTGCAATCAAGGCTTACAAATTAACAACGCAGTAAAATTATGTGGGAGTTTTGGAACCGTAAAGAGGCACGAGTCAACATCTATCCAGCCTGCTCCTCAACCAACAGATAACAGACCGTACTCACCATTTAAAAAGACTAGTAATTTAGCAGAGTTTACAGTTGCTCGTTTAGATGATCTCTTAAATTGGGGTAGAAAATGTTCTATATGGCCAATGACTTTTGGCTTGGCATGCTGTGCTGTTGAAATGATGCATATTGCTGCACCACGTTATGATATGGACAGGTTAAATACATTTTCTTGTTTAGTATTAATAATTTTATCCAAATGATTTTAGGTTTGGTGTAGTATTTAGAGCTTCCCCTAGGCAAGCTGATGTTATAATTGTAGCAGGTACTCTTACAAATAAAATGGCACCAGCTTTAAGAAAAGTGTATGATCAAATGCCTGAACCAAGATGGGTTATTTCAATGGGTAGTTGTGCTAATGGAGGTGGTTATTATCATTATTCATATTCAGTCGTTAGGTAGAATCTTTAATAAAACATGTTGAAGGCAGTAAATTAGAAATGTACTTTTGTAGGGGGTGTGATCGAATTATCCCTGTAGATATATATGTTCCTGGTTGTCCTCCAACAGCAGAAGCATTATTATATGGTGTTTTGCAATTGCAAAAGAAGGTAAAAAGGATGAATACTATCCAGATGTGGTATCGCAAGTAAATATAGTTGTTTTAGTAGTTGAGTTGTTTATTGTATCTTTAAACTGCTTAATGTATAATAAGTTATATAAATACAGTGAGTAAATTACGATTGATTTGAGTTTTTACATAAACAACTTTTGTTTGAAATTTGTAATTATTGTAAATAGATATTTTATTTTATGTTTTATTATTATTAAAAAGAGTAGCTGGAGGGTAATTGAATTATGCAAAACAATTTTACTTTTTAATCTTATTGATCATAAAAGGCAAAAGTTGAATACCGAATTTCTAGAAACTAATTATTACTGAGACTGATTTCAATTACTTTTGAAGATCGTGTATGTATGAATTTTAACAAATCAGAAAAAACATCTAAATATTGACTCTTTTTATTCAAGTCATTTAAAGAAAAACTTGTGACAAATCTAGAAGCCTATGTTCATATATAACCATTTACCTTCATCGATGTTCATGCTGTTTGAAATCCGGAATATAGCCCATGTTGAAAACATCAGCTTTTGTGATAATTATTATTTAAACATGTTATCTTTTTGGCAATAATTTAGGTTATTTTGTTAATTTAATTTAATAATTTGTTTTTTATGGTAAATTAATTGTATAAACATCTGGGAATGCAAAGCATAACCACAACGAACTCCATTTTGTTGCTTTTTTCAGACTTCGGGAGCCATTTTGACCATGTTCCTGGGGTGATATCAAAAAACTAAAAGTACACGTTTGTCTTATTTTTTGATATAGAACACGATTCTAAAGTAAAAAAAAATTTTTGAAAATTTCCCAATTTTCGGCCGCCGTTTTGTTACTTTTTTCAGACTTCGGCAGCCATTTTGACCATGTTCCCGAGGTGATATCAAAAAACTAAAAGTACATACAAAATTTTTCAATTTTTGGCCGCCATTTTGACCATGTTCTCGAATAGTTATCAAAAAATGAAGATACCACGTTGTCTTTAGTTTTTGATGTAGAATCGAAATCTGAAGTCAAAATTTCAGAATTTGACAAAAAATGCGGATATACAGACAGACTTCGCAAATTCAGTACGACCCTTTGGAGTTTGTTGAACATAATTAATTTTATGTTAAAATTAACTAAATTTTAGTTTTAGTATTTTTTTACTGTGTCTTTAAGCAACCTAATGTTGCAGTTCCCCTAATAAAGTTATTGTTACCCCTTTATATAAGTTATTTGATTCTTATTCTTGTGACTTGATTGAAATCTTTTATATCTTGAAATTGCCACACCATAAATGCTGATGTTTTCAACATGAGTTGTATCTGTAATTTCAAATTTATTCAGGTCAAGGGCATGCGCAAATGTAGAGATTTTTCTTATGTGACTTCAGCTATACCAAAATTGACTCGAGTGTCCAGAGACCTGATGACTAAAAAGCTTGGAATTAAATCCTGCTAGCAGAACTGCTATCAGGAAAGTAAATGTATAAAGACAATTTTTGTCCTGTATTTGAGATATTATGTTGGTAATTATGACAAAATAATTATAATAATTAAACTTAGGACATAGACTATCAAGCGTTAATCATAAAAAACATGGATGGTTCATGCATATTCCCATTTTATGACTTATCATATATTTAAAATTAATAAGTTTCTTACTTTGTTTTGATTTAAACATTATATTGTGATCATGACAATCCTACTAATAATATAAAATTTAAAATTACTTTAAAAATATATATCGTTATCGAGAATTGTACACATTTTTAAACATGCTTTTTTCTTTGCGCCTTGTGTGGTTAATGACTCTTTCTATCTAGAAATGCAATAATAATGCTATATTTAGTAGTTATATTCTGAGCATATGCCAAATACCCAAATATTTTCACAACTGAAAGTATGTATGCTGAAGGTAGGTCACCAATTATTACTGACATGAAGAGAATCTCTAGGAGCAACTATAATGCATGAATTAATAATTTATGTGAACTAGTTTATGGACTGTCAAATCAAACTAGGCTCAAACTGTTATCATGTGCATACATTTTTCAACCATCAACGCCAAGTCTTGCTTTTAATATTGTTTTTTAATCTCTCTGTAGATAATAAAGAAAAGCTGATATAAACAGTACAAATCATTAAAATAATGGCTCTAATTAAATTCCCTAACTGCACATGTGCATTCAACTTTTAAGGGTTAAAAAAAAGATTTCAATTAAATGGGAATTTTCTTCGAAAAATCTTATTTGCTTATATTAATACAGAAAGTTGTCAAAAAGCTAAAAAGAAATTCAAATATGTCTTTTAAACCTTAATTTTTCAGCTTCTGATACTGGTAAGGTGTAAATAAAAAGTGATACGCAATGTTTCAGATAAAGATACAAAATAAATGGAATTTGTGCTTAATCTTTTACCAGGATTATAAAAACCCAATATACCATATACAGGGTGTTCCAACAGTCTGTGGACAGAAAACATTGGACACTTTCAGAACACAACTGTTTAAACAGTTTATGAGCTTGAGAGTACTGAACAGATTCGTTTACTTCTAACAGTTGGTCAACATACTCAAGGTAAAATTTTGATGTTTACTGAACTGTGCTACACAAGTGCCATCTAACAAAGAACATCGTCAAGAGCACGCGTATTTCCAACCATGTTTCCGATGTTCTAATCTAGTATTTTGAATTGGTTGTATTTATGTATTTAACCCTTATGCAAAATAAACAAGATACCTAATCCCAGTAGCAGAAGAGATTTTGCTATTAAATGATTTCATATTAATAGTTAACAATCAATTGGTTCCACGAAATGATAATTGTAAGTTTTTCTGATTTGTAATTTTTTGGTCTCAAATTATCCTACAACAGACATGCACACAATTTAATATAACTTCAAACATACCGTTGAGACAACATGGCCTACAGTATCTAGCATAGCGTTGACTGCAAATGTAAACAAAAATTGTATACCATTTAGCTAAACAGTTTAGTGCTCTGAACGCACCCAATGTTACTTAAAGAAATTATACCCCCTATACAGGGTGTTGAAAAATCTAAAGGCGTATCAGAATAAGTAAAAAAATCTATATAAACATTTGTCTGGAAACACCCTGTTTCTGAATAGAGAGTGTCAAACTTTTATTTAAGATTTCTTGTTTTTTTTCAACATTTCATGAACAAGGTGAAATATCAGAATTAAATTCCCTACATGGTCTACTCTTAGGTGTCTATTGCTTTACATAGTTTTGTGTTCGATTTCTTTATTTCAATGGCGGCGAAAAATTAAAAATGTTTGTATTTTCAGAGTTAATAATCAATTTAACAAAAAAGCTGCTCTTGCATCTTTTCCTGTAGAATGTCATTTTTCAATAAAATTAGATTTTTCAAAAACTCCAATTTAATGCCTATGCTAAGGTCATTGAGCTTTTTTAAATGTCTCAAATACAGGATACAAATATTTACATCACATTCCTCAACAGAAATTAAGCTTAGTTTGTCCCATAACATTTCCCCCTAAAGTACACTGTTTCTAAGATACAGTGTCAAAGATTAATTTAAAATTTTTAGTTTTTCTCGATATTTCAAGAACAAAACAAGATATCAAGATGAAATTTTCTGTGTTTGTTTAGTCTAAGATATCTTGTTTTCCATAGTTTTGTGTTTGATAGCTTCATCAAAGATCAAAATTTCTTCACTTTCAAAATTAGCAATCGATTTGGCAAAAGAAGTTTTTCTTGCATTTTCTTTCTGTAGAATGTCATTTTCTAATAAAATTGAATTTTCTTCTAAGCCTCCTAAATTCAACGAGAGTAGGGTAGTTTGACATGCTGTATTTTGCAAACGGTGTACTTCAGGGTAAAAAGTTATGTGGTGAATTAGACTTAATTTCTGTTGAGATATGCAATGCAAATACCGCATCCTGGTTTTGAAACATTCAGAAAAAGATGTATGATCATTGAATTGGAGAGGTTCTGAAAAATTCAATTTTACTAGAAAGACGCATTCCATGCAAAAAATGCAGGAGCAACTTTTTTTGGTCAAATCGATTGTTAATTCCAAAAATAGAAACATTCTTAATTTTTTAGTGACAACAATTATCTTTAGGGTAGGGGGGTTAGTCCTCTTTGCAATGCCCTATCTCTGATAAAGATACCAAACACAAAACTATGTATAATAGTAGACATCTAAGAATAACAAGTATGTAGAAAGTTTCATTTCAATATCTCAACCTTGTTCTTGAAATATTGAAAAAATAAGAAATTTTAAATGAAACTTTGTCACTATGTTTCTCAGAAATGGTGCATTTCTAGACACGTTTATACAGGGTGTCCCCAAATTGCATTAAAAGCTTCAGGTAGACGTCTTCCTTTATGAAGCCTGAACTCAAATCTGCAAGCAGAATTTTCCCTAGTCGCTTAGTTTTCTTGTACGACGATGAAGAAGTTAACACATTTAACATTAAATTACAAGACATCTGGCAATTAAATCTAACGGAACATTTATTCATTCAATAGGTGAACTTATTAGAAGAAAAAATTACCACTATGAATGCATTAACTATTAACGTTTTCTTTGTAGAGAGGGTGTTAAAAATAAGAGATTTAGTAAAAACAGATGTGGCAACCACGCAAACACTGTTTACTTGGATGAATCTAAACAATTGTTTACATCATAATTCATCTGTTACATTTTGACATTTGTGGTTAGCTGGCGTTAGACATACATTTTGTAATTTGAGTTTTTTTTGCACATTTGCTGTTTGGTGTTGAGTTTTTCCTTAATTATTTTCTATTCCGTTTCCGTTGTTTGTGTTATTGTTGACTTTTTGTTTTTGTTAAAATTTTTATTCCGTTCTGTTTCTGTTTACTGACTTGCAGTTCCCGTTGTTTTCTGGTATGTATTAATTCTAGTTTTTGTATTTCAGTTTTATAGTTTAGTTTTTCTTTAGTTTTGTCATGGAGTATGCAATACATGAGTATACCAACATGATTCTGTTTCTTGGACAATGTAATGGAAATTACAATGAAGCTGACAGACTTGATGCAGAACGTTTTCCATAGAGACGCCATTCAAGTCGTAACGTTATTCGAAATGCACACCAAAGGCTTAGAGAATCTGGAAATATTATGCCAATTCATAATTTAAATAGAGGTAGGCCATGAGCAGTCAGAAATCCCGATATAGAAGAAGACGTTCTAAATATTGCAGAAAACAATCCCAGCACCAGCGTTCGTGCTATTTCTCAAGTTGTGCCTGCTTCAAAAACAACTGTCCACAAAATCTTAAAAGAAGATGGGCTTCATCTCTATCACAAGACTCGAGTTCAGCATTTGATGGAAGCAGATTTTGAAAAACGTGTGACCTTTTGGGAATGGCTCCTAGACCCGTAGCTTGGCCTCCAAGAAGCCTGGACTTAACGCCCTTAGACTTCTTCTTGTGGGGACATTTAAAGAATTTAGTGTATTTAACCCCTGTTCAAAATGAAGAACAATTAATAAATCGCATAAAAGAAGCAGCAACAACTGTTAATGAACAAATGCTCCAGCGTGTTCAACATGCTGTGATTACACGAGCAATAAAATGTCGTAAAACTGCTGGAAGACAGTTTGAACATTTAGTTTAAAGCACGTGCCATTATTTAAGTTAAAATACATTTTATTGTTACAAAACGTACAGGTACCACTGATATTCAGATTTCAACTACAAATTAATAATTAGTTTTTAAAAATGTAGCTTTTTTTCATAAATGTGATTTTTTACATGAGTTTACTTTAGATTGCTTTAGATTTAAATTATTTCAATAGCTAGCCTGATTTAATTTTTTTATTGCGATCAGATGTTTGATTCGTCGCCACCTTTAGTTGTCAAGGTTAAGCCGCTTTCAGGCACTAAGCAGCATTGCCAAGCTTATGTTTCTTTTTTTGGCTCGTGTGAAGAAACTAACTGTATTAGAGAGTTCGCGTTTGAAGTTTTCTCATCACAATTGATTAAGGAAGACGGCTACCTGAAGCATGCAATTTAGAGACACCCTGTATAAACGTTTTTACATATTTTTATGAATACTACATGCTTTTAGAGTTTTCACCACTATTTTAGTAACACTCTGTATAGGGGTTATAGAAGAAATATCAAAAAATGTTACTTAGGTAGTACAAAATGTTTACTTCTGATTGTCTTCAACTATCAGTGTTGTATAAAAGCATGACATACTCATGGTTCTTAAGAGGAGATGGTAGGTTATCATGACACCGTTGTTTTGGTAAGAATGCCAACACGTATTACATGCTAATTCATAAATAAAATTAAAAGACTCAAATGCTGTGATTACAGAATAATTTGTTCTGTGCTGCAATATCAACTATTTAATTTATAACCATCTTCAATAGTGAATTTGGCAACAACATTCAGGCATTCTTGTTATGTCACAATATTGAATGTCAGTGTATGAGACAACCATCTCTAAGAACTGTGTGACATACTGACCTTTTTTTTTTCGTTAAATGGAACAACCTAAGTTTAAGATACAGTGGAGTGTGGTATCAAACAAGATTATTATATTATTATATATTCTCCCTCAAATCCTGGTAACAGATACTGGATGTTCTATTTAGAAAAAAATCGAGATAAAGTCTGATTTTTACCCATTTGGGGTGACAGCCATTGTTGTACTCTTTCTTTTGAAAACTCTTTGCTATGCGCTGCTTGTTACCAAAAATTAACTCGTGTGATAACAAAGGGCTTTACAAAAAGAGATTTTGTTAATTATGAATCCTATTCCACATTTGTGGAGCAGGAATATAACAGTGGGGAAATTGTGAATTATGTTGAAGTGTAGTGCCTAGTTCTATTTTAGTACTTGTTCCTAGAAAGAGCAGTATTCCTCTGAACAACTTAAAGATTCATCATACCTACACCAATATGCATTGTATGAAGGAATATATGTTATCACAAAAACATTTAATATTATAGAATTCATTTCAAATCAGATTCTCTGACTTTTCCAAGATTTTCATGAAATTCTATATACCTGTTCTAGTCAATTTCTATTCAAAAACCGATTCATAACTACGTTTCACGTACGACAATTTGTCTTGCACAGAAATAATATCTCTTAAATTTTGTGTGCACATCACAAGTCTCACAAACTGGTTAACTACTATCATAAGAAAAAACTAATATGAAGGTGTCAGAACCAATCAGGATACAGAAAGTTATAAAATTGTCAGATCTGGAGATTTATTGTCAGCTCTGGGAACAAAGTCAAAGCCCATTCACAGCATGTCAACAACTTTAAGGAGAAAATTGTTTTTGTGTCTCTGCTGTGGAGGTCCATGGGGGATCCCCTCAGGGGCTCTGAAACAAACACGAGGGCTCCCCCTCAGGCTTCAAACCAAACTATGCCAGTCTCTCCTGAGACTCTAAAAATGACATGATGGTGAATTGTAAGATGCCTAATGTCTTGAGGAAATTTGATGGTTTTGTCTGAAATTTCTAATACAAGTAAAAATATTGATTCCTTGACTTTTACTTATATTTCCCTAATTCCAAGACATTTCCATGACTTTTTCTCTATTTAACTTTTTCCCTGACCTCCAAATTTTTCATTTTCTTTGTAAGGTTGAACCCTGCATTAAATAAAATAAGAAATTTACAGTGTGGTAGATACATGTTGCATTTTTAACTGCTTCAAATACTTGAAAAGTTCCGTCTTATTAACTGCTAAATATTTGGCAAATACACCTAATTTGTTGGCATTTCAACAATAATGTCTATCAGTCTTCACCCATCAAATACAATATGCATGATGTATCTAAGGTTTCTGTAAATTCAACCTGAACAATCAGGTTGATCCAACACAGGTTACTGATGCAGTGAGGTTAGGTTAATGGGAAGTATTATTTGATTAGCTGTCCAGTTCACCAATGAAAATGCTTTTTGTGATGATTAGGGATCAACACATTAGGATGTCCAAAAAAAAGTAAGTGTAACATGAATATTTTGAAGATTAGTAGCACCATGGAAAGGTGCACATTTTGAAAAATGAGAATGGACACATCGCATTTCTTTTAACTTTGATTACACAAGAATTGACTCTAATGAACTTCAATATTATATAGGTTATTTTGGAGGTAGCAGCAAGAACAGAGTGTTGAGGAAGTAAATTGCTTTTTGCATGTTGTTTGCAAAACTATTTCAGTTGACAATCTTAAAAAGGACTGTGGCATAGGCTTAAAACTACTTAAGAGTATATTGAAAAATCTTCAAGTTTTCGTTAATGTGATGTGTAAATATTTGAAGATGAAAACAGTTCTGATTCAGATTTATAAGGTAATCATGCATATTTGATACTGGGTTTAGTCAAACTGCAAGATTTTAGGAGATGCTACTTTAGTCAAAATTTATATTAAGCAAAAATACAAGAAAAGAATTAATAGATTTCGTTACTTCTCCAGAAAACAGTCCATATTAAACTTTAGAAAAAGTAAAACATCTTCAAATGGAAGACGCTTTATATTTATGATTCATTTAACAAGAATTAAAGTCACATCAAAACCAAAATTAATTAATCCTTTTCAAACAAGAAATGAATATGGTATTTATCAACTTAAAAAAAGTGCAAGATTTATTATTTGAATTTTTTGACCATCTCAAGTTCAAGGTGTCCATTATTCGTTTAGTCTTGTAGTATCAAGTTAATAAATAACATACCTACTAAGTTAATAAATAATAATGGATTAAAATGGAATTTGAACATACTAACTTCAAATTATCAGAATTATAATAATAGGTATACTGTTTCACTACATCTTTTAATAATATACAGATCATATATTTTCTCTTGAAAACTAAAATCCTGTCAATGAATAACAACAAAGAAGTATTATGAAGAAGGTAATAACAAAAAAAAAAATAAACACAAATATGACTAATGTTTCTAAATTATAGAAACAATATTTATTATTATATATTACATCACTTGATTCTTTTAGAATCATACACATAAAAAATTGTTTCCTAACAAACATTAAATAGAGCACGATGATTATCTACAGATATCGAGATGTTTCTTCACGAAGGCGTCATATATCTACATGCGAGTATGGTTGAGCTTATCTAGAGTAACGTTAAACGCTACAAGTCACCGCCTCAGGGCTGTTACGTGACTCGTTCAAAAGTACCCACCACTGTGTCTTTTTAATATTCATATACATATTATATATTATTACTACTTTACAAATGAACACATTGCTCACACAAAACATGATACAGCATTCTATGAAGATAATGAATTTGTATTTTTGGTCCTCTCATTGCTTTTGTGTAATTTTCTTTCACTTAAATCTTCTACCTTTTAATATTTTATTCATAATAAATGCAATTAATAAACCTTGTTATAATTTTATATAATATAGATGGAAATATAATGAAAAAGAATCAATTTTAAATTTAACTATTTAAGTAGAAAGTTAAATTCTACATTATCATTCTAGTCGTTATAAATTTACAGATTTCACTTAAATTTAATTTTGTAGTCGTGAACGATGATATTTGTTAATTGACAGTGTAAAATGCAAAGTTCTAAATGTTTTCTAAGTTTTTATTTCTATCGTACTTTCAAGCAAATATTGTAGAAAAGTCACTAATTTATATTTAAAACTGTTTCACTCTTATAAATTCCAAGATTAAGTTACTATATTAAGACAAAAATTAAACTGCCTTTTTGAAATTTGGGGTCACTCAATGTCTTATGCAAAGGTGTTGAATTGTTTAGAACTTCCTTTAAAAAACTTGATCTACTTAAATAAAAAATATTACTTAAACACTTTTTTGCACATCTGTTATCTTTCAAATTTTGTCTCCCTTGTTTGTAACCTCATAAATAATACACAATCTCTTAGTAAAGACAGTCTATTACATAATTCTCCATGATCAGACGCACTGTTTTATGAAATGCAGTTTATACCAGGAGTGGACTAACTATGGTAAGGAAAAGTGTGTAATACTGCAAGAATTAAAAAATATGACAAGTTTACAATATTATCTCTTTAAAAATCCTAGCAATCTTCTCAGAAAATTCTCCAAAGTAGGTATGATATGGATAAGTAGTTAATTAAATTTCCTAAAAGAAAGCTCTCTCTCTCTCTCTCATTTCTTCTTCTATTCATTCTGAAACTTGATTTTTATAAAATTGATCTTGAGAGTTAACAGATTTTTCAAAAAGATGCTAGATGTTGCTGCTCTTAAAGTAAAAGTAGTTCAAAGTATTTTCTGTACAAAGACAAACCATACTGATTTTTCTTCAAAGTTCTACTGGTGTAGATTTTAAAATAAAGATGTTTATTCTATTTTGTAAAGCACATCATTAATAGTCTAACATAAACACTTATCTAGATATCCTGCATGCTTGTGAATATTTCTAATTATGCAGGTAGTAGTAAATTACATAAATTATTAGAATTTTTTTCCTTTCTTGAATAGACTCAGTATAAAAGATTACACCTTCCTATTAAATTGTATATGATTACAAATCAGCAATTATTGTTCTGTTTTAATTACATCATCATATTAATATCGTATTGTTCTTATATTTATAATTGCTACAATATTTAAAGTTTATATTGTCATTTATTTGTCAATAAATAATTATATTTTAAGATTATTTGTGAAATATCAAATTAATACACCAATATTATTTATGATATCAATTATGACAACAATGATCTTGTTAATAAAAGATTGTCCACCCCTGGTTTATATCAAGCAATTAATTAGTCTTTGTTTAACTATGCAAATGCTTGCTATTTAATTTATAAAAATGGTTTTATTAATGAAGAAACAAAAAATAAATATTTTTTCCCGAAGTAATTCCTTTGTTCGTGATGTGGGAATTAATCAAGATTATACTAAAATGAATAGTTAGGTTAAAGAATTCTGAAATACATTGTATATTTATATATTATTTATCAATTATTCCAAACAATTCAAAAGATATTTTTTTATAGAAGAAAAGAATTTCAACAATAGTTATTTATATCAAGTATATCTTTCATTCAAGCGCATAAAAAGTTCAAGATTGTTCAAAATATGAAAAAGACAGCTAAATTCTTCTTTAGAATAAGACTTGGTCTAGGCTATTAGCTAGAAATTACACCACGATACAATCAGTACATAAAGTGTTTTATTTTTTTACTTTACCAAAATTATAAAAGAACTTTAAATTCGTTTTAGTTGTTCAAAATGTCTTTAAATTTTAAATAACAAAAAAAAGTTTGCTGTATTCATTAAATAAAACTCACACTATAACTAACTTTATTTAATGTACACAGTGGCGAGTGACTTATGTAAAAGTAAAATTCAATAAATAAATATATCTCTTAATAATACATAAAATAGACATATAAATTAAGACGGTAGGTAAGTAAAGGTATTATATGAAGACCAGAGACACAAGTGTCAGTCTTAAGTAATAAATAATATATATAATTATTACCTCCAAAATAAATTACTTATAGTCCTTTTTTAAAAATAATGTAATAAAAGTTGTGTCTAGATAGCACAGACTCAGCACTTGATCGAATCACATAACGTTGCACAGCACTCACTGGAGCTGGGCTGAATATAATATTACAGAAGCAATTACATTATGTACACTCGAGAGGCAGATGATACACTGCAGTAGTGTAAGCCCCCAAACATTTCACTTTCTAATTCTGTTTTTTATATACATATACATGAAAATCTAAATTTTGATTTCTTAATATAAAATGTTTTTCACTTTGTAAGTTCATAAGGTTAATTTTAATTTTTGTCTGATGTAAATACATAATAAAAATAATAAAAACAGGAAACTAACAACACATTTACCATTTAATTGACAGCATATGCATAATTAAGAAATGATCATAAAAGCACCATGTCATTACAAGGGCAAGGAAAACTTTATTTACTCTTATCTAAAAATTTCTATAAAAATGAAATTAAAATTATATTGCAAGATATTTTTAAATAAACACCCTACATTAATTTGCTCTTTCTTCATTGTTTAGTCAGTTTCTTCCTTAAAAACAATAATTATACAAAATCAAGTTTTAAAGCTTACAATGTGAAAATTGTATCGTAGATTTACATATCACATAAAAGATTAAATTCAATATTTTCATCAATTATATAAATAATTATTTAATCTCTAAAAATCATAAGATACTAAAAGATTTGATTTTTTTTCTATTTGAGAAATCAAAAACCATCATAATGATATATTAAATCACAATTTTTTTATAGTAATTGTTAACATATTAATTCATCAATCAATTGCAAGAAATAGAATTGTAATTTACAAACTATTATTAATTTAATACATTATTAAATGTATATAGAAAATAAATTGAAATTATGCTTCATTATTCTTCAAAATATCTCCGAAATGCAATTAGCTTCAAGCAGTTTCATTAATAAATAATTAAATATATAATCAAAAACAAAGAAAAAACAACAAACCTAAAAAATAAAACATGTTAAGTCCTTATCACAGTAAATTTCTTTTTACTGATGTTTAAAAATAGTAATTCAGTAGTGTTTGTTTGGGGGGTCTCACCACTTTGACAGCTGGTCCTGGGTAAGACTGAAAGGCTTGCAACACACAATGCATAATAATACTAAAACATTCAGACGGTCCAATACAAAACCACTGTAAAAATATTTTGCGGGGGGCACCCCTGTTTTGATTACGCTTATACGAATGAGATCAAAACGTGTGCCAATATTTCTGGTCAAAAGTGAAGAAAACGAAGAGTTTAAAGCTTCGCATCGACGAGTATTAAAATGTTCTAATAAAACCAAAAATATACAGACACACACGCACACTCAGCAAACCCCTGCACTAAAAGTTTCATCACAGCGGTTGCTATCGGGGCTCCTCCTTCTTATGTAAGTCTGTGGGAGGTGTAGGGCACAATTTGTGAGTAGGTGGTGGAGGTCCAGGACCAGAACCTGCTCTTAAATGTAAAAGTCCTGGGTCTTTGGAACGAAATTGTGCATGATGTGAGTATGCACTGAATAATTTAACACGCTCCTCTTCAGCTCGCATGGCTGCATCCACCAATGGATTGTAACGTAATGGCTCATAAGTTCGATAGTATGGGTCTGTAGGTGGTGGCGGCCAATGTGTTGTTGGTGGTGGAGGATATGGTGGAGGTAAAACACGAGATCTATCCATCATAGGAGGCATGGCATGTTGTAAACCAGGATGTTGTCTCACATAAGGATGGTAGCGATCTTCTTCTTTTATTCGGGGCTCTTCTTTTACACGAATTTCGTTTGGATCCACAGTTCCATTTCTTAGAGGAGAACGGTCTCTTAGAATAGGAGGTGGTAACTGTTTACTGCTTTCTGCTAACCTTTGTTGATGCAAGAGACGTTCTCTTTCTTGTTGCCTTTCTAATTCTCTCCTTTCAAGTTCTCTTCGTTCTTTTTCCCTTCGTTCCCTTTCTCTCTCTTGCTGTTGCTGTAAAATGACATGATTTAATATGTTGTTAATCAAACTCACACAATTAATATTTTGTACCTGTTGTTCTAATTTTCTTTGTTTTTCTTCACGTTCTCTCCTTTCCCTTTCTTCTCTTTCTCTTCGAAGTCTCTCTCTTTCTCTTTCAGCTCTCTCCCGTTCTTCTCTTTCTCGTTGTTCTAAAACTGGGTCCGGTTTCAAAGACCAAGGTGCTGGTGGAGGTAATCCACCTACAGTTGGTGGTAGGGGATTAACACTAGGTGGAAATACAGGTACAGTTCGTTGAAGTCCTCTCCAGGGATCATGTAATGGTCCTAAAGGCAACTCTCTAGATACTAAAGGAGACACACCAAAAGGAGAGCTTCCTGTTGAAAATCCTGCACCATACCTTGCAAATGGTGATAACGTACTACCTGTAATATTAAAATAAAAATTGTAACATATTTTTCCTTTCACATACACAAACAAACAAACAAACCTAAATGTGGTCCAGTTGAACCAAACAAACTTGGATGAGGTTGATCGAAAGTAGGTGGACGATGACTACTTAAACTTGGTGGGAATGGTATATCGTGAGGACGTGAAAAGGGCACACTTGGTGGAAACAGATGTGACGGTGTCCGAAGAAGATCTGGTTTTACTGTGTTTCCTTTGGTCTCTTTCTGTTGGTGATGATATACCTCCCATGCTATTCGAACGTGCATTGCATTCCATTTACCCGCTTTCTAATAAATCAAATAATTAATGAAGATAAGAGTGATGTAAAATTTGTGTAATTTGAATAAAAACTTGATGAGAAAATCAACTATTCTGTACTTACAGTTGTAAATATTATACATTATAATATTGATGCAAACTATTTTTAATGTAAGGAATACATATTATAGTAAAACAAAAATGAAACAAATTTATTCTAATGAAATTAATAAGCTGCAAGCTAAAGCAAGGAGTTTAGCTATGATACCTACCACAATCTTGGGCTTTGTAGGATCAGGTTGCGGTGCAGCAGGCTGTGGACAGAGAGAGACAAGAGTTAGGGGAATTAGGTTGCGCATGCTGTGAATTAGCAGCGGTGATTTAGACATGAATAGCATGCCTCAAACACGGCAACTAACAATATTGTTAAAAACATGTATGCCTAGTATTGCTTGTAGAAATTCCACAAAGTGAAATTCATAGGAGGGCCATGATTATCCTTAAAAAAAAAACTAAAAGGCAAACATATTTCAACACAATTTTATTTCAATTAATAATATCAACTAATACCTTGGGTTGAAATGTTGGTAAATGATTTGGTGGTACAAAAGGAGTCGGCCCCGTTAGTCCTGGATGTAATAAACTAGGTGAATAACTGGGATATCCAGGCAGACCAATGTTTTGCCGATAGAATGGTGAGTCCATACTACCTATTTTGGGGATATCCTTAAACTAAAAACAAGGAATTGCAATGAATACAACGATCAGCTAAACTTGAAAGGGTTATATAAATAAATGGAAACATTCAATAATGTCAATATTTCTTTTTTACAAAACTAAAGACAATGTTAGACAAATTTTAATAACTTAATTTTTGTAATTTAACATTAAGCATTTAGCTTATTAGGTCAGCTACAAAATGTTGAGTTTGAACTTAAGTAAACGTGAATGGCAATAGTAACAATTTGGTTTACAACTTGTTACAAGCTGATTTTATAGTAATCTTTGGAAAAGAAATTTTTGCAAAGAAATGAAATTCAGAAATATTCTTGCAGAATTATTTCTTGCAATTTTAAAGAGTTTCCAATTTGGCAACAGATTATAAAAGCTTCAGAAGATTTCATTTTCATCAGGATCTTTGATGCTTCAAGAACTGAATTTTATTCAGTGATAGGGATGGTAAAACCTATGGCATGAAGGTAAAGCACATGTGCTTCATGCTTTTCTAAGCTAAGACATTTTTTTGCTTATTTATGTACTGAAATTTGTTAGTGATTTGAATGTAGCTGTATCTGTATTAGTATGAATAAAACTGTAATAAAACAAAATAAATAAATAAAAAATAAAACTGCATAATGTACTTAACCAATGAAATGGCAAATGCTAATACGCTGATTCAATTATTTTTGCAAGACTTAATCATATAGCATTATTTCTGCTTGTCCCATACACGTTCTAAAAATCCCAAATAGTGTTCAAGTATAGTTAGCGTAGTTTTACACGACAGTAAATTTTAACATAAATATTTTACACCGTTGCAAACGCATTTTTCATACAAAATTTTTGATTAAATTTACGTGTTAAATTTTCTGTAAAATTTTATAGAACCTGTTCTAAAAAATGAAAAAATTCTCTCTCAAGTATGCGCCAATATATGCGCAGTATACTAGAACTGCCAGTATCACGTGAACGTAAAATATTACTATTTTATGGTATTTTATGTTGAGATCGAGTCGTTCGTAAAATACAAATAACTTCATAAAATCGACGTTTTTGTAACCTTTAAATATAAACAAACAAATTAACAATTTAGGTTATGATTTCTTTCGTGTTTATTTTGTCATCCAGAAATGTCACTTGCAAATGTGATTTAACACGCATGCACCACTGAGAAATTTTACATAAAATTTATTAAAAGTTGCAAACAGCAAACACGACTTAAAAAAAATTTATTTAATTTTTTATTTCAAATTTTTTTGGCAAATTTTATGCAGAAATCTATGTTAAAATTTACTGTCGTGTAAAACTACGCTTATTTTATAAATTATATTATTTACTTCTATTTTTTCAAATGAAATTAAGAAAGAGACTGCCTTTTATAGTATATCTATACCCATTTTAAAATATCAAGAACAATATCAAGGTACTCTAGTCCAGACTAATGCAATCATTTTAATTAAATAATATTAGTTGTTTTCATATTATTTGAGATGTGTGGATTACTAAAATTATATTTATTATAATTATGATAAAAATTAAAAATAAAAATTCAGAAATGTTTAAAAAAATTCACAAGATCACAAAGATTAATGTGACTGGTGTGACATCAATTGAAATGACCCCACACAATTTACTTTGTGTTTTGTGCTTGTCATCTATAAATTGTCATCGCTCTGTAAGGTTATGTCAGCATGTCATATTTCTATTAATTACTTTTCATTTGTTTTTCACAGATTTTATGTAAGATTTATAAATACGTACATTGTTTTGCTTTAGTTACAAAATGAAAGGTTTTACTTTTTAGGATATTCTCGGACTTCAATTTCAAATTTTAAATTGCCAACCTACAATTTCAAAACTGTCAAGAAATGTAGTGTTAAAGCCGCCCCAACAACACTATACATAAATATTTGAATGCACTAGAAAATCAAAACATAAATTATGAAACAGTCTCATGCATGTATAATGTTGAAAAACAAATTTTAATTGTAGTAAAGTAGGAACTACATAGATAAATTTTCTGTTTTGGATTATGAACTAAAAGCTGTAAACCTGATTAAAGATTATTTCTGATGATTGTAAAAAGCTGTTTAAAGTACAAAAGAAACTGGCATGTTTCATATTGTGGTCAATACAAAACAATAGATGGTCAAGATACATCCACCTTTTAATGTGCTATCTTCTTCTTTCACTTTAATAAACAGTAAGCCATAAATAACTCTTTTGTAGATTTACAGCTTTACTTCTAAATCCGAAAACAGAAAATTTATGTTTCCCACTATACTTTTGTATTTCTTTATCCAATTAACCCTAGATATATCAAGTGACGTCACATGACAGTCAATCATGAGCTTTGCCGTTTTCGCGTGTGAGGAAATTATTTAAATTTCAATAATTTTTTTCTTGCAGAATCATAATAAAATTATGTTTTAATGATTTTTAAAATGTGCATATTCTCGATAGTGTGGTCACTACAAAATGTATGTATTTGATTTTATATGTATATTTGACTTCAGCATTTCAATACCATCTTGTGCCTCTGCACTTCACGTTACTTAAGTTTTGTAAGATATAAATAATTCTTGAATAGTTCCAATTCATTAGAAAGAAAACCCTCTAATGACTATTAGAGAGAATAAATAAAATTTTTATATAAAATTACGTATACATACTTTTCTATAACTCACCAAAGGAGAAGGAAAAAGTGTTGAAGCTGAAGGAGGTGGCGGCAATATAGATGTAGTATGCTGATGAACATGTGTGTGATGGTGTTGATGTTGGTGCATTTCGGCACGAAGGTAAGGCGGTGGACCAATATTTAAAGTCCGATCTTGTGATGCTAAAAATCTATTATCTAATTCTCGTCGTAACATATCTGCTTGATCTATAAATATAATTTTTATACAGACAATTGCTTTTTATAGAAAAAGGATAGAGAATACTTACTTGACTGGAACAGACTTTCTGCAGAAAATGGATTTGGATTTGGAGCCGGAGGAGGTACAGTTGAAGTTAAAGGACTTGCACTTGTTACAGGTGGAGGTAAAGGCGCTGCAAACATGGGAGATGGAAAAGAAGAATGTAAGGGTGGGGTTGGACGGGGCGGTGCAGGACTTAATTGTGGAGTGGCTCCACTCCAACCTTTAGATAAAGCCAGACTAGAAGATACTGTGGTAGGTGGTGGGCAGCTTATAGGCGTCACGCTACTTCTACTTAAGCTGCTGACGTTACTGCTGTAACCAATAAAAGATGTTTCAAAATAATTATTTACAGATTAAATGCAAATTAAAGAAATTATAGGAAGTCTTGGAAGAACACAGCATAAGACTGACCTATAGCTTTCTCTTTCTCTCGTTGGACTATGGCCTTTAGGAGATACTGTTCTACTAACAACAACATCTCTATGACTTGAAACAATTGCTGGAAGAGTAGTGGCAACTGTTGTTACTGGTTGTGGACAACTAGGGACTGTAGTTGTGCTGACAGACACTGGTGGTGCAGGCGATTGTGAACTATAAGTACTATGAACTGCATATGGAGCATATAAAGGTTGAAAAGGAGGATGATGATATTGTCCACCAGCTGCGCCATTTCCACTAGGTGCTACAGCAGCATTAGCAGAAGTTGCCACTGCTGGACTCTCAGTTCTTCCATGGCTGGTAGTAGAGACAAATGCAGGTGGATGATGGGCCACTGGAGCTGCCGCCGGTTGCGGCATCGTTATCGGCACTGCTGTGCTGCTCGGTATCGTGACGCCACCACTAGGAACAGCACTAACGGCTGTTGCTGCTACAGGCCCCGTGGTCGTAGTTCCAGTTCTATGGTTGGAAATGGGATGTGGAGGCGGTTGTTGTGCAGGTGCAGGCGAAGGAGCTGGCAGGTTTGGAGGAGTGGGTGCAGGTACTGGTGAATTACTAGTGCCATTACTAAGGGGCAGACTAGGAGGAAGTGCACCAGGGAACTCATGTTTTCTTGAGGCTGGTGCCGAACCAAATATCACCGAGCTGGCATCGGAACCCTGTAACAAAAATGAAATTTAGAAATAATGTTAATTGGTAGTATCATATTAAGCATCTTATTTTAACAAGAAAAAGTGATAAGGTTATCTATAAGAAGCTTGCAGGACCGTTCCGAGCAGCGTATGCGGCGTGTGCGCAGCACACGGCGGCGGTCTCGAGCAGGCAAATTTCGACAAATATTCTTCAAAATAAGACTCAAAAATCGTAACAATATTATGGTACAACAAGAAACATATTTTTTGGAATCTAAAAGACTCAAAAACTTGAGGCCCAGAGTGCATCCTGGCTTAGTCCGCCTCTGGGTGGCAAGTACAATAGTCTTGCACGTGGGGCAGCTCATACAGTAGGAACGGTGCTGGCAAGCTTGGTAAGTGATTTCCATGAATGTAAATTAATAAACGATTTTTTTGCCCGGAGGGTAAATATAATAAAATGCCTCTGAAGTTTTATAAAACATAGAATCGGTGTACAAGTCTTTTTTGAGAACATAGTTATATGTTTAACGTTAACAACACTTCTGTATGCGTAGCTCATGCAAAAGAAAATATTCATTATCCATTACGATCTAGCATGGTTAAAGTGAATATAACTTGTAAATGTTGATTCTACGTAACATAGGCCGTGTTTAATTGCATTTTAATGAATCATTAAGAAGCGGATGGCGGGGTATTAATTGCACACCCGGCAGCAAACAATTTAACAAGCTCTGTAATTAGAGCCGGGGGCGGCAGAGGCGCCGAGCCGCTACCGTCAATATTAAAACTGCAAACTCGACGCTATCTTATACCATCGCGTCGTTTCTGCAGTACAGCATCATTTTCGTGCGTACACGCCGCAATCAGTTATCAAACAACCCTCTGCAACCTCGAATTGTGTATACACATAAATGCCTTTGACGTACAACGAAATGAACATGATGGAAAGTTAGCAATTTCAAGGGTGAACACTTTCATTCTTGTGTTCTTTTGATCAAGGTATTTTCCACCGTTAATTACACGTTTTACGCGTTACGTTTATTCGATTTCACGACTACTGTGGTTTGTTTTTTCATTTTGTTACATCGTCATTTTTGCAATGTCGCGCGATATGGAAATCGGTAAACTATTAAGATGTTTAAGATGTTCTTTCTAATTTACACTTTACTTTGTCGGTAACTTTTGTTATAAAGTAGGACATTATGTAAACATTTCTAACCAAAGCTTTGACATATAAATTCCACTTGTTGGTGCTGAACCTGTGTTTAAACACTTATACATAATTGTCTAGGTATGTTCACATTGACATTAAATGTTTACTCAGGCACACAATATATGTATGTATGTATTTACACGCGTTAACTATTTAGTTAGCAGTTAAGAGGGAAGGAATATTATTTTCTATTATTTTATCCATTTTTGCTGAACTGTAATCGACTATCTATAGCAATAAAAAAAACTTAACTCATTCATTATAGAAAAATAGAATTTCTTTCCATCTCGCAATTTAATGTTTTGGAATCAATTATAAGATTACAAAGTCATCCATGACCAAAATAAAAAATGAGACACCTCATTTAGAAAATTCTTTTGCCCAATTTTGTAAATGACCGTAAATGATCTGATTTTGTTAAAAACTTCATGAACTGTACCTTCTTATATGAAAACTCTAATATAAGATGGTTTCGAACTGTTAAAATCGTTCGACTTTCAAAAAGATTTTACAGATATTGCTTCAGTACACTCTGATTTAAGAAACTGGAGCAGCAAGCTACAAAATACAATGATTCCTGAAAAATGTCAGTCCGTGTGAGATTATCTTCTTTCGGCTAATTTGAAACAAGATGTAGACAAACGGCAGCGAAAATATTGATTCATATCTTGCAGAGTGGCTTATCAGAAATCAGTAAATAAAAAGTTATTAAAATCGAAATCGTTCAAAACTACATTGTTATTGTTGTTTTCCCCCAATAGCAAAGCGCTTTAAGATTGTTAGTTCGCTGACCATTCTGGATAGTGTGAAATGTTTTCAAGAAAAAATTGAACTGAAATTCCAAGTGTAAGGCAATGTGATCCACCTAAGTTTCTTTGTTTATTAAGGTTTCAGATTGCTCAAATTTATTTGAGAGCGCAAACTATTATGTCCTACATTTATCTCTTGTAGGACTATAATGTCTAGAATGTCTAAGATAATAGAATTAGTTAGAAGTATGACAGTTATAGAATACGAATCGGTCTAAAAAGTGAATAAAAAAAATCTTTGCTCCTCCGCTTTGTCATTTTTCCATCACTTGGTTTTAGTTATTTTCCAACTTTCGACTGTGTTATAGGCAAAACAAAAACTTCTGCTACAAGTGGTCTTAATCACAACTGTTTGACCCTTTAATTGTGTGCAAACGTCTGCATATCAGAAATGTTAAAAAAAAAAAGTAACTTACCGTTTGACTTCCCAAAAAGTACTGCTGAACAATGTAAAAAGGTTACGCAAATACCTATAATATCATTTGGGTCCACGAACTGGACATATTTTAAGTACTAGTGCAGTTCCAGAAGATTGAAACATCAGGAAAAAGGTTGTCCTAAAAATGCTTGTATATACTGCGCGACTTGGTAGAAAGAACAAACTTGTTTGTTAATAGTAACCAAAACCGATGAGAAGAGTCATAAAATCTTGCTTTATAGCTTGACTTGGAGGGCGAAGCCCAACCACAGGCGGTTTAGTGGAGGACAGACCTTGTCCGACCGCCACTATAGGTGTTCTGGTGGATAACAAAAAACAAATCCACAAAAGATTAGGTTCCCTCAAAAAGATTAAACAAGAGGAAGCGCACGTGAACGCAGAATCCGCTGGTTGCAGTTTAACTGACAAGTAGAATGATTATAATTTTCACACTTTAGGTATTATTAAAGATCGAATAGAAAAAAGCTCGTTACATCATAATAACGTTCTGATATGCAGGGCCAAGAATGCAATCACTTTTTGTTGTTCAAAAAAATCAAAATATGCACCATTATCGTTTGACTTTCCAAAAACTACCGCTGAACAATGTAACAAGGTTTAATGTTTACACAAAGAGTATAACATTGTTTGGATTCATAACTTGAGAACTATTTATGGTACAACTGAGAGACATTTTTAGAGAGAGATCAGCCGGTATAATCATGTCTAGTTTTTAAATCGATGCTGTTTTGTGCAAACGATTGTTTTAATGGTTTTAACAAGTTTAAATCGTAGGTTACGACTAGGTGGTAACAACTAAATTTTTCAAAATTAATCACAAATTTCCACATTGTAAATTGCATACCTGTTTTAACTTACATGAATGAGATTAGATTTAACTGAGACTGCTTTATTGACTGACTAGGCTTAAACACGTGGGTGTTAGAAATCCCACCGTAACTTTTATGTAGCGTTGTTGATTAATATTCAAACAGTGCGGTATTTTATATTAATTAGTACTCATAATAATTTACTTTTTACTTTTATGACTAACTTGTAAAACTAACCAGATCCCGGTCAACTTTAATCGTTTTTTTGGACAGTTTGTGGATTTTTCCCAATCCTGGTTTGCTTTAAGTTAATTTTGTTTTTCGTACCAGAAAATATCAAAGTTCAAAGTGAGTAGTAAAACAGTAAATAATATCGGGTACCTTATACAAGTTTACAGATGGGTTAGTGTCAAAAGAAGAACCGATACCTACAGAAAATTTAAGGTTATCATATACAAAACAATCTATTCAAGCAGATTTGTTGGTCAACGTGTAGTCTTTTTGAGATTCAACTAATAAGGATTTTGCTAATATGGAGATTATCAATTCACAACTAATAAAAAAGTAATATACATACCTATTAGAATTTAACAATGCCGCCTCTATTACAACAGGCAGCAAATCTATGGGCATGATTATGCACAATAAAATATGAAAATAAAAAAAGACGACTATTAAGCAAAAGAGGTCAAGATCTAACTTCTTAAGGTATGTATAAGCGATAAATTTTTATATTTCTTCTAACACAAGTTAGTAGAGTCATCATGGTAATAAAATAAATTATCTCGTATTTCTATTCAAATCAAATGATAGGCAATATAATACCTAATAACAGTTAATAATAATGATCATAACGTATAGAGTTAAGATATTAACATTACATAGATAATTTTGGGTTTAACCAAACGCGTTGTAGATATAAATCATATACAAAACCAACCTGATGTTTATTAAATGATAGATGTGTAATATTCTGAATGACATACATGAACAGTTCTATTAGGAATTAATAGCGAATGTAAATACAGAGTGGCCCAATGAAAACGAAACAGACAGAATAATTCCCACGAAAATAATTTTTCGAAAAATAGCAAAAACACGTCGATTTGTATTGGCAGAGGGGACATTTTTTGAGGTAAGTTTTGAACCCTAAATTTCAACCCCTCAAACATTTCTAATTGGAAGGGGGTTCAACTGGAACATCATTAGAAAGGTCTTTTAATTCTCCACATTGTCCGTTTGAATTCTTAAATTCGGTCGATTTATTTGGAAGATACAGGGTGTGAAATCAAAAACATAGAAGGCTTCATGATCTTCAAATTTTTACATTTGACATTTGTTCTCATTTAATTTGACAATCTTGTATCTACTCTAGATAAGTCTGACATGCTTATTTTTTATTTTCTTAGTGTGGGCGGCAAGAAAAGGTTGAAATGATTGCATTTTTCTTTGGAAATAATGAAAATGGAATGCTGTATCTGGTGTTAGTTAAACTAGTATTCAACGAATTTTAAAACACCACAAGTTTCACCCATACAAAATTCAGTTGTTACAGGAACTTAATGAAGACTTTGACCGCGAGATCATAAATGAACAAGCGACGAATACTTAATCCAAATTTTCTATTTAATGTCTGTTTTTCAGATGAATGCTCTTTTTTTTGTAAATGGTGCGGTAAATCGTCATAATTGTTGCTATGGGGCAGATTTGAATCCAAAATATTTCATGACGTTCATACTCAACGGCCAGAAAAGTTAAATGTTTGGGCAGGCATTTTTAATGATCACCTTTTTCTAGCTGGCAATTAACTGTGGATATCCATTTAGAATTGGTGAAGGATCAATTGATATTTCAGTAAGACGGAGCTCCTCCGCATTTTGCATTCCCCGTTCATGAGTATTTAGATCGAACTTTCCCAGGTCGTTGGATTGGAAGGAGAGGTGCGATTGAATGACCTCCCGGGTACCTGGATTTGTCGCCGATAAGACTTCTTGTTATAGGGTCACTTAAAAAGTAAAATTTATGCGACGCAACTACCTTTCTTAGAAGATTTATGCCAACGCATTGTCAACGAATGTCAACAAATAACTCCGCAATTGCTCCAGAATGTGCGACAACGTTTGCAACATAATCTCTATCACTGTATGGAAGTTGGTGGTCAAAATCTTGAACATTTATGGCGTTAATTTATGTTATTTTATTTTTCTAGACACATTTTAACAAACATTTTACCATTGGTTAACAGTTTATAATTGTCAAGTTAAACAAAATGAGAACAAATAATGTCACCATGTATCTTCTAAAAAAATCGACCAAGTTGAAGTTTAGGGTTCGAATTCTATGTCAAAAAATGTCCCTCTCCTAATACAAATCGTCGTGTTTTGCGTTTTTTCAAAAAATCATTTTCGTGGGAGTTATTCAGTCTGTTTCGTTTTCATTGGCCACCCTGTATAATATGTTGGCATCATTAACAGTGAAAATGAACATATTTTCTTGCAAGTTTCATTCGGTAAGAAATTAATTTTCTATCAAACTGTTATTTCAACATGATGGTAACCCCAATTTCATTATTTAGGAATACATAAGAACAACAATCAGAATCAAATTTCTGCGATTCTGCTAATTCTTTTTTTCACATTACTATTTCATCAATATTAATTCAACATAATATCACGAAAAGGCTAATGTAAAAAGTTTTCCATTTTCAAGCTACTGATTTCCCTCTTTCATAAAACTTACGAAGCCAACTCTAATTATGCGATTGTGAAATAAAGGATTTTATTAAATTATATCAAAATTATCATAGCAGCAAATTTATTTTTTTCTTAAAAAGATATATCGAGTTTTAAAAGATAATTTAAAAGTTTCTAATTGTCCTAGAAATCTTTAAATAACTTTAACAATTAGAACGACTTGAAACTCAATTTACTTGAAAAGTTGTCAGGACTGAGAAAAACATCTTCGAAAGTTTTAAAATGAAAAACATTTATTTTCAAAGCTTCTAACAGAATCCAATAAAAGTACAGCAAAAGACTACACAAACAAATAAAATCTCTTACAACATTTGTGTGTTTTTTGCTTCTTTTTTTATCGACCAAATATTTTGCATAAAATTGAAACCGAATAAATAAAAAGGTAAAACAAGCAATATTCTAGTATTTTTCTGAGATGTTTACAGCAGAATAAATTTTAATATTGTGTTTGTTAGCAAGGCTGTTATATACCCAGAGACAAAATAAATTAAATTCCTTCCACGTTATCGACTGAAAAACGAATCAAGTTCGGAAGAAAATATTTGTGGAAAATCATATTTTTATGTCGTGTAGTATACGTACGCGGTATGATGATGTAGTAATAATTCAGAAACAAACATTTCAAAATTATGTATAGGTTACATGCATATGGATGTAATTATATTTAATAACACACGTTGATCGTGTAGCTACAACGATGATTATGCAAAAAGTAAATAATTTTACATTAAATTTTCATAATCGCGTGAATAAATAATTATATTTGAATAATAATATAAATTTTATATTACTCACGCATTAATGATGATAATTGAAGTAATAAGTATTCTTTAGACTGTGAAATTGCCGAGAATTTAAAATACAGCCATGCTACAATACAGCATTTTCTAACCGTTGCAATTATTTTTAAGTGTATTATTAGAACGCCCAAAACGTCCAAACTTGTCTTTCTTATATTATTTTTCTTACCGACAGAGAGAAAACATAAAATTTCCTTCATGCATAACGATATTCACGCATGGATCTTTTTCATTGCACGAGGTGTTTATTAGATGAATTTTTTGAAAACCGTCGACATAATTGGCTTCTAATTCTCTTTGGAAAGCAGTAAAATAAAATAACTTTGTGAAACAACAAGTTATAAAATTGAATTCAAACATTCCCAAATATACTTGATCATCTAGCTGAAGTAAACAAGAAGTAATAAAATATAATCTAACAGAATTACCAATGACTTTGCAAAAAAATATCAAAATGAGAAAATGATTGTTTTGATTCATACATTTAAGTAGTTATGATAAGTTTAGACTTTAGACATAGAAGAAATGGACTTCGTGGATGATGGATACCTCAATGTAATTCAAGACAATTCCTATTATTACTGTCTACCAAAAATTAAAAATTTTGTGATGTTCTTTGCTCAATGTGTTTATTTAACGCAGGGTCTTTGAAGGTTAAAGTATCCACCGCTTTTAATACTAAAATACTGCCAATCAATTGATCGAACCTTCTACCTTCTAGTCGAACAAATTGATTGTAGCAGTTTTATATAGCTGAGCGTGGAGATGCACATCTAGTTATTATTAGTTTTCCAAAGATTATTTTCTATAAGGTTATAGTTTCAGTGCTATATCTATTCTACAGTTTATTCGTTGTACGCGGCAATTCTTTTATTTGGACAAACTCTACCTGTAGAAGTCATCGTTTATAAAAGGATCTTAGAATGATTAGGAATAGATGAAACCCATGCTAACATCAGGTCATCTTTACAGAAGGCAATGATATGGAAAAATTAGTCGACGTTAATAGTAATGAACTAAGGATTAAAAAAGTTATTTTACAGAGTGATGAGTGATTCCTCCCTCTTCATTGTCGTTTCTACTATTTTACACACAGTCAACAAAAACTAGAAAAAAAAGAAAAAAACCATTTTGTTCGGATATACTGAAAAAGATGCAAGCAAGATTCTATTGAATATATTAATTCTAAGTTGCGAGAATAAAGAGTTAAATCACTTCTTAACATTTTGAACAAATCAACAACTGAGAAAAAAATGAAGAACGAAAATGAGGGCTATTTATTAAAGTTGCGAATCCTACATCACCATCAGGTAAAAATCAATGAATATTATACAGAGCAAGATCAAAGCATTGTGGAATCTTGAGATTTAGACACTGTAAGTGACCTAATCGTGATCAAAAAGAAGTAACAGTAAGATGCTACAAAGTAAAATTATGGCAACACGAGTTGTATGATAAACGTACTCAGTAATGATTTACGAACGTGTCCAAAGGCAGAAATCTTCTGTTATTTAAAATGTTCATCTTCAGAATTCAATCATTTAAATTGATCTGCAGCTGATATGGCACAGTTTACCTCTAGACTCGTTACTGATGTTTCATACATCTATCATAAAATAATGTAATGTTCTTTTTATAAAACGTTTATTTGTTTTTTATTAACTATATAAAAACTAAGTCTATTACAATTTATTTCTCATACTTATTTTCACTAAATTTATTTATTTCTATATGTACAGAATAATTTATTTATGTCACATTTAGATCACTAATTTACACATTTATTTCGTTCGTTGTACGAGTCTATTCACTGCATCACAACTGCATAACTGGAGTCTCTCTTCCCGCTGGAGTATATATATCGTTTCCTTGCTTATCTCGATGAACCTAGAAGGTTCGCGCCTCTTCTCGCACATTCGACGGATAGAACGACTGGATAGTTCGAGGCTTCTTTGGTATATTCCATTAATCGCACGTTACAATAAGAATTACTTTAGATAAATGTAACAAATTCTGAAGTAACATTTCTGATAGCGTATCATACACAAGAAATAAACCAGGTGATGGTTCCAAAAGATCTAAACGTCGCGTCGGGAAAAAATGTACAGAAAATTTTTCCAATAATGTACGTATTGTGACTTAGTGACTGGAACAGACTTATTTGCTGTAATAACCAAAGGGCAGCGAAGTTGGGAGCCACATAAATAAACTGCAGATGGCCTGGTAGAATACAAAATCTGCCCGACGACCTGTGGATAGCCAAATTCAAACCTACAATACGGTTCCTTAAGAAAATTAAAAGAAAGTGCAAAACACCACGAGGGGTGTGCGTGCGATGGAGGAGTCAGCAGAAAACTTATCTGGCGGTTTTATTTCTGATTGTCCATCTACGTTTTAAAAATTCGTTTGGGTTTATAAATATAATTACATATGTAGCAGCTTTAGATAGTGGATGAATCTCGTCTCACAATCCCACATTAATTTACTTGTCAGGCAGATGTTTAATGTTTCATTTTTAAACAAGTAATTACCCTGTTCTACTACTTTCTTGCTACGTAATTATCATACATTTTCAATTAAAAAAGGCGATAGAAGCTTACTAGCGGCAAAATTAATTAAATGTGAACTATTGCATTTAAAATGTAGCAACTAATTACAAATAGGTACGTTTAAGTTATCACTATCAGATATTATTAGGGAGAATAAGTAATTTAACAATAATAATGTGAAGTACCCATTTTGATAAGCGATAATCATAATAATTCAGCTCCGTTTTAAGTGCCAGTATTATGAAACATAATACCGTAAAACAACTTTGCACGCAGCGGTATCTCGAAATTTAACCGGATAAATTCATTCATTAAATGAAGTTATTAAAGTAATAACTTTGCGAGTTAAGTTTCGAAACAAACTATGTAAATTTATTATGTATGTATAAACCATTGTAATAAATTTGTACTATAATAAGTTATAAAGGTAGGTAGATACTCTAGACACATAAATTACTTACTACAGCTAGAAATTTATTAAACAAAACCAGTAAACTCGGTTAGGTCGCTTTTTTAATGCGAAAAAAGTGCCTTGTAAAAGGGAAAATATTATAATAAAGTGTTTTCCGATAATACACACTGTCAGCATAAACATTAGTAACTCAATTGTATATAATGTGCCCTTTTATCAGTAAAACCGTAATAGACATAAATTAGTTTATTTAATGCAATTTTTAACTACAGTTTGTTGAAAATAATATTTATAAAAAGTACTTCATTCACAATTACAGATGACCAAATGGTTATACAATAAATATTAAATACAGAATGGTTTTATTACTATAATTTCTTTTTAGTAAATAGGAGTATTAAGTTTCATCCACACAAAATTTCCTACAAACATTCTTTTGATTATACACTGCACGCTGAAAATATTTTTTATGAAATAGTAAGGTACATTAAAAGACTGCAACATTACATCCAGTTATTTCAAATATCAATCTTTTAATTTTTAAGTATCTACTCGTAGAAACCACTTATTAAATGTGCGATGCTTCTAGTAAACATTTTTTAATTTGACCTGGATTCATCAATCTTCTTCGCTTCACAATATGTTCATGACTTTGGGAAATATTTCTAAAAGATGAAATCGCAACTTAAGAACATGAATAGCCACGCTGGTAAAACGAGTGGGAAAAGTCGGAAATGTCAACTAGTCGATATTCAATTCAATATAATCAACGTTTTTTAACATCGACATACTCTTACTCAAAAATTTGTAGAGCAACAAGTTTTGATTACTAAAACATTAATGGATTGAATACGATATACTGACATGTTAAAAATCTCTACAATTCAATTTGCACTTACAATATATAAACAGTAGTAATTTAATAGGAACTAAACTACCTTAACATTTAAAGATTCTCTAGTGAAATACGAGACGAAGATGTTATCCAGGTGTTAGATTTCTCTTCATCCCCATAATTTAATAATGCATAAGCTAGGGTGTATTAAATGTGGTTGGTGGTTGGAAGCACGCAGTTATAAATTAGAAGGCGAAGTTATCATTAAGTAGTTTCCGTTTCACGTATGTCCGTTTCCTCACGGTAACGTGATTGCAGTAAATTAAATTCTGATCTCCATTTCGTTTTTTTATTCAATTCGAATTTAACAAGAACTAAAAAAACTATCCTGGTTGTATTTCTCGAAAAGTTAAAAAAAAAAGACCTGAAAATGTAGCGATTTACGTTTCTCATAAATTAGCTAATTTCAGGTCACTAGATTATCCAGCGGATGCGACGGATGGAACTGGCCGTACATGAAAAAATCTGTTGGTGTATCTAGTACACAAATATCGATTAAAACATCGTTCTCTCAAAAAATATTTTATCAGAAAAAATGAAACAATAACATAATAACGAAATTTAAAAGCATTCTTTAATTGCCTGTCAATCTGCGACGATTAGCAATTTGGTGCAATCAATTTAAAGGGATGCTTTCTTGCCGAAATCAAATTTCAAATAAAAATTTAACTTAATTTGATGTACTGAAAGCTTCGATGATTTCCAATGATGACAAGGGGAGCAAAACGATTGCAGACAAAGCGTTGGTGGTGCGACTATGACGGTTTACTAGCGGGACAATAATTGCGTTACCCAACCCCAACAGAGAGACATTCAAACCGCTTCATTAGTTTTCATTAGTGCCGGCGCAACTCTCGTGTTTTATTAAAATCTCGGCCAGGACCGTTTGGAGTGAGTAGGGGGTTACGCCGCAAAAACACCCCCGCAAACGAGCGTGCAAAACATCAACACTTTGTGATTCACGTCGTAATCAGCAAGAAGCAGCGAAAACAAGCGCGAGCATTAGAAAGATTATGCAGATTATTAAGTCGTTGGGGGAGCGTTAAAGGAGTAGCGGCAAGAGTTTTGCTGGTCCTTGGGGTGAGGACTAGGAACTAGACAGGAGCAGCAGGAAATGAGTCGGCGCAATTAAAAACTGCGCCGCAATCGATAATCCGTGTGCTGCAAGGTGCACCCAGATGCTGCGTTTAACCTCTTTCTTCACCTCTTCGCTTTCCCTTTGAAGACCTACCACACCTCGGATTCCTTTTCGCACCCCATAAATTTCCACCGCCACAAGCCCTATCAAAATCAAATCTGCGGTATTCCAACCCGCACCCTAAACGACCTACGCCATGCATACGTAGCCAACGACTCATAAACCCACCCTTGCACGAGATTCTTTCTCAGATATAAAAGTCCGCAAGTAATCGATGAAATTAAGTCGAGCATGCAGCTATCGGAAGTAGAGAGCAAACATCCGGATAGATGTCGGACAAGTGCGATTCCCCTCGGGCTCACACAGGATCATAAACCGCCGACACAAAGGAGCAAAGTGAGCTGTGTCAGACTTAGGACGGGGGACGGGGTGAAATCAATACGGAACGAGCACCGCGTTCTGTACCGAGACGCATTCTTTCAGCCGCTTTTCTTATATCCTTCTCATGAGCACCCAGTATTCCGCGATCCTCACTATCTAACACATTAACCAGGGTGCCGGATGAGACCCCTATTATTTTCTGCGGCGTTAATGAGGGATGACTGAAGTATGTTATCAAGGGTAAATTAACTGGAGTAGTCTTTTTGTCATTAACTTAACGAGGAAATTTTCAATCAAAATCCTGCCTTTAGTATAACTTCATATCATGTATATCTGAGCATGAGTACGTTTTAGCTGATTAAATTTACTTAAAACGTTGTAGCAGGTAACGTTACACGTTCAGAAGGAGGGATCGATTAACGAAATTACCATCATAATGAGTTTAGTGATTGATTATTATTTTATGATGCTTCAGGTGCTCCGATTCACAGAAGATGCCTGCGCTGTCACTGTCACTGCTCGCGTAATTTGCAATAGTGCTTCTTGAAAAACATCTTCAAACGACGACACGGGGATAATATTCTAGTTTGCTTCTCTACAGATTAATTATAAAACGTTACAAAGGGTTAACAACTTCTTGGCATAACTTAAACAATTTCGT
>VTPC01000519.1:0-30284 GCA_011009095.1 Ignelater luminosus | reverse complement strand
TTTTTTATGAAACTTTGACTTTTCTTGAGATGTCATAGTGACAGCTGAAACAGATGACGTTTTACTTTGCATACATTTAATTTGCACCTTTCCCGCTTCTGCTGCTCTACAATGGTTTATTGCTGCAGTCAAGGACAAATCAGATACTCTTAAAAGTCGCTCTTGTAAAGTTACATCATTTACTCCGATAACAATTTTGTCACGTATCATTCTATCCTTTTGTTCTCCGAATTCACAATTCTTAGCCACGATCCTAATATCTCTCAAGAAATGTTCAAAAGTCTCGCCTTCTTGTTGTTCCCTAGAAAAGAACATAAAACTTTCATAAATTATATTTTTCCTTGGGATACAGTGTTTTTCGAATGCTTGCAAGACCATTTGATACTGCTTCTTCTCTTTTTCCTTCAATTCAAGCAGTTTAAATATATCTCTAGCTTCTTCACCTGCTATATTTAGAAAAATTGCAATTTTAGTTTCATCTGGCTTGTCTATATATCCGGTTGCCATCATGTACGTCTCAAAATCTTCTTTAAATCTACGCTAGTTGGCTGCTTCTCCATTACATATCAATTTACTAGGCTTATTAGAATTTCCATTCATCTTTAATATTCTTCTTGCTTTATTACATATGTATCTATTCCGTTTTCACTATACGCTGGTTTTTACACCTGGTGTTTGGATTTTAAGAATAACTTTATTTATATTTTATGTTACAGAACATGTAATGTCTATTTGTTATTTTTATATTCTGCCCCTTTTGTTATTATTTATTTATGACTACTAGATCTACCTAACAGTCTCAACACGTCCAAAAATCAATATAAAATCTCACGTAAATTAAAGAGGAATTTATTAAATCTCTACAACCAATGTATACTTTGTAACCTGCAAGTTATCAATATTACAAAAACGAAATGCTTTCTACAAAAATGCAAAAACTATTAAGAGAAAAACAAGTCAAATGAGAAAAAACGCCAGATCGTTTTTTGTCAAGATTCTTCCAGTCAATTTAATCGACAAATAGGATTTAAAATAAAAAAAACCAAGTAGATGTCGAAAACTGCAGATATCAATATAATTGAACTCCGAACGGGAAATGTTTCAAAAATGCAAAAACGCATACAAAAAAATAAAACTGCTATGTTGTCATTTCTATATGAAATGGCAAACAAAAAATATTGCGATAAATGCATTGCTATTAGTTATTAAATTTCCATCTATTTAGGGTTTTCTTCAAATAGAGAAAATTCTAGATTTTATTATGAGCAATCTTTAAATGTTTTGCTGCCTGTCTGCTTTTCGGTCAACTTTCGCCATAATATTAATTGTGAAAGTTTATTTTTTTTAATAAACGAACAACAAATTTGACATAAATGCAAATACTCTATTAACCTAGATAGTTGATACGCTGCTTAGTTGATATACTACCTTAATCAAAGTTAATTAGGAAATGCAAATTGACTTTAAGCTTTGAAAACGTTTTTTTTTTAGAATTTTGTGGAGACTAATGTTTTAGGAAAAATTTGTTTTAGCTATTCTTGCTTTGTTTGTCCAATATAATATTTTTGCAATTGTAACACAGAATTTTGTAAATTATGGATTCCAATTTATTTTAGATTAGGTCTTAAATTTTAAAGTCATTCTAACTAAGCAAAACAAAATCGCAATTATTATTAAAATGTGAAAACCCATAACGTCGCATTGTTCATCAAGAACATATTAATATTGGTATTGCAAAATTGATATTTTCAAGTATAGCGATTAGATAAATTGCGTTATTAATCAAAGATTCCACTAAGTACTATACTAATTATAACAATTGCTTGCTTATTTCTTAGAACAAAACAACTACTCATAAAAAGGTTGTTATAATTGATTATTTTGTAGAAAAACACTCGAAACTGCACTTTAAAATACACTTTGAATAAAAATCTCAAGTGACATTGCAAAATTCTCGAGTCAGTCCTCGTTCATAAATCTCACTTTAAAAGAAAAAAAATTGACAACTGCTACAGTGAAAAAAATTGAAGTGCTTTGTTTTTTTTTTCTTACTGAATGATTATATACTCCATTTAAAAAGATTGATACCTAAAGCAATAGCAAAACAAAAACTTGAAAATTCGGTTGGATATTCACAATACACTTGTGTCTAGTACTCATATCGTGCACCAAAACTAATATCTTCTATCGCAATTCATGAATAAAACAACAGACTTTAACGGTATAATATGAGCGGGTCGTTTTTTACGACTCCGTTGCGTATGACACTTCTGTTTTATATAAAGGATAAGAAATAGACGTGGATAGCAGGGAGCCGACGTTGCCCTATAAAAAGACAATTCAAGATTCTCGTTCAGGCATTTACCGTTTTTATCCCCGAATCTCAGATTTTATCCGTTCGAGGTTTAATGTAGCGTGACGAACAGCAGCTAGCAGTACGTCAAATATTAATGTGAAAGATTCAGAGGAGCGACATGGCACCTAACAAGTCAGGGTGCATATACTTAAAAACTGCTTTTTCTACAAACTCCGCATTATAATATTTTCGTTACTTTCTTTCACTTTACGTCACTCTAATCGCTCTAACCCTAAACATAGCTACTTGATTTTTACGACGCAGTTTCGCTTTAAACTTGAAAGTTAAATTTGTTTTGTTGAATGTCAATCAGGAACAACCATCAACATAATGTTATTTTCACAGTCCTTATGTGTGACATGTTAAGTATCCATTATATTAGTATCCTATAATATTTTAACGTTTGAGAAAAATTATAAAGTGTCAAAGGCTGGTATCTTTATTAACAATTCTAATTTACAAAGTTTTCTACATGATAAGAAGGGGCAAAAAAACCTTTAAAGCATCTCTCTTTGCTACAGAATAATTTAGAAGAGAAGCCGTTCGGGCAAACTTCCAAAACTACAGCCAATTTTAGTCTCTGACAAGACGTTAATTAACAATAACACGCTTGATGGGGCAGAAATTTGTCCTAAACGAGTAAAAAGATTATCACCAACGCCACTTCTTTTTTTTCCACTCTGATCTATATACACTACTTAACAACGAGAAAAAGAGAAAAAGGTTTATAATAAAATCCGAGAGATGGTATCGATATTTCTTTCAGATTCACTCTCGAAATACCCCTTATGTAATAGACACTCATTCAATGATTCCGTTATTGGCAAAAGACTACCCTAGCGTGCGCCCTTGTATTACAACTCCAACATCAGGGAAAACATGTTTGTTATAGACCCAGGGGTGGATTGACTGTATATGCTGAAACTTAAACAACTTGAAGGTTTATAAGGGATAAAGAATAGTTCTTGAAAGTTTAAAGGACCATACAGTCTTGATAATTGAGAAATGGGGAGGTCAACGTGGAGTGTGAGAACTTCAAGTTTTAATTTAACAGTACTAACCGGAAATATAATAAAACTAAAAAGATGAATAAAAACATTTTTAGAAACCATAAACGTTTCTAAAAATTTTGTTTAGTTCAAATATATAGCTTTGATCTAAAATTATCCTCCAAATTACGTGTGCCATGATAATGGTCCACTTCATTGCTAAAGTTAATGATGGCAAATTGGCTTTGTTTCAAGAAATATTTTTCAACGTTTATTGGCACTGTATTTAAATTAGTCACACTTCATTAAAGAACCTGA
Organism: Ignelater luminosus; assembly: GCA_011009095.1. Lineage (NCBI taxonomy): Eukaryota > Metazoa > Arthropoda > Insecta > Coleoptera > Elateridae > Ignelater > Ignelater luminosus. The sequence goes on along the minus strand of VTPC01000519.1, from coordinate 26,621 downwards.
TTTAGTTGCTGTGTTGATAACTTACTCATCTATTGCAACACCACTATTTGATAAATGGTGTTTTTCCTGTTTGGCACTTTTCAAAACAGAAATTAATAACAATTTTACTATCCCACTAGAATATACGAGTTTAACAACCAATTTATTAAAATTCTAATTGGCTATTTAAATTTGTCATGGTTTACAATGGTAATAGAATCTTCACTGTTTCAACAAGATGGAGCTCTCGCAAGGTAGTTAATTTTTTTAGGAAAAGCATTCATCAAAGTCGAAAGTTAAAGCGTACAATTAGCAATGACTCATTTTAAAGTTATGTCCAATTACAATAAGTTGTGAAACGATAGTTGTTTGTGAATTAAAAAGAAACTGCGAAATACTAACCCTTAGAATGTTCATAAATTTTTATATCGCGCGTCATGTATCTCTTAGAACGAGGTGGCTTTTAACAAATTCTCTGTTAAAGTAGTAGATTAACATTCTCAACAAGATCCTAACGTTCGTGGAGCACCTGCATAAAACCTAACGAGGTAGTAGAGGAAAGAGTAGCCATTAAGTCGACATCAAAAGTTGAGAACATGTAAAATAGCGTAACGTTAACGATACGGTTACTGGCGTCACTTTGGGCGAACATTGAAGTGTACGGGAGTATACAGCATCGGATAAAGAGGGTCTTAAGTGAAAAACGCGCGAAATCGCGTTTACGACAACGAGTCGCATTAGTGACGGTGGCTCTTGTTAATTCCGGAGCCGTAATCGTTGAGCCCCGTTACAGATAGCGGCGACCTCGTTACCGACCGGCGGACCACAATAACGCCACGACGCCGAACTCGAACCCCAACCAATCTGCACGAAACGACCGAATAAAAGTTTTACTGCGCCACAGTCGTGATACGATATACGCCAAGTTCTCCATTGTATACGAATGAAATGGTTCTGTCAATGGACGTGCCAATGGGAAACGGAAGGTTCTCAAAATGTGGAGTAAGGGAAAATCGTAAAGCAGTGATATTAAATAAGTCAATGGAGCGCAACTTGCAGATAAGAATATTTGACTGTATTGCATACTACATAAATCCATTCTTTTTATAGTGTAACGTATACAGGGTGTTTATTGCGATATTCATATTGACAACTTCCTGCTTTCAAATCAAACCAAATGTACGTAATACTAATTTAATTAAGCAACACAATCGATTGAATACGAGTTGTATTGTCATTATCACAGGCGAGTTTGCTTAATTCTTCCTTATCCCCCTTCAACAATACAAAACGTTAACGATGCGTTAAAAGCGATACTTTACGCATTAACTCGAAAACAATTGGAAACTCACGTGGGTTTACATAAATTTTGTCATATAATCAACAAAAAGTCAAACTAATAGTTTTTTTTTACCGTTTTAAAATCCACAAACCTTACAGGATAACCAAAATGTAACTTTTTTATTAAACAAACGGATGCTTAGATATTTTAATTCGGAATTTGCCACTTCTGTTAATTAGAAACGTCGGTAAAATGACTATTTGAGTAATAGAATTTATACGACCGCCGTTAAAATGAACGCGTTTAGCGTAATAAAATAAATAACCCCGAGGTTTACAGTAAATCCAGGTCGAATAAAGTTAATCTACTAAATACGTACGGTCATAGACACGCATGGTTATCGTAATCGATAGTTTATATCTGATTTGACGCCACTCATACAGAAATACGCAATAAAACTGTTAATTTACACGGTTAATGGGCTTTAAATTAAAAAGATTTATGATTCTCTCTAATCTTCTTCAGAAGCCTATAAAATAATCCTTTTAAATAATTAAAATTGTTTGCTTACTGCATTGTGTGCGGTTTTATGTTAATGATTAAATTGGAACTTATATTGAAATCGTATAATTGGGAGACCATTAATTATTTTTAATAATGCCAATAGGTCAAAACAAAGCTAATATATGGTTAAGGCATAAAACAACAAAATGTCAAGGAAATCAAAGGATTATTTTGATAAAACCATACGAATTGTGATAGCTAAAATGCATACAGTCTATCCCATGACGTACATTCAATATTTCAATATAGCTTAGGTAGGTATCATAAGTCGAGAATAAACAGTGGCCATTTTGGCTATTCTCAATATTGAAGAAGTTACAGACATAGTTGTAGATTGAAAAGTATACGTAATTGTACTTATCAACATTTTTAGTTGCATTAGCCCACTATATAAGAATAATTGTTCAGAATGGTTGCCGGCCCTGGCCGAGTTTTGTGCCAAAAAATCTACGTAGACAAGGTTTTGTCGATTTAAAGCACTGCACGAGTTAACCGCGTATAAGACTTATCACGCACCACAGCTCAATCTAAATAGACCAAACCTTGTCGACGAAGACTTTTTGGCACAAGACTTGACCAGGGCTGTCAACCATTTTGAATAATTATTGCAGTGGGTTAGTGTAATTAAGGACGTTGAAAAATATGGAATGTTGCCACGAGACGCTTTGTATAATAAAGAGTAATGGATTGAGCATTTTATTGATGATAGGAAAGGATCTTTATTTTATCGGTACGGGTTGTCAAAATTTAGCAAAATTGCAGATGTCTTCTGAATTAATCAATAGGTGAATAACAAAAAATTCTTCTATGCTTGAACGGACACTTATGAAACTGAACTGAAGTGTATCTAAATTCAAACAAATAATTCAAAGTATAAAATTCAGAAGTCTTCGGTTTTCCTGCTCTTAATTCTCCGTATCTAAGAAAAACAGAAGAAAATCATCAACACGTTTCTCATTCTCACAAGTTTTGTATAAATTTCCCCATTGTAACAACTCCACTAAAAGACGAACAGATATACAATTAGATAGTTAAATACCAAATAAATCTCGTATATTTCTGTCGAGTCGTAGCAAACAACCTCAAGTGGATAAATCACATAAAGTCGATAGTTTCAGAGTATCAAAATAAATTAAAGAACAAATTAAGAATTATTGGACTCTAGTTTTGTACTTTTGTATTAACAGTCATAAGCAAAGGCTGTTTAGAAACTGATTTAGCTTCTATTCAGCCGAGTTGATATGGTTGTTGGGCAAGCGGTACACGGTGCTCAGTGCTCGACGACATGCTAACATACTAATCGCAGCGACAAAGGCAAGTGAGTAATCCAGTGGCCACTTGCAATATTGGATGGTGATGATGAAGATGATAGTGGAAGATGTTCGTGACGGTGTTCATAAAAAGATGAGAAGGTTGATGGTGGCGGTCAAAGACAAAGGGCAGGTTTCAGTTGTAGATGGAGTTGGTGGTGCACGAGGATAGATCGTTGATAGAAGATACGGATTGTAAATGTAAAAGGATGTAATATGCACTCGAGGATTACCACTATTTAATGTGCTTTCTTAGAGTTATTCATGTTCTGCACATCAAAAAGTCATCAATTATGAGAAAAAGAAGTGAGATTTTTTATATGTTTCTTAGAAGTTTTATGGGGCGTTGCTATATTAGGTACTTGACAAATTTTAGGACAAATGAAAGCCCAGCACTAAACTAAACAGTAAATTATTTAACAAAAGAGATCTTTGCAAACCTTGTCAGCCTTCTCAACTATTCGAGTTGGACGAACTTCTTGCCACAATACAGAACACTAGAACTTCTAAGTAAACCACGTACGCAAAATTTCTTAAAGCTATTGATTTATAACTACAATCTACAATAAAGTCTTCGTTTTTATTTTGTAGTTATATGTTGTAATATAATAAAAACAAGTGAAAGTAGAGGTTTGAAACGTAGAACAAGTACATTCACTATTGATGAACTAAAATAAAAAGTGCTGAAATGCGCTTATTATTCAATTACAGTTTAATTCACGGTTGAATGTATAGTTTTATTCCTGCTTGTTCAATCGACATTTTAAATATTGTTTTGTTTGGTTTCTATATTTCTATTTATTGGTTTAAAATAAAAGTTGATAAGAAACTTTGCTCAACAGCTTTTTGATTTTAAAAACTATAAAGAAATAAACTTCAGAGTGCGGATATATTATGTTAAGGGTTTTGGCAACCCAAAGCAAAAATCAGTTCGATGTAAATTGTAATTATTCAGGAAATATAATTTTGGGGTGCCTCAAGAATCAACTATGGGACCTTTTGTATTACATACAGATATAAACGACATTAATTTAAATTTAAATAGATTTCTTTCAATATTATTGCAACATAGGCCGTTCTTAGAAGCACTTATAGATCGTCAATGTAGATTCATTTAGTTAATTCTATCTGAATTTCTGGTTTAACACATTTATACAGAAACTCGAACGACAACAAATAAATTATAGAGTTATTATGATTTATAATATTATAGTTTTTTATAGGAATAAAATAGAATGCCGCTTGCAAAACGAAACACACTCTTACATCATAATTTCGAACTTTAGAACATTATACCTCCAATTAATTTAACATAAATTGTTTAATAAAATTAAAAATCGGATTATAACAATCTACCAACCTAGTGGAATGTTAAAAGATACTATCTCCTATAAAAAGGTGCATTTCTTAATAACTATTTAACTCAAATAATAATAATAACAAACTAGTTCGACTAAATTGGTACCTACAAAGAACTAGTTCGATATTTTGTAATACGAGAATAAATTTAATTATTTATATATAATTATTTTTTTATTGCATTCAGTAGGTAGGAATTATGGTCTCACAAAAAATAAATTAATCGATTCGATAATTTAAAATTAATTAAACCTGTCACATATTTTTAAACAATAAATAAGTTTTTAATTTGTTACTCTTGCTGACAATTGGATTTCTTTACTTTTTTAATAGTCAAGCTTTTTAATAACGTGATTTCAAAAGAGTAGGTTGTAATAATAAAAATTAAATATATATAATAAATAGGAACATCAATAATAATCGTTTATTATTATATTAAATAAAATTAAACGCCACAGAATGTTTGCCAAAACAATAAAAGAAAATCGGGTTATTTATTTTTAGATTCAATTAAAAAGTGGGCCATCAATAAAATTCAATACAGTAATATTTAAATAATTAAGTGGGCTAGAATTGCTTTACAATGTTATTTAGAAAAAAGAGAATTACTCAAAATAAATTAAAAATTATTTATAAAACAACGAATTTAAATTTTATTGATGTTATTTTATTGTCTTATTAACCCTTTCACACAACTTGTGGTGTATAAAAAACAAATGATGAGGAAAACATAAAAGTAACTCTACAAAGAAGACAGAAATTAATTATCTAGAAGGCTTGAAGCGATTCCGGGCAGAAACCTACCCTAATTAATTTCTAGAGACCACTAATATATGTTTACGTATGTTACAAAATCAGCAATGACATAATAATCTGAAAACTTTAGGCAGGTAGTTATTTAATAATATTGCAGTTAATTATAATAAGATACCTTGGAAATTAATTAAGATGACGTAGATGTTAAAGAAATACTTATCGAAGATTGAGATCATTAATTGATGTAACTACAAATGGAATTTCGAACACGCATGTTTAATTATATACAATGATATGACAGTATATTTTTACTGTGTACATCATAAACATATCAAAGTTAAATCGGTTTGATACAAATAAGAAAAGATAATATACACTGCATAAGGATCAGTAGAAATATCAAAATGTTCGGCAAAGAATGCTTGTACGAGAACTAGTAATTTTCAAACACAAAAAACACTTTTATCACTCTTTGGAAAAAGGAGGGAGCATAGATTTGTAAATCAAATTTGAAGCAAAATAGGCTAGGAAAGAAATATGAAGTATGATAGAGGCAAATTCAACAATTCATGTACTAGGTACAGGTTGGATTTCTTATTTTTAACTCTGATACGATCTGATACGAATGTTCAACAACCAAAATGTTCGTACAAAATCGACTTCTGACAAATTCTCAAAAACGCGTATCTTGAATGATAATGGTTTCTTGAAAATCGGTAATAAACAGGAACTGACGTTCTTACTTCCTAAGATAAAAAGCTTATCAGAAGAGTTGCTTTGACGGTGATGTAAAAACAAGATTTCTTTTATCACATTCGAGATTTGTTTATCAGCAAAAGAAGAACGTGTATTGTTGTGTGTGTGGGAGGGAGGACTTTGTTGAGCAACAATTCTATAGGTACGTAGTTTTTGTTTTTTCAACGATTCTGCCCCGTGGTCGTACTAAATTTCCTTAACTGAACAGTGAAAAAGCTTATAACGTTTTTATCTCTGTTCTACAATTGGAATCTTTAAAAATAACAATCTCACACATTGAATAACGAAAAGGACTATAGAAGGATTTCAACTTATTCTTACTGCCAATTTTCTGCTAATTTTTTGGCACAATACGGTTTTGATAAATGAACTGTCTGAATTTTGGCATGTGCTGGGAGATATGGTCACGGTACTGTTAAAGGTTAGTGGTCTGCTTGGTATTGCAATAAAGATCCAAATAAGTTCAACAGCATGTTTTTCTAAGCTGCACATATATGGTCCAATTAACCTACTACAAACAGTGTTAATGTATAGTACGTATCTTGACGTAGCTTACTAGCTCAATAGAACAAGTTCAAGATACAAAAAGATATCACTCGTTTTTTCTTTCTCAAAACTGCGAGGTACTGCTAAGACAATTTGTATTTGTGTTGTCACCAATGAAAGATTCCTTGGGCTTAATTTCTCAACTGGACTAAAAATTACAAAATTAAATTAAAAATTGCAGTCTTGTCATTGGCGATCTCGAAGCTAGAGGGCATATGAATTGGAATAAATTAGAAGCCAAACAATGGCACATAATTCTTAATATACCAAGAAGAAACTTTACTTATCGTTGTCTTATCAAAGCAACCTTTTATATGGGCTGGCATTTATAATTTTGAAGACATTTTGTTTTTCAAACCACCATTTTCATTTCAGAGAAATGGTCCTTAAAGATATAACAATGTATCACGCATGATTAATCTCGAACATTGAAAAATTGCATTTCAAAGATCTCCAAGTCCAAATCAACCTAAATATGGTCCTGATTTTAATAACAATTATTTCATTGTTAGTTTTGTAGTCCCAGTTGACTATGATTGAGAAAAATTTTTTTCGTTTATCTGGAAAACAGACGTCTAAGCTAGTTTTGGGACATAATTGGCAATCAAACTGCACAATTTGGATTGAAATTGATCTCTACAGTATCTGAGAATCTAACAATCAGTTTCAAATTTGAAACACGCATAGTCCAAATCAGTAGCTTTATTTTCCAACAAAAAAACAAAAAGGTCCAAATACAAAACCAGCTACTAAAATGCAAAATTTCATGGTTTCCACTTCAAAGACCAATTCAGGAAATATATGACAAAAAACCAAGAGAAAGAACTACCAAAAACGAAAGAAAATATTTAAAAGAGAGCGTTTCCTTACAATAATGGGCATTAATTGAAAAACTTGGTTGATTCCAGAGCAACAATAAGGTTTTTTTGGAAATAATAAAGTTCATTAAAAGAAATGTAAATAGGAAATTTCTAAAGCTATTTGTTCAGACATTCATCCCAAGCTTTCTATTTCATTTGAATTACTGCAAAATCGATGCCATCTTATAGGTACGTTTCTGAAATAAATTTAAGTGTTTGGCACAGGCATATATAAATATTTAGACATACCATGTACAATATACAACAATGTTTGAGATCACTGCCAAGAAGTAACTTAACTGCTACTATACTTATGTGTTTGGAGAATTTGATTTTTAAAATCCACAAGGTCCATTAAAATCTATTTACGTATACTGCAATCTTACAAGGTTACATAAAAAAACTTTTATCATAATTTAAAAATGTTTTATGGATAGTATTTTTAGAAAGTTTAAAACGTCTATCAATGCATTTTCCCATAGACTACCTTGAAACAAAGAATATCTAAACAGTTATTGAATAAAACATCAGTCAACCAACACCTTGAATATAAAACATGTTATAAATATATACACGTGTTCTAACTCGATTCAAACATTAAATACCTGCACGTGCTGGACATCGTCAGAGGGAGATGTAAGAGGTGTATTTACAGTATCCTGTCTACCCTCTTTCGTCTTCCCCTCCGGCGCCTCGTGGTCCACATCCCCTTGAACGGTATCCTGTAGTTTCACTATGATAGCAATGGTGATCCTTTAATCAATCTCACTGATCTCCTTCAGAGTACACCAGAAACATGAACACGTTAATTCTCACTGACAATAATCAAGAGCCGTTCACTAAAGCTTCATTTACGTAACTAGGATTAGCACTAATTGTTTTACTTCTTAAGGCAAGGTCTTCCAAATAACTCAATTTTAGTAACTATTGATATATCTAATAATAGAAAACGGAAACGTGCTTGTTAGATAATTGAAATTTATTAATAATTCTTCGATTGGTTGCGGTTAAGAGAAAATAAATCGCTTTTAATGACATAATAACGTTGTGTTTATTTAAAACTTAACAAACTCTCTGAATAATTACATTTGGAATCTAAATAAACAAAACGTTTGTTTAGAATAATAGTAAATAACATAAAATGGATAATCCTAGCAGGTGTATAATAAACACACTCAGACTGTAAATACAAATATAAACGATTTTAACCCCCTTGCGTCGTCAAATAAACACCCACGATGGTTATAATATGTGCATTTGTAACTACGTCTTAGATTGAAAGCAAGGAGGGGTGAAGGACTAAGCTACACTTGTAAGAGTGTTTTATGCTAACTATAACTGCATTTTACGACGACATTAACCCATAAAGACCGTGTGTTATATCCGCACGCCATCATTTCAACGAAGAGACATAAACTTTCATTTCATATAATCAGTAGGATATTAAACGACCCACCATAAACATTCAATTTAATGATCGAGTAGTTTACCGTGTAATTCCAATCTTCCCCCTTTTTTAATGTACTTTTGTAATTTTCTTACGGATGAAAGCGCGCATCATGCAATTGAGCAACACGAAAATTTGTTTGAACGTAAACTAACAAATTATAAATATTATGAAAGCATTATAAGCTAAATATTGCATTAGCTATTGAATAAGTTAGAACAAACTACATCCAACTAGCTAGAGCGCGCTTGAAATCTTTTAATATTTCTTTGACAAAATCAGAAAAATCTACACAACATATAACTTGCAAATTAGTGAAACGCAAAGGTTACAATTTGATCGATAGAAACACAATGTTCTAAGTGGCTAATAAATATAACAATACAACTATAAAAGAGGACACACGCAAAACTGAAACAAAAGAAAAAAAAATCGACACGAAGCAGGAACAGCTGCAATAAAACATTCCTGCTACGGCACTGCACATACTACAACAAAAATTTATTGCATTCACATTTATTACCAGCTTGCGTCATGCAACATTTATTACTTGTAAAACACATTCACTTTAGTTCATTTAATTTATTTTAATGGAGTCTTTAATTAGAGGTAAAATTAATAATTTCTTGTTTCTTTTTCTTTCAGAGTTTTTTGCTTTCTTGTTCTGTGAATAATTTCCGACATGCACGCTAACGTGTGTAATACTTAACATGACGACTTTTCGATAAGTAATGTAATCTTATGCGTGTATGTTACAACATTGTATGCACTCTAGCAGAAAACAAAAAGTGCATTCCGTTACTTTATTTAAGCGCATTAAACCTATAATTACTAACAATTACTAATAGGCCATGTGAAGAATTCTTGGTAAAAAGTATTTTGCAGTTCATTAACGTCAACTTCAAGAATCAACGACACTGTGCAGCATTTGGGTCAAATAAGGGTGAAAGTAAATAAAAAGTAAAATTTAGTATTGTCCGATTTAGTAAACTATAGCCAAGCCTCTGATTTGCTTTTTCCGTTCGTCTAGATAATTTATTCAAGTCATAATTCACACTGTTCCTAAAACAGAATTGTATACAGTAACAATCTTTAATCAAGTATTTACATGAATGTCATTGAGCAATCCTATGATACTGGACTGCTAACTAGCATTCTGCTTTTGCATCAATTTCAAAACTTTTAAAATCGTAAACACAAGAATATTTGTAATATTTCGAAAACCTCAAGTTTAGAAATACAAGAAAAACCTAGACACTGAGTCAGAACAGCCAAGTTGTAAACTGAATGTGTTTGGCTGTCTTAGAGTCAACATCTGAAGATAAGATCCATACTGGATAGCTTCAGATAGACTAGAATAGACTAAAAAGTTAATGTTTTTGGAGTTTTGTTTATTTGCACCGAGGGAATTAAGTAAATGACAATGTTTGGACAGCAAAATGTCCAAATAACCAATCCCAGAACACTTACCAAAACATAAAAGAGAGATAAAGCTCAACAAAAACAAACCGATGATTTTTCTACAAATACGCAGGTTTTGCCTCAATTACCTAACCTAGATAGAATGAAAAAAGATAATAATATTGATTACAAATTTTTGTTCCTCGAAGGGAAATCAGTGAGATAATAAATAACTTCGCACAATCAGGTTAGAGTCCTCTCATGGCAGATTCGGCAGTTTGGGAAAAAGCAATTCATCTCTAATGCAGTCAACAAAACACTTGACTTCAAAATTAAAGAGATAATAATTTTCTAGAAACATCTAATAATTAAACAGTAGGTTATGTTGAAATAATAAAATGCAAAAGTGTGTTAAACGTTTATTGTTAATAGAAAATAAGTAAAGAGGTCCTTCCATTTTGCATGTACAGAATTGACTGCCTGCAAAAGCAATAAAATTACAAGCAAACTGACGGAGATTTTAATGACCGTGTGGTCTATTTTTAAAAACTAACAAATACTTAAATACAATATTTTTCTGCATTTCCAACAGGTTACCTAGAAACTTCCTTTTCAAAATACCGTAAGGACATGAAACAACAAAGCCGTTCTTTAGCAAAGAATTGTAAGTACTCAAAGAAGTAAATAATGTCTAAAAGTGTTCATTGTTCGCCTAAAACCTATCAAATAATTCTATTTTGGGTTAAGCATTTAAAATGAAACAGGGAATTCCTAAATTCCGATTATAATTTAGATTACAACTTTCCATACAAAACAAAATAATAACTTAATGCCTTTTTGCCCTAATGCGGTGATTGCATGATCTCATTACCAAATCAACATATTGTGATTATTATAAAAATTATTTCTGCATAAAATTTAGTTTAACGAATTATTTCCAAAAATAATCTTGGTTTGAATTAATTTCATTTAATTTGATATTTTCGTGTGTATGCAAAGTTGCAATTCATTTTTCACTAATTTATAGTTACACTTTCTTAGGCATTCTTTAATTTTGTAGATACCGACCATGATTGCAAGCTCATTCAGTGTATGTATAATTAAAGCATTAGCATAAAAATTGTATTAATAAACGGTAAAATGTCAATTCTGAAGTAAACCTTGTATTACGGGATTGTTTGGAAAATTTCTAAATAAAAAAAATTTCAATTGCGCTGATCTTGATTTATGATGAAATATCGAAAAATTACCTTTTTCAAGATCAATGATGAAAAAATGCATCAAAATTTGGTGATCTTTTGTTTTTCTGCTATGAGTGGAAATTCAAAATTCCTCATTATCAGGAAGATGCTGTCATTCTTTTCCTGTCGAAATAATGAGATCGGTTCGTTACTAATAAATGGAATGACCTATTTAGAAAAATTTAAATTCTGTTCCTAACTTGAAAATCATAAGTAGCGACAGGAAAAGAAGAAATTTTTAAGGTTTTGCTTGTATCAAAAAAAGAACAAAAGATGCTGCTAAATTTCGTTTTCATTACCGAACTTGCCTTGAGAAGTTAGAGCAGTATGGCGCAACCTCATCGTTCTATTTCTGCTAATAACTCTGATGAATATATCGAAATTGGAATACACTGTACAGGCCTAATCTAATAGTCTGCTGTTAATAGAAAATATAAAAGGTGCCACTTTGTTGAAATTTCACAAATTAAATGAGAAGAAATTCTTGGCAACGGCACATACTTTTTACAAAATTCCAAAATTTTTGTGATAATACTGTATATAGGGCCGTGACCAGGAGGGGATCGGGATGAACAATGCCCGCTCTGGATGTTCTGCCAGTCTAAAATAATGGGAAGGGAATAATAAAATAAAGAGAGAAGATTCTTGCCCTATCAAAAATTTTGTTTGCCCGCCCAAGCTTTTGCTCCTGGCTGCAGCCCTAGGAATTAAGTTGCTTAAGAATAAATAAATATTTTATTACACACAAACGAAAGGTATTCGTTATTTTATCTATTAAACTACAAGTTTAAATTTTTAATTAAGAGTTTAATTGTTCATGTCCAACCGGCGAATAGTAGCAGGGCTAATAGAATTTTTATGATAATAAAATCGCGCATTTATTCAGTTAACAAACTCGTAAAATCCGAAATAATGAACAATGAAGCTATTGTGAGCCGCGTATATGGATTTAAGCCACTTATAATGAAGTGCAATATGAGCTTGTTAATTTTTATTATCTAATAAATTTTGAAAGGCCGCTGGAGCATTATCCATCCCCATTGTTTCATTGTTTCAGCATGAGAAGTTGAATTATTAAACGGCAGCAAGTAGTAGCTACTATTGTGAGTATCTGGGTTTTAGTAGCAGGTGTATAATTTGTTCCGCCGCTTCTCTAATACCAACACAATAAAAAGTTAATAAAACGGTGGATAATTGTAGCCCGTGACTACAAACTAAATAAAGCTATATTCAACCAAATTAGGAGGTTACCATAAAAAAGCTCCGGGGTTCGGATTAAATATTTCAGCATTAAAAGTCGAAAAAGGAAAGCGAGGAGGACGGAGGAGAACCCATAGAGAAAGAAAGAGATGGAGTGCTGCTGTTTTATTTCCATTTTGAATATTTGAATAAAGAAGTTCGTGCGCGGACGAGCGAATCGATGTACTCTCGTGCTGCGCTAATCGAGCATTTCCATCAAACATAGACTCGGAAAAACTCATTCAAAACCGAAAAAAACACACAGATCTAACGTTGTACGAGAGTAAATAAAATTCAGAACTTAGAAACGTTGAAAAGTAATTGCAGTTCGTAAGCGAAATTTCTTCATGCCTAAAAGGCAGCTCTGAAAGTTAAGTGGATTTTCACATAGCGTGACAGACCTGACCGCTTTACAATTCGTAGCTAATAACACTTTATTACAAGATTACGAGGGTCTAATCAGAGTTAAACTGATTACAGCTTCTGTTCATTAGCAATGCATGCGCGTTTCACTTCAATTCCCATTCTAAATTCTATTAAACGAAGTGAAATTTGCTCACCTAATAGGATGCAATCCCATTAGAATTATCGTTTTTTGCCGATTCAATTACGCAAAATAAAATTTTTCTCTTCTAAAAGCGATATACAATAAAACTACTACTGAAGTGACGGTATTTTAATTATTCAAAAGATTGTTTTTTTCATGTCGATGAATCTTAAGGATTACGTGTTATTATACTATAATAGATACTTTGCTTTAAAGGGTAATACTTTTGAAACTTTAATTATCTTTTCAATAGACGATTTATAGGTTATTTATAAATTGTATGACTCAACCAATATTTGAAAGCCTTCAATAGATAATTACACTTCTGCACTTAATTTCACAAAAAATAACCAAGAACACGTGCCCATTTCTTGGAAGCGTTTCAAAATATTTTTTCCTACCGTTCACTAAGTGCTCGTAAATTTCGCTGTAGCAAACTAATAACTACAGAAGCATTCAAAAGTGCTATAAATTTAAGAAGCTTAAGTGTTATTTAATTACAAAAAATAACTTTAAGATTTAAAACAAAATCGTTTAAACAAGAAAGAGGAATTTCTGAAAGCGAACAATAAATTATTTCAAAACGAGCAATTTATTTTCAACAGGAAAACTGATAAGCTTCAAAGAAGGAAAACGCGAAAAATTCATTAAAAGACATCTTATTTTTCGTTTCAGTTTTTAATTTGACAAGTGAATTTAAAAATCTAACCAAGTGAAACAATAACAGTATAAAACAAATATTTAATTGTTTTATAACGGTTTAATACGATAATGCCATTTGTTTTTCTTGGTACGGTAATTATGGTAAACTTGTGTACTTGTCAGAATTTAGTCAGCGAAACGGATCATTTCTGCAAATAAACAGTTGAACGGCATTTACATATAAATGCTTTCACATACATAATCCTAATTTCTACAATGTTAACTTGTCTCTGCTTTCCCGTATGAATACACAATGGTTATTAATTGTATTTAGCGTTTCATACCAACACGATTGTAATCAATGTTAACAATTTTAATTATTCACTTGTTTTACAATGCACTTTAAAATGGACTGTAATCGAATTTAAGAACACGGATAATATTTAGTCTTCGAATTATGTAGAGCAAATATTTTTAAATTAGCTTTTCAAAATGTAATTAAATTAATGATTACTTGAACAAAACTTTTTATGCCACACCAGACAGAATCTTTTCAATAGGAATATGTTTTTAAATTATTTGATCCAGCTGTACTTTCTTGCAAAAACCATTTCTTGTAAAGTATATTACCGACGAAATTCGCGATTTTAACGCACTGATACACTATATTAATTGCTTCGTTTTTCACGCAATTTGTCATAATATGAGATCAAGGGTGACCTTCTTATACTGTTAAATAAAATACAATTGTCCAGATAAAATCGTATTAAATGTCTAATTCTAACCTAACTAAAGCAACATGAATTAAATTATCTACCACGGTAAAAATATATATTCAAGGCTGCCGAATGTTTTAAAATCAATTCAAGTTTTTAACTAACTTCTACCAAACTTCTCAGTTCGCAAAGTTTGTTTTTACCTATTAATAGATGGAGGCGGGAAATTTAAAATCTCAAAATGGCAAGTCAATACATACAATTATCAGCAAAATGAATAAGAAACAATGATGGTAGAACAATTGATGTCGATGTCAATATCACAGGGTATACTTCTATTGTATTACGTTTGTTTTGAAGAAATAATGCAACTGACTATTTAATTCGATATTAGAGAAATTTATGAAAAAACAAATTAAGACATTTTGACAAGAACAATCGACTACACTTAATAACATAACTCCATTTCTCAAACATTTTCTTATACCACCTTCAGAGATTACATTCAAAAGATTGCTAGTTTTCTTAGAATTAATCTAGAAGATAATTTTGAATAGCTATATCTTCCAGAAATCGACTACAACTGAGCAATTGACAGAAAAATTATACCAGAAACTAATCGCACTTCTCAGACGTTGAAAAAACACTAGAGTCATCTACTTCCTAAACATTCTTTCGGATTTCACTTCCTTCAATTTTCAAGTTGAACTAATTCCTTTCAAGCAAACAGATAAAATACCAAATATCAATCATACTGATACATCTGCGATGAGAGAGTTGGCAGGAGCAAGTCTTCTTAATAAAAACTAAAGGCAAAACTGCTAGTATCCTTTGCATGGTAGATCTTCGGCATTGTAATCATCGTATTGTCCTACGAACGAAAAGTTTAAAGTGCTCAAATATCTTTTGCACTTCAAAAAGAAAATGACAGCAATTTTGATTCCATTTGCTAAATTTATCCTTATTCGTATTTGTTGATACTTGATATTCCCAGAAAATAATGGAACACACATCAATTATTCATATGCACATGTTAACATTTCATCAAATATACCGACCATGAAGTTCCATTTGCTACGGTGGTTTCAAAACGCGCCGGAAGATTGATTTGATTCAGTTTTCCTAATTCATTTTGGCCTAAATCCAAATTATATATTCACTAACGAGTTGATTTAATATACTTCCTGAACTACCTTCTTTTTCATGAAGAAAACATCAACAATTCATTTAAACGATGTTTCTGATTCTTGCTTTCGCTTGTTTGTATCCCTTTGAATAAATCACTCCACTTTGATGATTTCCTTTACAGATACAATACAAAAGATAGATTTCTTATCGAGTTTATTTTATCTTGCTGTAACATTTTGCTTCTAAAATACGTTTTTTTACGTCTTCATATTTGCCAGATTTCAATTAGAACTGAATGTTAATTTAAAAAAATATTATTGCGACAGTGCTTTAATGATTGTAACTGTTTATACACCTGCTAGCGATCCAAATAAAAACATCATTAATAACAACATACCAATTTGTTGAAAGTATATTAAAATTCCTTCTAACCAGGATAAATAAAACAAATCCTGCTACTGCAGTGCACGAGTAATTCTTGCGAACGCTACCGTGTTTGCTTTTTATAACGCGCTCGTGATTCCTGCTGCTAATGCTGTAATCCTGCTATAAATTCCTGCTGAACACCGAATATTACCGGAGATTAGCCCCAAATTCCCGCTGCTTTTTTCACAAGCACGTTTCCGCTTTTTACACTTTCCTTTTTTCACTATAATAACAAAATTTTTACACTCGAAGAATAAAAGAACAAATATAAACAAATAAAAATTAAACTCTCAAAAACGCAATCCTTTTGTGCTTTTGTAACGTCGTAAACTACTAGATTTAACGGCGCACCCGTATCTGTTCAAAAAGTAATCCCACACAGCTATGAAACGGCACTGAAACTCGACCCGACTTGAAAACGAAATAAGAGAAAAAGGATGGCAAAATCGGGATATCGCGATTCAATTGTTTAGTAAACACGCGATACCAACTTCCAAACACTCGACCTCATACTGTGCGGTCGCGGCCCGCCGCGATCTCTGCAGGACGCCGACGCAAGTCCGCACATGCGCCCAGGTGGCCCAGGACAAGGAGGCCCGGCCACAGTAGCAGGAGAGGCCCCATGTCGCACGAGGGCATGACAATTATTAGCGCCCCAGCTGTCACAACTTGTCGCTATTCATGCTACACGAAGATTTACATATTATAAGCGGCCCAATTAACTACTACACGAATCACTGACACGAACCGCCGGATGACTGCTACTCGCCGCTAATAGTTTCTGCAGAACGGGAACAAGGCTAACGCGTTATTTGTAACCAATTTGCTTATTTATTATTGTCAACCGAGAGGCGCGACGGCTATTCCTGCCGTGACCACATATTTTATTTAGTGACTCGTAGGAATGTTTGTGTATACTTAGGTCCAACTCCTTTCAACTCTTGCCAAGTTGCACGCCCAGTTACGCTCGAATTGTTCACTTCTCTTTTTTCTTGTTGTCTGACATGTGTTACAGGTTATGATATAATTATTTCTATACCAATCTTTCGACACTTTTAATCCCTAAAGCTTCTTCCTGCCAAGTTTGCTTTACTAACATCTTTTGTTTTCGTTGTAAGATGGCACAACATACTGAAAAATTAAGCTACTCCTTTCATTAATTTAAACACTTGTTAGTGTAGTAAAAACATTTCGATATAGTGCTAAAAAATTAGCAAGCTAATTTAATTTAAAAACAAAACACTGAAAATTAATTTGGAATCTAAAGAAACTATTCAAAACAGCACATCTTTTATCGACTGTTTATAATTAAATTATATAGGCTATAAATACGACCGGTTGTTGTAATTACTTAGTTAGTACAATCACCCATTACAACGTGTCTCTCGAGATTTCCACCCTTGCCTTCCTACAATTAGCAGCTATAATTAACTTTTCACGTTGTATGATACCTAGCACTATACCGTTTACATTAAACACCTTGCAATAAATAAAGCAATAAAAGTGCCACTAGAATCAATTAAGATTTGTCAAAAATTAACTTTCTAACTAAACAAAAAAAAAACTGGTAACGTAAATAATTAACTTAATTAATTGACTTTAGTGACGTAGAATACTGGTGAAATGAATTGGCAGATTTTGTTAAATATTTATATTGTAACGAGAAGAAGGCTATATACCTGTGGAGTGTGCATGAACACAATTGTGCTTGTACCGCGTTGACCCTTCTACCGTCTAGCTTGAACTTTCAAATGTACAATAAAGGAAATGTAATATAAAAAAGCAAATAATAACAAAAGAAAGAAAACAAAATAGTCAATTAGCCGGTAGATAACAAACCCATTCTTCCCATCATTTAAACAATCTCTCCTTGTTTACCTAACACAAAAACAAAATGAAGTTTTGATAGTGCTTCTCACTTGTTTCTAAAGAAGTCTCTTTAATTTAACAAGCATAAAAGAAGTTTTCTTGTTAAAAGTATGAAACTGTATTTCTACAGATATATTTAGAATTTCTGAAAACCATTTAAATGAAAACATGGCCTATTACGACCCAGAAACATCGTGAACGTTGCATAGTTACTTTTCATAGCAATATATTTCGATTTTTTATAGCATTTTGAAATGAGAAAGAAAGAACATAAATTTGTAAGATCATTTTGTGTATGTATGTCTTTTTATAATTAATTTCAATAATGAAAAATATTTCCAGTACATCACTGGTGCATTTTAAACCGTGCAACATAGAAAATGAATCTTTACTTTATCAAATATTTCCTTTCATTCCATTAAAACATCTTCCTAGAATTAATGTTGCAACCTGCAACACCTGCCAGTATTTGCAGGTTCGTTGTTAACGTATGCTGTTTCTTTCCGTGAATTCAACTCGAAGGCTGGAGAAGGTTAGGTTAGGTACGGTCGTGGGGTGGAAGAGTTGGCGAGACGCGCGCTGAGATGCGTTCAGAGCACCCGATTTGGCTAAGTTAAGGCGTGCACAAGTCGTTCTTGAGCAGAAACTTCTACCAATGTCCAGTGAGGAAACCCACCGCGAGAATTGTGGTTATGGCTAACATTTGTTGGTGAAGAGCTCTAAGTAATAAAGATCTACGTGCAATTTCCTTAATCGGATATTATTCGACTCTTACGAGCGGCCGAACAAAACGCATTAAATTTAATAGTATGTAACAAGATGTATTAGTGTTTCATCGTCATAAAAGGACTGTACTATAACATCGACAGAAAAGAAAATAATCTTTTTGCGGTACATAACTTTATTAAGAAAATATCTGTGACGAATTCGTAAAACTGATTCAAGTTTTAATTGACTGATTTTTTTTGAGTTTTTCTGTGAGCAAATAGAACTCTATTATGATAATTGATAAAAGTTTTGTTAGGTGAACGGTATTCGTTCATTCCGAATGCAAATTCGCCTGTGTTCGTCTCTTTTCCTGCTTCTGATCGTTACAAATTATTATTTTTATTACTTACCCTAACACCTTTCGAAGAAAAACTTCCCGTAGTCCATTAAGTGCCTCTAGAATTAGAATTAAAGAAGAAACATCCCAATGTTTGAATATAAAACGAACCATATGTGTCACCAACGCACACTTTAATTTCTGCGTAGCATACGTACAGAAGTTTGAGCTTGCCACCCACTAATAGCAGAATTTACGCATTGTAGAGAAACATTTCTGGTGGATTTATAAGTACGCCTGCAAGATATTTCGTGATTTCGAATCGAAGAATCGAGAATCTCAAAGCGAATTTCTTAAAATTGTTTCGCATTTTCATCACTAGATGGCTACGCAGTCAATCGTGATGGTTATAAAAGAATAATAAATACATCCAAAGGTGGTCAAAAAAATAAAGTACTCGTTCTGTAGATGATAGATTTAAAAAATCCCAAAAACCAGGTTGCTAGATTTTGATCTGCCCGTTCTTCACCGGAGACTTGGAAAATGACTCTACCACTTCTGAAATCGATCTACATTCAATTTCGAAATACACTCTCTTGACATTTCTCTCATGGGATGCATCGTTTCCAAGTAAAATGGAATCTTTCAAAATCTTCTAAACCTAATGTTTATATTTTTCTTCAATGTCTCCAAAATAAGGCACAATATTGAAATGAATACTTTTGTGAACGTTACTGTACGGTGTTCAACGAAAAGGAAGAGGAGGCTATGTAGTTCTGAAATAAACTACTGAGCGCTTACAGATTCGTATTCTACAGATGAATCAAAAGTTATAATTAAAAAAAGGAGAAGCAAAATCACATCTGACTATACCAAGAAAACGTTATTCGACTTCTCTGCAAGGCAACTGAAAAAATTGAAAATTGATCAACCTCAAAAGTCAATATTTTAATTGCTTTCAACTGAATGTCCTGTATAGTATTTCCTGTATATTTTTTATATAGTTCTGTAGAATTAAAAACCAATACTAAAAGCAACCATTTTTGATTTTTTCTGTTGTAGCTTCATAAATACTGGAATTATGAAAAAGAAATGACTTAAAAGTGAGACATCCTGTAAAAGATAGTGATGTACAATTTTGTAATTAAAATAAATTCAGAAACCAAAAACCAATATAAGCTTCAATTGTTTCGGCCAAAGTTATATATGAAAGAACAAGAACTAGGTTGACATACATATTTACGTTATGCATCACTCTTAGGATTTTAATTACAATGTAGTAATTTAAATGTTGACTGGAAGGTTAGATAATTATTAACTCCAACAATAAATTACATTTAATTATTAATTAAAAGCTTATATCATCATTGCCATCCATTATAATTAATAACATAGTCATTTAGATTTCCTGTTAATGGTAAATTATAGAATCCTCTTACAACAAATCGTGCAATTTATTAGAAACGAAAAATTAAAAAAAAACTCAAGCTAAAATATTCCCAAATCTACAACTTTCAAAATTAATTAAATATAGACATTTTCCTCTATAAACCTAATAACGAGATCAATAAAAAATATCCTGTAGACTAAGCTATGAAGTATATTATGTTTGTTTTTATATTTTCAGATTTTTAGGTTATAATCTCTTCTTTAATGTTAACATAATAACAGAGTGCTTCTGTTTAAAAAAGAGATAGTTTGAGAAAACCACTCATTAAATCGTTTTTACTAACTTCCTGAATTAACTTCGTTTTATTTCATTTTATCACTTCATTGTTTGTTTTTCCATTTCACTTAAAGGAGAAAAAAATCGACGTGTATAATCAGCAAGGTTCTTATAAATTTCCAAAAGACAGAATCTCCTTAACTTATTATCTCTAATTTATTAGCAAGAAGGTGTAAAACAGGCTTTAATAGTGATAAATGTAAGCATTAGTGAAACATTTTGTTTATGTAAGAAAATTACATGTAAGTATGTTGTACGTTTCCCAAAGATTTATTCTATGGTTTGTCTCTAAACACTATAAATTACAATAATATAAATTAATAAGGAACGTAAATGTTAATAACATCAATAAACTCCGATACATTCGCCATAAATTAGCATCTAATAATTTAATTACATACAAGAAAAAAAATATGGATGTTGTAAAATTCCAGGTGTTCGTGCTAATTCGTTTTTTACTTTCTAGTATTTCGGATAGAAAAACGAAAAATGATCGAGAGGTGAATATAATAAATAAAAAGTACACAACACAACCGTCGCCGCCCACGCATTAAAGCCTCTTCTTTGACGGAGTTTATTAAAAGTATTTTATAACGTCGTAGAAGCATTTATTGAATAAAAGTTGTGTCATAAAGTTGTCCAGTGCCTCATAACGAGAGCCGTTCCTTGCGATCGCCATAACACGGTTTTATATTGAGGGATATTTACGAGCAAATTATAAGTCGTAACACAAATCCTGAAGCTCGGTGCGGCGGTGGAGCATTTTATAGCCATCAACGTTAAAAGTAAATTGTCTATCAATACCGGACAGGTTGTAATGGCCGCTTGTTTTATTAATGCCGCCGAGGGAACGTATCAGTAACAAGTAGTAAAGTTAACTATTAACAACTAATAGCGTGGGATCGGCAGCAAAACAAAGTAGACGACGATTTCAGTAACAGCTATGATAAAATCGAATGAAGGGAAAAGTTCTTACTTAATGGAAAATGTTAATTTATACCATCATTAAAAAGAAACGACTAATACACTTTTCAAAAAGCTGTATCAATAAATTGTTGTACAAAAACAAAAGAAATATGTAAAGTCTTAAGAATTGTTTAGAATTAATGTTAAGGCTACTGCTACCACTGTAGAAAATTCAATTTGTCATTTTTTCTCTTTGTCTACAAAACCATATAGGTTATACTTATAATGCTATATATCTTGATAATAGATCGGTCATAGAATCCATGCAGAGATCGTGATGTAATAGTTACGGAGACTGAATAGATAATTTCTACGGTTCTGAAATTGCAAAGATTAATATCGGACAGAATACCTATATGATATAAATACAGTGGATAGAAAAAGGTGTGTTTTATTATTAAAAATTATATTTCATATCTGAAACAACACTACATGTGTTCGATTAGGAAATCTTTTGCATGAGAATTGTAACTATAAAGACTTTTGTGATAGAAACCAAATTACTTAGTTATTAGCAATACTATAGTTTTTGGTGCTACCTTTCCAAAATAAAAAACCACCGCCGCTACTGGCAACCACTACATAAAAGTTCTAACAACACACATACATTTACGCAACAAATAAAAATCAATCAATTAATTAAAAGAATTTATTTCCACTTTACAAGCTAAATTGTTAACTACATTAATTTTTATTCGATGCTAAATATCATTACGCAATAAATTTTTGCATAAAATTTTCGCCGCGGAATGATCCACATAAATGTCTAGTAATATCTGTGTAAGGCAAGATGATCCATTTAACGAGATTGTAGCTAGTTAACTCGGCAAGTAAGCAAAGTAACAATTTTACGCCAAGTCTGAAGGCAGTAAAATAGCGTGCCATTACTGAAGCTGCACGGAGAGTAGTTCTGCCACCACAGATATGTAAATAAGATCGTCTCATTTGCATTAATATGCTTAAATTATACATTTAAGCAAATGTTTTCTCCGCGTGTTTATCGAAGTGCACCGCCATTTCTTCTTCCTTCATCTTTCTAATATGCTCAAACCCTGATGTCCTTGGATGTTAAAACGTTGTTAAAGCTTTGTGTTAAATTTGTGAAAATGAATTTGCCTCTCTTGAAGAAACACTACAATTAACTGACGAATAATAAAATTTCCACTTTATTTTCCTTTACTAAGAATAGGGTTTCTAAGAGAGTTCAACATACAGTGTGGTTCAAAAATATGTTCTCTTTTATATTTTTAAAATTAAGTTAACATAATGTACGTAATACAACAGAAGGCAACAATTTAAATTATTGTTTCGAGAAAGAACCGGTATAACTTCATACAATGGGAATTTCTTGTCTTTCACTACTTGTTTACCTGCAAAAATTGCAATATGGCAGCTTTAAATAGTGCATAATACAATTGGCAGAGAACATTACAGGTTGGGAAAATGTCTCGAGAACAAGGATTTAGACTTAGGTGTTTGTGCAAAGAGTTTATCAAAATTTTGGTAAAGTAACAACAAGGATAAAGTCACCTATACATCATTTTTCCTGCAAACGAATGTATTGAAGATTAAAAACCAGTTGATTTTGTTGTTTTATTTCCCCAAAACTACAATGCCTCAGAAACGCCATTGATATATTTTGTGTTAGAGATGAATATGTGTTAATGAAAATAACATGAAGGTTCTACAAAATACCTTGAAGAAATCTAATGTTAAATATCAGCGATTGCAGCTATTGCATTTACTACCACAAATACAGCTGTGTATATGATACTCCCATTGATACTGTAAAACTGCGAACCATATTGGCAGCCACCCCTAGAAATATATTGCGAGATCGTTATTTCCAACAAATGAATGTCTTCTTTTTACTGTAACTTTCTTTTCTTGTATTTAAAAATTATTGGAATGCTGTTTAAATTGCACCATCTTCAAAGTATTTTCTCTATCAGGAATATCAGATTTTTTTTCTTTAATCTGTCGGAAATTAAAAATATTTTTTTAAAAATAAAATCAAATAAATTTATGCAGAGATAATTAGAGGAAGAAAATAAATTTTATAAATGTCAACATTTTAAAAAAAGTTAATTTAATGAATTTTACCTTTTTTATTAGGACTTCTTAATTAATCTGTTTTAATGAATGTTTAACAGAATTTATGTTGCAATTATAAAATATTTATGAATACTCAAAACAAAATGTATAAAATTTGCAATTAATTATAAATTATTATGAAGGTAATCAATTAATGGAATCATTAAAACATTTTATTAAGTGTCAATGAATAATTCTTGATAAATAAAATTAATTGGTATCCGTGTAGAAAACTTGTAATCAGAAAAAGTGTTAATGTTACGGCATTTTATTAATGTTGGGTATGTCTAATTTCTAACAAAAAACAAGAATCTCTTTTTCTCTCGATGTAAAACAAGTCAAACACAGCTCAAAAAACAGGTTAACTTAATTTTCTAATGCTTCAAACAACAGCCTTTTAGAGTAGATCCTTTCCAACTTTTTTTTTATAAAATCTGCGAGATACAGTTTTTTTCTCCTTTCAAAAACTATTCACAAGCATTTTACTTTCATAAAAAGAGTAGAGAAAAAGTTTCTGTATCTTTTCAAACGTAGTATCGATAAAAAAATCTGGCATTTTTCAACTTTAACATTTTGGAGATCGTTGTTAGAAGTAGAGTTTTCCCTCGTCGCCAATATCGAGCAAACAAAAGGTGGCGTCTTAGGTTTTTAGAGAAAACCGATATAAACAGGCGGCAGTGACGTTCGAAGGACGGCGCAAAGAAATGGGGACACAAGAACAGGGGGTTCGAAAGACGCGGATAGCGACCGCGCGATAAGAACGCGCGTCCACAGCGGATAAAGCATCGATTTTAAATTCAAAGGGCTTGCGGTAGCGGACAATAAAACCGGCAACGGCGATGTCTGCAAAGATTGAACCGCTTACGGCAGCCGCATCCGAATAGCTCTTAAATAAATTATCACCAGCCCGGATAAGAGCGCAAATGCAAGTGCGAATAGCGCAACGAAGACAACAAACACGCTACGGATCGCATTTAAGAGCGCATTCGACAAGACTTCTTGCTTATAAATAGCCGTTGGTGAATGATCCCCGTTTTTATGCCCACTCTAAACGAGTCCAACTTAATTTCAGTCGCTTGGAAACATCGCTAAATTGATATTAACACTAAGTTATGGGAACAATAAGCGATTTGTTACTGAATGCCCCATTAGTTCGCGGGAATTTCCGAGTCATTTGTCGCCATCAGCGGCCGTTCCCGAAAAAAATCCAATAACAGACCCTTTGTTTGCTTCGTTATTACAAAGCACTTCGAAAAAGATCTAAATTAGGATCTCTACGAAGCTTGTGTAACGAAAGATAACGTTTTTTACTGACTTCACAAGGAAACATAAACGGTTATAATACTGTGATAAAAGGGGTTTTAGAACTAACGTTTGTGAAAAATGATTTTCGTACTGATAAACACATATTTAACAAGTCTACTTTTCAACGCAAAGAAACGTAACGTACAAGTCGACTAAAAATCAAATATGGAAATACCTGATAATTAATTTATCCACCCATCATGTTGAATTAAATCCTTTTCTCAACTCCAAAACAGCTACTTATTATGAATCAATGAAATATTAAGACACAAACATTAATCATTTCTTTTGGCATTGATATTCCAATGTGATATTTACAAACGTCTTTTAACAATAGTCAATGAAATTATAAATAGTTTAAATCAACATAAATCTCTCAAACAGGAAGACAAAACTGGTTTTTAAATTCAGGGTAAATACCGGTTTCATAATATGGGATCCTTAAAATACCGTATTTATTATAGTGACTTGCTAACGAAGAAATACGTCATCATATTGTTTTTTTTAACGGATAAAGAGAATTATTTGATCATTTTCAGCAACACAAAATCTTCATAAAATGGCGCTTGGGAAAATTTAATATAATCCCTAAGAGTTATTTTATCTTTATTTGCCAAGATTTACAACAAGAAACACCAGTTTAGTTTAAATCATCTGATAAAACCGACAAGAGAAACTATCTGTTCTAAACTCATGAGAAAACAAAAGGTCCATTATATCTAATACATGGTGATAAGTGCAAACGGTATTTAACTGCAACATACATAAAAGATAATTCAATGACTTTTTTTTAAATTTTCCAATTAACCTAATACACTTTTGGACTTACGCCTTTTTGGCTTACTATATTACACAACGGATGTAATGTAACCGTTTCAAGATACATAAATTATTCATATGAATATCAAAATTCATTTCGTTTCATAAAGGCCATTAATAATAAATATTCTACAAACAGTTGAATAAGAAGGCATTTCCTGGTCTTTCAGTAAAAAAATGAATAGTTCTTATTGTTAGTTACATTTAAAAAAACCCATAAAAATTAGTTTCTTTCTATGCCATTTTACATAACTACACATAAATGCACATGTGACATGCAATCAAATTTCATATGACTTGTCTAGCACGATTATTGCATACAAAAATGTATGGAATTTCAATATATATCACGGAATATTACGTATATATTTGCTCAAGGAATTCTTGTTTGATATTAAGGTTATATTCTATTTATTATGAATGCGCAAAATTAGATTCTTTCGTCAATTGTAAAGCAACAAAACAAAAACAACATAATAAAGCCTAAATTTGTATAGGTTGTTTTGACATTGATTCTGTTCTTATCCTGAAAAATAGTTTAAGGAATCTATTTATTTATCTAAATTTCTTATGTTTTCTTTACATCTCACATGAATTT
>VTPC01000518.1:51781-256694 GCA_011009095.1 Ignelater luminosus | reverse complement strand
AAAAAAATGTACTGTGTTTCTCTTGCGATATTTAAAAATATTCGCACAACCTAGTATATCACCCGTGTAGAAAATAGATACTCTGGTTTTGTATCTAGATATATAGATACTGATATTTTAACAATTCTTTATCTAGATAGAACCCTTGTTTATAAAAAAGAATAGAACTAATAGATAGTTCAACATCATAGTATAATAGATATTGCAGTGGTCCCCAGATTGAGTTTACAAGAGGAAACACCTTTTTATTATTAGTTTTAAAGTAAAATGTCACTCTTGATAAAATTCTTTGCTTGTTTCAAAACCTCCAATAATGGTAATATAATTTCGATGTTACCAACAATAATTAAAAAAATTTAAAAACGCATTATTTTAGAATAAAACATCTGGGAATGCAAAGCATGATCACAACGAACTCCGTTTTGTTATTGAATTCGAGCAACAGTTTTAAAAGATTTTCAGATTTTAGCGGCCATTTTGACCATATTTCCGAAGCGATATCATAAAACAAAGACACACGTCGTCTTTAGCTTTTGATGTAGAATCCAAATCTAAAGCCAAAATTTAAAAAAATGCGGACAGACAGACACACTTCGCAAATTCAGTAACGACTTCTATCGGAGTTCGTTGAAAACGACTAAGTTCCAAACTTACTCAAAAGTCAGATTGGCATGTTTCAACTGTATCCGTAAAAAAAAGCTAAAAGTTTTAAACGCATTATTTTTCAATAAAAAAAGCGACTGAGTTTCAAAGAATATTATGCATTAAGCAGGTAACTAGGCAACACACATAACACGTCATGGCACCTACGTTTTCAGAAAAAAAAATCAAATCAAGCGTTTGCTAGCGCCTTTGTTAGGCAACCCACATTGCACTTCACAGTCTACTACGTATTTGGAAAGAAACAAAACTAAAATCAAGTATTAATAAGGCAACACACATTACGTTTCAGGGCTAACTACGTTTTTAAGAATAAAAATGAATTAAAATGAGGCAATTGTGTATATGATTTTATATCAGGCACCTCACATAACACACAGTATGAACAGCTATTCTTTTAGAAGTAAAAACAAAAAGAAACAAGTATGTTTCAGTATTTATTAGGCGGCACAAACTACATATCATGAAATTACACTATTCGCTTTGAAAGTGGAGTTGATGAAGTTTCCCTCAATAAAACATTAATTTGCTGCTGTAAAGCTGGTGGTTAACACTCAGTTTTTGTTGGTCAATGTTCATATATTTATTTCTCAATAACATCCTATCAGACATTGGAAAGTTACTTTAAAAAAGTAATTAGTTACAGTTACAGTTACCTTATCAACAAATGTAATTAGTTTCAATTACAGTTACTTGATTTTAAAAAGTAACTAGTTACTATTACAGTTCCTGCAAATATGTAGCTAAGTTACTTTACCGTTACTGTCAGTTACTTTGATTCTATAAAGAAAAACTTTTTATAGAACCCATTAAGATTCGAGTTGATTCTAATTAATTTTTCTTTGTATAAGCTTACTGTACAATTCTTAGAACTACACAATATGAAAACATGCATTTTCTGAACATCATCAAAACTAAATTTAAAAATCGATTATTCCAGTAACGCAAAAGGTAACGACCTGAAGTCGTTACCGTTACACGCTTTTTGTAATTAGTTACAATTACTTTACTGCGTCTTTATAAAGTAACGCGTTACTACTACCGTTACTGAAAAATGTAATTAATTACAAGTAACGCGTTACATGTAACGCGTTACTTCCAATGTCTGCATCCTATATGTATCACAATGATCACTACAAAAAAATCAGATTCTTTCTTTATTGCATTATGCTCTTATCATCCACATGATACTTATTTGCTTATTGAATGAAATAATTTTAAGTTAAGAGCATTATCCACTTCCTGACCAACTCCGTTTACCCACCAAGTGTCCCCGCTTCTGACAACATTCGCACTTCTGCGTTAGAGTTTAGCACAGACTAACTGTTTACATTCTTTTCTTTCTAGATTCTAACATGTAGCAGTGTCGCATGCACTGCGTATAACGTTAGAAATCGTACCAATTCTACTTGCCTAGAATTTGACAACAATGTTGAAAAACATGTGGCTTTGGGTCTTTTCGGTCCCGTCGAATATATTTACAGGCCTTAATACATACACTACTTATTAACTGTTCATTCGTCTTCGTTTTTTTCCTAATATTCTAAAATAATTGTTGAATGATTTTTTAGCATACAATATACATATGTAGGCATTATATTTTTATTCAAGAGTAAATTTATTTTATGTAATTTCTCACTGCCATAAAATATCTGTCATCTTTATACATATTATTATAACTCGTGAAAGCACACAAAACAATGTTTATTTTTTAATCATTAATCGGTTTACCTAAAAATTGGTTATTTAATTTGATTTAATTATGCTCTTCTGAAACTAATAAGAGAGTAACTGGTGGTTTTTACTTTTTACTTTTATTTTTAAATTTATAACTAAGGATTCATACAAAAAATAGAAGAATATAAATTCTGCAAACTTATGTATTAAATTGTAGTTATAATATTATCAGACTTATTATCTATTAATTAGAATACTTGTAATACTTGAATACTGAATTGGTTTTCTAAAGCACGTGCAATGCGCCACAAATTTTACATTATATACAGGGTGTTAAGTGAGAGATGGCCTGCATTGGGATCTTTTAAACCGTAAGAGATATAAGGTCGGTTAAATGGGCAAACAATTAACTCATGAGGAGTACATATCTAAACAGTTGCCAAGTCGGGCCTATTTCTCGTAGCCTACCAGATATTAAGAAAAAAACTGATTTCTTCCGAAATTTTAAAATCAGTTTATTTTGAAAACCGCTTAAGGTACGGAAAAATCATAAGGGGTAACTTGTAGGGTTTTATACTTAGAATATGATAGTTATCCTCAAACGATTGTCAATTACTTTACATTCAAAATGTAGCATAAAGTTAGTAGTTTTTTAATGTAATGAATAGTCGACTTTCGACTCAAAAGAAAGCCTATTTTTTTCTCGTTTCAGTGGTATAAGGTATGTTACAGTTATTTTTAGGTTTATATAACTACGGGCGTTCTACTGACGCCCGAGCCAAACATTTTCTAGAACGTCGGTGTGTTATTGATAGATAAAAATTCCGTATTATGTAGCCCTGACTATATCAGCAACTAAATGTTTGCTTTTGTTTTTTAAAACTATTCATTACATTAAAAATTATTAACTTTATGCTATATCTCGGATGTAAAACAATTGATAATCGTTTGGGGATAATTATCATATTCTACGTATAAAACCCTACAACTTACTCCTTTACGAATTTTTCGTAACTTTAGCGGTTCTCAAAATAAATTGATTTTAAAATTTCGGAAGAAATCAGTTTTTTCTTAATATCTGGTAGGCTATGAGAAATCGATCCAGTTTGGCAACTGTTTCGATATTTACTGCTTATGAGCAAATCGTTTGCCCAGTTAACCGACTCCCACCTAACATCCTGTATAAATATAACAATAATTATAAATATATTAAATATAACAAAGGTTAGTAACAACCAATATAACAATAATATAACTAGAACAATCTTTTAACATTTTTATATTCTTCTCTTTTCTTCAATTTTTTAGACACTGTAATTACTAACGCTATTTATTTTTAAGTTTTAACGTGTTTTTATGGGACTATGCCTAATTGATTCAAAACATTTATACGAATTTGGAGAAAACGACATTAGATTCGTCAGATAGGCTTATTTTTTGTTCAATTAGACACATTTTACATTTAAATAAATATGTGCTATGAAGGCCCTGCTTTGTTTCGTTGATTACATCTATATCAGCAAAAGTGCAATCAAATAGTGTATGTCTTGAGATGCTTCTGATTTGTTCGAAAAGATAACCTATGTCTACCAATCGTCTACCTTTTGGTTGAAATGGTTGTGGTTTTTGGACTGCTTCATATTCGGTTACAAATGATGTACTAGAATGTAAGATGGAAAATGAAGAGGTAGTTAATTAAGACTAAAAAACGGTATATATTTTATTATACCCGCGTGAAGCCAGCAACCGCGAGTACCAACCAATTCTCCCATGGCTGCCGAATACCATAAACATACAAAACTAAAGACTGTAACCCGATACCTATTAAAATGGGTGTTTAAGGAACATTACGCTCAAAAATTGAGGTCTATCTTTCACTATAAAGCTGTAAAAGTTAAATTAGTTTGCAACACAGCCTATCAAGGTAAAACTCACCGCAGAAGGTAAATACACCGGCATGGTGTTTGAAGGGCAGTCTGTTCCACTTTCGCACTAGGCTGAAAAATACAGTGTACCCTTTACTATCATACGCTAACAGTTAGATTTCTTAGAACAGAGTCTGTCAGGGTTTCACACTTTTAAACACTATCTAACAGATATTTATTTACATATTTTCTGATACGATTTCCAAGAACATAAGTGTAGTAACCACTTTTGAGTTTGTGTCCGCCGTAAATGGCATTCCAAACTTTCTCGGCTATCATAAAACTACCTTCTTCAATAGTGCAGTTACTGTACTTTCCCTTAGTAACTTTGTTCAGAACATTCTGAGACTGTCTTGGCAAGATTATATTACAATCTGAACCAGAAACATTTTGAAGTACATCCGGTATATCGAGAGTTTCTCTATTAATGTTGCAATCAGGTTCGTTATCAAAATCCTCTTTTACTGGATAATTCGTAGAGTTGAATGATGAGGTACTCTCTTCAGTTTGCAATTTCAAAGAAAATAATGATTTCGGCTTTACGTTGTGATGTGAAATATTGTGAGCTAAAGACTTCATCGGTGTATAGGTAAAGACTCAATAGACCTATTAGGTGAAAGATGAATTGTAACAGGTATTTCTAGTGTAGCTAAGGCTGCACTATTCAGTATATGTATCTTGAATATGTTCTTCTCTAACAGCATTATTGAATAATTCTTCAGTTTTATCTGATTAAACGGTTGCTGGTTCCTATGTTGTATTCATAGC
This sequence comes from Ignelater luminosus, assembly GCA_011009095.1. Lineage (NCBI taxonomy): Eukaryota > Metazoa > Arthropoda > Insecta > Coleoptera > Elateridae > Ignelater > Ignelater luminosus. Next base: position 251,664 of record VTPC01000518.1, on the reverse strand, counting down.
ACTTGATCTTCTTAATTTAACGTACAAAGAGTGTCTGTTTCGTAAATTATTGTTTTTATTTATTTTTGAACACCTATGGCCCTATAAAGACCTAGACTTCCTCCAGAAAAAACATGTTCCAGAAAATTCTGAACTAAGAGATTTAAAAATAGTGACAAGATCTTGGGGTTTGTTTTTACAAATTAAATGCTTTGATTGAAAAGATTTCTTGTAATAATTTTCATTTCTTTTAATAACACGAATTAATTCACTAGGGTATTTTAACTTTTTGTTTTTTATCCTTTTATTTTTTATCAATGCAAATACTTTTCTAATCAATGGACAGTAAAACTAAACTTTTTTGTTGTCCGTCTTGAACTCGGGTGAATACAAAGTATCCAGAAATTAAGGGATTCCCTGCGTAGCTGTTTTCTATTGTCATTATACATCTTACAGATTGTTTATGGCAGTGCGTTTAGGATTAGGCACATTTAGTTGCTCGAGGCAAAAGTGGGAGCATTTACCACATTTACTTTTAGATAACTACCTGATGTAGAAAGACAGCGTTGTCAAACTGACGTGTTAGCTTTTCTTGCAATCACCGGCACCACTATACAATACGATAGCTTTTTAATTGTAATTCTTATTTTAAATAATTAATATTAGTTTGTATTCTATAATTCTTTCACAGATATCCGTTCCATTCTAAAATGAACGGCGGACTTAGTTTATTTTTCTAAAAGGTAATTTTTAATTTATTTTAAATTAACATAATCATGATTTTTAAAGAAAGACCGCCGCTCTACTAATAACTACAAAGTTTTTCGCGAAAACCCCATCAAAAAATATTCAGAAATAACTGAGATACATTTGAACTAAGTTCAAGCGCTCTGGATAATGCTCTTAATTACTTTCCAAAAACAGCTTGTGGTAAAGCAATAGTTTTAAAAAGAATAAAACCCTTATTAGAACACTCGGTTGCTGTTTTATCAATGCACAATGTACTGTACAGTGATGGGCTAATGTGTGAAACCAAGTAATTATCTCTGGAGCTTTTAGAGATATCGAAATGAAATTTGGTAGGTAGATATTACAGTAACTTCTGTATTTGCTTTGAATGTTTTTAACAAATTTGGGTTTCCGGTTTGACCGTAAGTAATGTTGATTTTAAAGTTTGTAATGAAGCACCCTGTATATTATTTTAATTTTGAATAGAACATTTTGCTACAATTACAAAAATATGGGATTCGATATCTTTTATTTCAAGGTCAACCGAGATATTAACAAAAAAAAGTACTTAACGTAACAATAACATTAGTAACTAAAATTAAATTTATACAAAACAGTAAACTAAAACAGGAGTACTACAAAATGTGAAAATAAGCTAATATATTAAATGTTCAAAATGAGCAACGTTTACTTTTTTACAGTAGGCAAGTCTGTCTGTAAATTCCCTTGTAACATTTTCTATTACTTCTAGTGTAATTCTTTGAATCTCTTCTGTTATTCTTTCAGATAGTTCTTGCAAACTGCTTGGTTGGTTAAAATAAACTTTGGACTTCAAATAACCCCATATATAATAGTAAAATGGAGTGAGCTCGAGGGATCGCGCAGGCCATTCAATGGCACTTCTTCTTCCAACCCACGTCTGGGAACTGCGTGTTTTCGTTTACTAAGTCACTTGAAGTAATACATTTGTAAAAGGCTAGTGCGGTTCTGCACGCACTTACCAAGAACAGTAAAATGTAGGTAGAAAATAATAAAAATGGCATAAAGCAACGAAGATGTAGAACAAATTCAAAAAATGTAAAATATCAAAAATACAATCAATACCTTAAATCTCGATAAACGTCAAAAGCACATAATACATATTTATGATTTCCTATTCCGGGTTGCACATTGTACCTCCGACAAGGTGAAGAAAGAAATGAGATAAACGAATCTATTGGTGGATTTTACTTCAAATAGCGTGGATTTGTTTTGCCTGCCGAGTCCTTCAGTTTCAAACAAACTAATTATACCAATTGTTGATTTTAAGTTACGTTGCTCTTACAGAAGATTCGTATTCAAAGTGGAGAGGTAGAGCGATGGTTTTGCAAGTGTAGAGCCGTTGCTGAAACACCCAATTGATTATCAAGATCATGCATAATTTAATTCTTGTTTACGGTTACATTCGTGTTGATACTGTTATTTACATTGATATTTTTTTGCAGAAGTTGGTATTTCCTATACTTACAATTGCTTTCTCTAATCTAATCGATCTTCAGCCAGTTAGAGAAAAGTCTAGAACACTACAATTATTACTAGTATCTGACTGATGAGACAGTTAAAACAAACTTCTTGCAACGTGCACTGCATATCTTAGACAACCAATATATTATAATATAGTTACTGTGAACCAAAGTAAAACACCTAGAACGTATTCATTAGCATATTCGTCCAAGAAAAGACACTCTTCCTCCAAACAAGACTTTCCAAGCAAAGCCAAAATCAATACTTCTATTAGTGTAGAGCGTTTCTTTATAGAAAAAGTAAAATGCTGTTCAAAACTGTGTTATCTTGTAAGATTTGCTTCTCTTTGTTGCAGTTTATTAAACGTCAGAACAATGTCAGTCACGACAAATGACATCGAAACATTACTAATATACGAATATAAGCTACCAACATTTAACAAATAAATGCTGCTCATACCTGTCTGCAATATCGTCAATAGTAGTCGAAACACCAATAAATTTAGTTAACCTATTTCTTTTGGTTTACTAACTTCCGATATCCAGTATCTTCATTTAGCATTTCTCTGCGCAGTAATTAGAAGAGGCTACACGATGGCTCCACTGCAACAGGCATACGAGCACAGGCGCAGCTCATCAGCCAACGAGCAGTTGATACAGAATGATGATCCACGCCTTCTCTATCTACCTTGTATAGATCTTGGCTTTCGATCGATGCCATCATCTTTTTCGCGTTCCAAGTCAAGTTTAGGTAAATTTTCTCTATCGTGAAACAAATTGGCAAAATAGCTCTACTTCATAATTGAAAAAAGCTATGGCACCAATCGAGAGGCAACTAGATATTAACAATAATATTTTAGATTTTTATATTTTCTCCAATTCCAGTAGTCACTTCTCTGGATGAAGTAAACCTGATTCGATTTCTTTTTTTTCTTGTATTGGTTCTTTCCGAAATGGTTTTCTTATTCCTCATTTGGTTGGAAAATTTTTACTAGGTAAGTGATTTGCGAACCTTTCAGCGTTTTGGTCGTTGCTTTTCGACCACTTTTCATCTTCTTGTCTTAGCGGCGGGATCTGCGTTATTGGTCTATTCAATCTTTTGGTTGCTTTCCAGAGGGTATGATTGCTACTGCAGTCATCCGTTAGTTCCTTCAAGTAAGCATTAATCGAGTCATTTCTAATTTAATGGATTTCCTTTATAATCTTTTAACTAATGTTATTCATATGTTTGTTTTATCCTGTAGGTAGAACTCTGGCTTGTTACCATTTGCATCTTAGTTTTCTTTTTTCTGAGATTAAGTCTCTGACTTCTTTTGGGTAATTAATTCCAACTGTTCTGTGCTGGAGATTGTAGTCGAACGTTTTCCCATACTGCCTGTTAGATATTATTTATGAATAACTTAACTTCTTCGTCTAATTGTTGTTCATTTTTCAGCAGTACTAAGAGATTGATTTTTTTGTTCTAGACTGAGACTAAAGCTTTCCCAGTCCATTTGTTTATTCACCAAGGTTGAACAATTTTTTTCTTTATAGTATCTTCACTCGACGTCGGAATAATTAGTGAATTCTACTTGCAAAAAATTTTTTGATATTATTCTTAACAATGTAGAAGTAGATAAGATCAGGTGTATTGTTTCGATCTGATGGCTACTAATATTCGTGTTCTCTGATTGCTTTCATTAGTTCTTTTCTTTTGGCCATTGTTAGTATGGATTCCCAACGACTGTTTTTTACGTTGAAATCACCCCCTTTAATGAATCTATTGCCTACTTTTCTTAAAAATTCAAGATATTGGTTTTTCTTTAACGAGTGCACTTTATATCCTTTAAATTTGGTATAGGATTGATCTGTGTTTTAGAAATAAGAAACGCATCTATTTTTTTGGTGTTAAAAACTGTTTGCAACAGTGCCAACTATGGCAACAATCAATTGGCATTCTATTTTATAATTCAAATATTAACCGTTTTTGGGTTTGGGATTAGCTTATATTTTTTAAATATTTGTTCTTGTTTGTTTGATTTGTCCAACATCATTTTCGCTATTCAGTAGACTCCTCTTGTTTGTTATTTTTATTTTGCTCGTTTTTATTATTGTTTGTTGAGCTTACTACAGCTATACGTTTCGGTTGCGGCCTTCTTTCTCTGTGGCTGTTAGTTTTCTCTTAGAAGAGCCATCTGGATAAATTTCATAACTCTATGTAAAGGTATTTGTCCAGAAGACAGAAGAAAATCAGAATGACCTGAAACAAATTCAGCAAAGACAACAGTATTTACCAATATACGTTTTATTTTGATCACATCTAGCTTTTACATAAACCCGACTTTTACTAAACTAATAAGATAAAATTAGTAATCTAAATAATACTTCACACAAAACAAGTACTAATCAGGTCGAAAGCTCTCCTTGAGACAACTACAGGCAGCTAATCACTAATAAATGTTCAAATAAACAATTTTGTTAAAAATATTGAAATTACAAACCAAAACGAATAAGAAATCTTTTGACTGCCACTGTCTCTATTACTATCGGTTGCGTTATAAAGAACAGATATTTCAAGGGCACTATAAAGTTCGTCGACCCACGAGGTCAATTCAGTTTTAGCATGTATAGTCTTCTTTTCAGTTACTTGTAAAAATCCGTTTTCTGAGAAACGGGTGCGTATGTATGGCTTTGTATCTAGCCACACAAACAAAGCTACTCTGTCGGTTGTAATTTCTATCTCAAATTCTTTTTCATCATCATTAACCATAGTAACATTGGTAATCTGGAACATTGTAAAGTTATTCTATATAATTTTATTCTGTGGATAGCATTGCATACCAGAACCTTTGGTGGATATTTATAAGCTGAAGTTTGATTAAGTGGTAAAGGTATAACGAAATTATCGGGTGCGATTAGTTCGCCCTTACTAGATGTCAGATTGAAATATATAAAACAATCTTCTGCAGCCTTTATTCCACATGGATCACCTTTGATTTCCGCAAAATAGTTTTTTAGTGAAAATGATCTTACTAGGACAGAACGGTTGGGTGGCTGAAAAATAATGCCTTATAGGTATGCAGAAACCACAAACATTACGTTTATTCATATAGGAAGATAAATGTAATAAGTCCACTTACTACATTAATTTTAAAAGTTTCATTATGTACTGGATTAATTGACTCCCATTTATATACAAGAATATTTAGAAACACATCAGAAATTTCATCTTGTAAATCTGATACTACATAGAGATCCAAAAATCCATCAGAACGTAAATCACCCGTAACAATTACAGGGGCGAAGAAATTTTTCGCATAGTAGTGTTGCATTTTCCAGTTACCTTCAAAATCTAAAATAAAAAAAGGAAATGTATTAATAATAATTTTCATTAACTAGATCAATTTCTTACCTATTCCAGACCATGTGGGAGCTACCCACACGTCATTGAGTTGCCAATACAAAGCACCCATTGTGAAACCTTTACCTTCACTATTCAAACTATTGCGCCACTGTCGATAAAATTCCGTCTGTTTTTTAACAGCCATAGCTTGAATAATCTGTAATGATAATAGTTTTGACAGTATCTGTTGCTAATTTATAACTGAATATGTTATAATTACTTGACTGTAATAAATCAAAGTTTTTAAATCATCCTTCGAGGTTTGATCCGGTAAAAATAACTGATGTTTTATCAATCTTATCATTCTTTCATAGCCTTTTGGTAGGTGTTGCCGACTATTCAAAAAACTAGAATTCATTTTTAAATCTTCTTCGAGTTTTGTAGCTGTCAGAAGGGTCCAGTATCTGGGCAAGGACTGGTATCCATATTCGGAAGCAAATCTGGTTAATGGATAATATCTACTATCCCAGCTGTTGTTGTCATAATTATAAAAATGAACTAAAACAGTTATTTTACAGTTATTATATTGGCTATTTGACAGAGACTTGAAAAACGGAATAAGTGATTTGGAAGAGTTACTATTTGATTATTTTTGTTTGGGGTCAACAGTATTTCATAAAAAGGATATTGATAGACCTGTCTAAAAGTCACTAAAATCAATCCTTTTCAGTCAGCTTATTCTATCAGTGAAAAATGTAAAATGCATCATAAACTGATAGGCCAGTCAATATCGACAATCTTTGAAAAGCCGTATCTCGGTAACTAATGGATGTACAAATCCCATTCTAATTTCAAATTGTAGCAAATTTAATCTACTTTAAAAACGATATAACAATATCTTGGTAAAATGCAAAGTTTAGAAGATATAATCAAAAAACCAAAACAAGTGCAAAAATTTCGCTGTTTTTTGGCTACTACGCAGGTAGCACAGGTTTTTCGGGGTTGCAAATCTGTATTTATACTACCCGTAGGGGTCCTAACAACATATTAAAAAATCAGAACTACCCTAATTTTTGCGACGACTTATGTCGATATTGACTGATCTATGATTAATGTTACAAAGAAATAGTAATTTACCGTCTCCATAGAAATGGCTTTGTGGATTCTTTGCAAGATAATCTTCTTTTTCGTCAGATTGTATACCATTGGTTGGACTGGATGTTAAATATGGTCTTGAATCGTCACTAAGTAGAAGTTCTTTCCTTATTGTTTCTACGTATAATATTTTGTAATCTGTATGATACAGTTCTAAGTTATCCTTTGTGCCATACCTGGTAAACAATTATCAATAAGAATTCTTGCTTTCTGATTTACATGTGAATATATTAATAAATAAGTAAATAAAATCGAATTATATAGTGTGATCTGTCGAACTCCAAAAATATTCAATTAAAAGTCTCAAAAATCTGCAATCATTGTTGAACAGGATGTTCCAGATTAGATGATATTCTGTGGGTATATCTGTTATCTCTGTTATTAACCCATGTAGAAAAGGACTTATTGTACATATTCTCTGCTGAAAACTAAAATTCAATAACTTTTGCTTTTTTCTGATTCTATAACAATTTGAAACAAATAAAATGGTTTAATTTTGCATTTATATTTATAATTGTATTTAAGAACTTATGTGCCCAATGTCACAGATCACTCTACATTGCAATTAAACCACTTAATGGCAATAATTGTTATAACTGGAGATTTGGAATAGAAATAATATTACAAGATAATGAAGTTTATGGCACAGTGTTAAAAGAGAAAGAAAAAACTAAAAATGAAGAAAAAGCAAAGACGATTTTAAAAAGTAATAATAAAACTAAATCACCAATTGTTCAACATGTCGACGACAATCAATTAGAAATTTTGAGTTAAAAAGAAAGTATGGAATGTGGTAAAGCTTAGAAGACATGTGCCAGAAAAAAGGAATACCAGATCGTTTATATTTAAAAACGAAATTATTGCAAATGAAGTTAATAGAAGCAGAATCAATGGATTAGCTTATTTTACAGTTTGATAAAATATTAAAACAATTGCTGCCAAGTGGTGCCGGTCATCAATGATCTTGACGAAGATTAAGCCTTTTCTGTCATACAAATTTTTTCTTTAAAGTGCGCTATCTTTGAGGTACAGAAAATCAAGCTTAATTTCAAATTTCTTATTTTTATTGCAACTTGGACTCTTTGAAACTTGGAAACGGTGCACTTTAAGCAAAAGAGCTAAATGACGAAAAAGCTTCCTATGTCCTGGATGATATCTTACCATAGACTACTGAATTTGAGAGGTTGTGAATAATTCAACTTTACTCGAAAATACGTATGTAAAAAGGGCTTTTTTGCCAAATCGATCGTTGATTCCAAAAATAAAGAAGTATTTTAATTTTTCGGTGAAAATTTTCTTTTAAAGTAGTGGGGTAGGCGCCCCCCATGTCCTACCTCTGTTGGGGATATCAAGCAAAAAGCTACCTAAAATAATTGAGGCCTTTTAGCGTAACAAGCACGTAGAAGATTTCATTCTAATCTGATCTCACCTCGTTCTTGGAATATCAAGAAAACAAGAAATTATAAATGAAACTTTGACATCTAGTACCTCGGAAACGGTGCATCTCAAGCGCGGAAGTTATAGGGTAGAGTAGGTTTAATTTCTGTTAAGGAATGCGCCTACCAAATATTTGCACTCATTTTCAAAACACCCTGTATATGCATTGCGCCATCTACATTTTTATTTGCTTTCTTTCTAAGCTTTTTTTATGGCTTACTTCGTTTAAACTGACGGATATATTTAAAACGTTTGCGCTTATGACAAGGCTGGGTTTAAACTAAATAAAAGCATCAAATAGTAGCAATTACCAGTTTTGCCGTAGTGCAGCTTCGTTTTCATTATTACCAGCCCATACCACTATGCTAGGATGATACTGCAACCTCCTAACTTGGTGCCTTACTTCGCTTTTGACAGAACTGTAAAAAATAACTTGATTAAATCAAACTTGTAATTAATTAAACAAGGAGCATATAACAACTTGTACTTATTCTTTTTTTACAAGTAGGCCCTTATAGACAATTACAACAATAATAATAAATACAATTGGTAAGTGCAACACGAAAGAAAACTCTTAGAGAATTCCCAATAACAAATTACTACAGAAACTTTAGCAAAATACAAGTGAGCATTCTACAGTGTTCTTTTTTTAGAATCTTATCAATAAGTTCCCCCTATTTCGGAAATCTTAAATGGCAGCTTATTTTTTATGTAACTTTTAAGTAGAAAGTTTCGTTTAAGTAGTTTTGACCGGATGTGGAATCTTTAACAACTTAATTACCTACTCATTGTGGTAGGTTTTGGAGATTAGAATTGAGAAAATTAAATTTATAACATCAAATTAAAGGAAGCAGAATCTTCTAACACGGTGATGTACCAAATCGAAACCCTTATTTCAGAGGGCTCGAGACACCTCCTTTAGAAGGTGCGGATCGCCATAATGACACCAGGTCCTCTAGAGCCGGAACTGGCGCTTGTAATGATAATGCTTTTGCTGATTACAGAACATTATTTTTGTAATTAAATCTCGGTACTGTGAGACATCGATTTCGTCTTATCATTGTTTCAGGCTACTAGATTTGAGCTCTTGTATAGATTTCATCTTCATAGATAGAAATCATTATCACTATTTGGTTCTTGATTTCATTAGTACATTAATTGAACGCTTTTATGGTTGGTTGTTTAATTCTTTGTGGTATTTTATTTTTATTGATTCTTTGAAAAGAAATAACTTTGGCAGGTGTTTACCTGAACTTGTGTCTTATCTAAAGAACCGTTTAGACTGTTTCATCGTAATTTACCTTTGCTATCTAATTTTCTCTCATTGTCATTTTTATCAATTTACTAGGCCAAATTTATTTACTTTGCAAGATTAGAATTTAGTAATAATGTCCTCAAGAGTTAAATTTTTTAGGTTCGCCCATTTTCTAAAATATTTCATTCTTTAAATTGTAAAGTATTTGCATTTTATTTTTAATTATCTATATTCTAAATAGTTTTGAAATTTGTAATTTTTTATTTTTTTTACTGGTTTTTCATTTTGAAAAATCTCTTTCTTTAATTAGGCTTGATTTTTAAAGTGTCATTTAAATGGTCATTATTGTATTATTAGCTCCCATTAGTATCTTCTTATGTGTTTATTCCATTGACAGCCTCTATAGTTATAGTATTAAGGGTACGTTTCTTAGAATTCCCCTTCTACCTTTGTGTTGATTTTTATTACCTTCTATGTTGCAGATTTAGCGTCTATGTTTATGTAATTTCGGATTTTCAATTTGCATTCACATAAATGACAACTAAAGCTATTGAGATCTTTATCTCACGAGTCACTGTTATTTTGTGGGAATAATGAACCAAATGTAAGATTCATACAATAAAGAGGAAAAACTCAGAATGATTTTTCTTGCATGTGTGTTTTTCTTTCTACTAATCCTACTAAGGACAGGCCTGTGGATCCTTCAGGATTAGTTTTCACAACGCCTGGTAAGTTTTTATAATCTGTATTATTTTCTCTTTTTTATGGCTAATATAATTTATAATTGCATTGTCAATACGTTAAATTTACATTTTATTTCAATTGAATTTATGTTTTGTTTTTTCCAAATTCTTTTGTAAGTTAAATTCGAGTGAAATGGGGCATTAACTGTGTTATCTTTTTTATTGTTAATTGCTAGTAATTGTAGAATTATTATCCTTGTGATTATCAATATCAAAAGTTACTTGATTAGTAATTCAAATTTATTTTGTTCAGTTAATTTTGAATATTAAAAATATACATGGTGTCTTGTTGACCAAACTTAAGTTTTTTCTAATTCACTGTTGGACTTTATCAATTAATCATCTCTTGTTGTTTTAATTGTTCATGACATGTATATTCAAAAGCCTAATTATTTTTTTATTATTTGCTAATGTTTAATATATTATTGCTGGCATGTTCTTTTGACTTGCTATTTTTTATGTTTTATTTGTAATATATATCATATTTGTGTCCTTTTATTTATTGTGGTTATAACTTCTTTTTCTAGGTTCAAGGCCACTGTTTGAGTTTAACGGGCTAAGACTAAAAGGGTATTAATTTTAAAGTATTATTGCAAAACAAGGTTTCGTTACACATGTTGCAATTTAAAATTTTCGAGATGGAGGGAGACTTTATTTACTTTAGAAAATTATCATCTGTTGGATACATAGCGCATGCGAACATGAAATCTTGCCAAATCATAATTCCCATTTCATCGGCAATGTTGTAGAATGTATCTGCTTCGTAAGTACCACCACCCCAGACACGTATCATGTTCATGTGTGTATCTTTAGCAGACTGTAAAAGGAATCTAATGGTTGTTTCGTTTTGACCAAGTTCAGGAAGAATATTAATGGGTATGCTGTTTGTGCCCTTTGCAAATATTGGCACGCCGTTTACTTGAAAGTAGAATTTTCTTCCACTATCTGCAAAAAACGAATTGTGTTAGAACATAATCGGTGATTATTATCGAGGAATAAGTACATATTTCATCTTGTATAAGTTGAACCGTACGATAACCTATTCTCAAAATTAGAGAATCTCTATCTGCAATACCAGGGTTGTCTGAGGAATAGAAAATGTTTAACGGATATAATTTTGCTTCTCCGTAACCATTAGGCCACCATAACTGGACTTTCTGAAACGGTGATTTGCTTAATGCAAATAGCAAAGTTATAGTATAACGGTATAATTTACATCTTTTGCAATATTGCAAGTAAATGTTCCTACGAATTCCCCGTGTTGGTTTTTCTTTATTGTTTGGCGACGGAAAGGGCAATACTTTGATATGTCATCATTGTCTAGATATAAGGAGATATCTCCAGTTACAGGATCTCCTTTAGAATTCCCTGAAAAATAAACTTTTGTTTCTACAGCCCATTCTTTTTCGTTCTTGTCTGGATAGATCTTAACTGTTGCGTCTTGAATAACAGCAACTATATAACCTTGCAGGTACACATCCTTCCTAAAATGGCAAACATATTAGTTACATAATAGTTATTGAAACTGTGTGTTTTGGATAATAAGATCATAGGCCAGTAGAGTAAATGTAAAAACGCTGCTAATTTTGTCTGATTGTAACTATGCCGACTGTCAATTATGCTGTTATAATAGCAAATTGGTTAACTTAGATTATTTTGAACTTTGTCCTATTTTCGAGGTCAATTTATTTCTTCGGCAGATCTTACAGATATTTGCTAAAATCAAATCTTTTTAAAGTCGAATTCAACGTAAACGAAAGGAAATATGAAGAGAACTTAATAGAGAATCAATAACATTATAAATTACATTTTACATACTTTTTGTGATGTAATCGACTAATTGTGCTTGTACTTTTGTTTTTGCAAATTTCTATTGAACTTAAAGCATGTGAGATTAATTACCATATGCCCATAGAGGGTAATGCCGGGCCCCAATCCCAAGAGAAGGAAGCTTGCATCTTTCGCACATGGTTTGCATGACATTCTCCATTATATTCTTCAGGAACGCACAACGGAACTACCGGGTATCTCTTTGCTTGTGTATCAAATAGTTGTTGTGCTTTATTAACGGCAGACTTAAATCTTACTTCAAGGTGATTTTCTCCATTCTATAAACAAAATAAAAATCGTATACGAGTATAAACAGTTGCGAGACTGATTATAGTGCATTTCCGACAGTGCAATACGTTTGTTAAAAATGATAGAAATCAATTCCAGCAGTAGAACTGATGGTAAGAAGAACACACTGTTAAAACTTTTATAATCATTTTTTTAAGATTTAACAGCTTCATGTAGCCATATTCCCCATGAAAAACCGAGATGAAAATGTTTGTCGAAGAAAGTTTTTGGATGCATAATTGCTCTTCGAGAAAGTAGTTTAAGACCTTTACATTTGGCAACACACGACGAACATACAAACAAAAATTACGAAGATCCAGTAGCCAATCAGGCATCACTTTACTTAAGATTTAAAACAAATTAATAAACTTATAAATTACAAATTACAGATTTACTCAAATTGATTGTAAAAACTAAACTCAGTACAATTCAGTTTAACAAATGTTCAACTTGTCCTCCCTTAGCTTCCAGGCAGGCGGTTGCTCGCACTAGTACTGCATCGTGAACATTTCTAAGCATTTGTGGAGTAATTAATTGTACACTGTCCATTATTCGTGCTTGCAAGTCTTGTAAATTTTCTGGAGGTGTTTGATAAACCTTTTCTTTCAGAAAACCCCAAACGAAAAATCCAAAGTATTTAAATTAGGAGACCGCGGTAGTCTTGTTCGAAGTTAAGACGAGTTCACTGTCGACGACAATTTGGAAACCTTCTCAAGTAATTCAACTTTCCCGGCATTACTATTTACTTCGCAAGCGCCATAAACCCATTACACATCGGCATATTTGTTGCAACTAAATTCCATTGTTTACTAATAAATGGTTCCGATGAGAAACTAAAATTATGACAGATTCGCAATGACAATAGTAATTAACAGTGATAATTTATCAAACAGGAAATTTGAAATACGAGTCGGCTCAGAGTGCTTGTACAGCACGCCAATAATAAGATTCTTGCTGAAAGCATCAATTTTCAGTTCAATAAATTACAGAATTTTAGAATTTCCTGTTATTTTACAATATCTGTTGATAATATCATTTTATAATATTGCAAGTGCAAGGTGTAACTAATACCGTTTTTTTTTATTTTACGGGGTATTTCTTGTACAAGATTTCTAACTTTGATTGGCTTGTGAGGGAAGAGGACAGATCCACGAACATTTTCATATAGAATTTTTTTTTCGCGGTTTTAGTCGGGGAATCTTTCTACGTAAAGCTCTTCTGCCAATTGTCGAACACCTTATATAGTACTGAATGATATTTTCATAAACTCTTCTCTTAAAGTTACGTGTTCTATTCCCCTATGGTATTTTAAATGCAGAAGATTTAGCCACACTGCCACTAACTCTAGGTGTAAGAAAAAAGAATATTGTATATACAGCATGTAATAAACGTAAACGTAACAAAACTGAAACTGAAAATTAGCAATACATGTGCAATAGAATCTAAAGTTGACGCCTGTTAGCAACTACAGTAGTTTAGTTATTTATACGACTAGCATTGTTTGGTTGGGGTGTTCCACACTCTATACCTTTTTGCAAGTAATATATCGGTCAAAACCTCGGCAGTCGAAACCGAAGAAAACCAATACAAAGTAAATAAACTTACCTTTAACAAAGATTTGACATCAAAGATGTATCTGACAAACATATTATCCGTAATGCCTAGTTTATGACTATTAAGATAAATTTCCGAAAAAGTATCGACGCCATCAAAAACCAAATTGATGTTAGGCAGTTCTACCAAACCTATTTCAGCTACAAAAAGGTAATAATAGTTAACCCAGCATTTTGAATTTGTATTTGTGTATGTTATTATTACCAGTGAATTTTATAGAATATGTCCAGTCTTTCTTGGAGACCCATCGGGTTTCCGTATCATTAAATCTATAGAACACATCGCCAATTATTTTGTTCTGTTTTAAATCACTGTAAATTCCTCCAGGTACACGTGTACGTAAGCTATAAACTAAACATATATTTCTTAATTATCTATCACAAAAAAAAAGTCTAAAATAATTATAAGTACCTCCATCAGCATCTCTAAGATTCCAGATTTTATTTTCTAATCTTTGAATTAAATTAGCATGTGTGGGATGATTGTAATAAAAAGTAAAATACAAAATAATCAGGCACTTTACTACACAACGACTCATTTTTACTGTAATAACAGGTATTTATGGTAACTTACATATAAATAAGGCACAAGTTGAACTTTAAACAATGATAACAGGCAAATTTTAAGAAGCAATCGTTATGGAAGATATAGTGAAGTGCTATATTTTGTGATAGTATCAGTTATCAAAAATCAAAAAATAAATATTTAATAAACCCCGCTCAAGTGTACCGGTGGCGCCGCCTGGTAATGACTTTGTGCATATTTCGTATACTGAACTGACTAATTTGTACTCGTAATATTTTGCAAACGTCATTGAACATATTTGCTAACGGCAGCAAGCACTGAAGTAGTATTGAAGCAGGTTTCCAAAAAAGTCATTATGGAAGCTTGGATCCTAAGAAAAGAAAGAAAATTAGTTAGTAAGTTAGATAGTAGTTAACGTCAAAGAAGTACAAAGTACTGACATGTTCAGGGTAACATCTCTACCTTTTCAACCTCAATTTCAAGAAAAGTAGCTTTAATTTGAGAACATAATCCTAATATCTGAAAATATAAAATTTTATTTTAGAAGAGGTAATTTTAATTCAGAAAGAAAAAAAAAGAGAATAAATGCTGACACCGTGCATGACTTATTAAATTTTATTTACATGTCTTGAAATTAAAATTGGATTTTTAAAATTAATAAGGTTACCTTTTCTAAAATTAAATCTACTTTTTCTGAAAATGAAATTGAAAAGGTATAGTGTCATTGCCGTTTTATAATGTCATCAGGAGATGTATTTCTTCTAATGTAGTGGATATTGCGAAGCTTTAAATGCTGTCTTGACCCCCAAAATAATCAGGATTCTTTTTCAAGAATATAGAGAAACAGACGAAAATAGGAAGTACTACATTTAATACAGAAGGACAGGCGGATGGAACTATAGTGCAAGCTACGAGTAATAATACTTCTATACAGTTGTTCATTTCAATATTGAAATATTTGATAGTACACGAAATCAGTGAAATCGCTGGATAAAACAATTAGAAAGTGCTTTTCAAATTTTTAAAATATCAAAAGTTATTGCAAGTCGATTACATGCTGCATTACATGGGCAACGATGCTTACAATTCACTCTGTAACAAAGCAGCGCCAGAAAATCCGCACAAAATGAAGTAGGAAAATTTGGTGTAATTCATGAAATCGAATTTTTGAAAGTTTTTGCTTTGTCAAAAAAAACAAAGAAATGGTAAAGCATTACTGATGATTGTGGAATCAGCATTCTCAACAGCTTCCATTACTTCAAAGTTTTGCGCTAATAGTCCCTCAATCAGCATTGTGATGGGTCAAGTGTTAAGCTCATTTGAAAGAAATCGCTCTTTAGCGATCATAGCAGTCATTGTTCCGTCAAAAACGACAAATACTGATGAGCACTTCCTGTTTCTACGTTCACGTTCAGTAGATTTAATACTCTTATCATTCTGGTCTAGATAGCCATCTATAATGCTATTTCTCATACTTCATGTATTTTTCAATTATGGCAGAAAATGTCTCTCCACTTTGCCACGAGATTCAATGGAGCAGGAAACCGCCAGCAATCACTGACACTGCTTCTTTTAGGTCACTTGAATTTACCCTTTATCTTTTTCCTACACCCGATGATCAAAATTTAACAACTAGGTACTTAATCGACGCAGAATTCTATGCTCTATAATATTGTTGCAGTGAATTTTTTTACTACTAGTGCAGTTTTGACTGTACTTCAAGAAAACTGAAAAAAGTCTCAGAGTTCTTCTGTTGTTTCAACACCCTACCTCAAGTTGCGTTAGAAAATAGGGGCAAAACATATTTTCCCTTTTTCTGATGTAAATAAAAGCGATTAAAACGATTTCCAGCTTTCCTCTAATTTTTTTGCTCTAGAATTCTAATTTCCCTGGCCTAGAAACCAACGCAGCGAATTAGGTTTCTATCAATCAATCAAATTAATACACGAAAATCGAATTCACAATGTCGAAAATTAAACTAAAAATTATCGTAATACGTAATAAGGAACTATCAGTTACCAAGGTCTCAACAATTTTGATTCTGCGGGGTCCTTTGAAAAAAATTATTTGAAAATTTGTTTATGTTCTAAAAAGGTTTCCGCAAAATTTCACAGAGAGCTGGAGGGAAGGGCCATGATCCAATGCCCAGCCACTGTTCTGGGGGAGGAGACCATCGCCCGATGCCCCCCCCCCTTGGATCCGTCACTGTTATTAACACACACCGATAAATCTACACGTTTCAAAATCTCATGTTTTGAAACTTTAGCTTCCCACATGCTGATGATCATTTCCCTAACTTCCAGGGTTGAATCGTGTTGACCCAATAAACGTGGCGTACTTTCAACTTTTAAAGTATAAATCTAATTTCTTGCAATATATCTAGAAATTCTTTCACTGTAAAGAACAACACCCGCGAAATAACTACGCTAACCCGTTTAAAATAAACACAAAGTGGTAAGAAAATAAAAATGTTAGTGCAGGATAACAAATTTGGGAGGTGGTAATTTAACAACAGTTAAATAAATCTTCGTCTCTGCTTAAGATTTCTTTAGAGGACTCATTCCTTATTGTGTTTACGACTTATAGTCATACTTCCATCCTTATCTAATTTATGTTTCTGTCAGTTGCATTGAAAACTGCAATTCATAACTTAAACTTTTTTTCTCGTTGCTTGGGACAAAGCATTTGTAAGTAAGTTTACATACAGATCTTGATCAATAAAACATAAAAAATTCTAAACATTTATTTTTAAAAATATTAGAAAAACATTCTACAATATCTAAACATATTAAATCGGCATATAAGCACCAGGCTAATCTTTCTTTTGCTATATATAAATCATTTAGATCAATACACCTATAATTATCTACAATATCGACACTGATTGATTATTACTGGACGAAATTTTGACAACAACTTACCATCTGGCTCTGACATTATGGTTTACATAGTCCCGGTAAAATTTAATTGGATGAAGTGATTGAAATTGTTTCGCCATAATTATTACAGGAATTTCGACATTTACTATTTTAAAATATAAATGTCAAAATTCCTATAATAATTATGGCAAATATTTTAAAATAGTAAATGTCGAAATTCCTGTAATAATTATGGCGAAACAATTTCAATCACTTTATCCAACTAAATTTTACCGAGACTATATAAACCATAATGCCAGACCAGATGGTAGGTTGTTGTCGAAATTTCGTCCACTGGTTCTGTATCAACAGCAGATGGTTCAGCATTGGTACGAATCGGTAAAACAACCGTTGTGTGTGGAATAAAAGCTGAATTTTGTCAACCAAAAGCAGAAAAACCGAATGAGGGATTTTTAATTCCAAATGTGTAACTGCCACCTCTGTGTTCCACGACCATCTATAGTGATTTAGGACAGATTACTACTCGTTTTATAGCTGATATTGTAGAGAATTCTGGGTGTATTGACCTAAATGATTTATGTATATATTATCCATATTATTACTATAATGACTACGTATTTATTTTATTTATAGTTATGTAAATGCTTAAATAAACAATTTTATTAAAATGGCTGAAATAACAAACCAGAACGAACAGTAAACCTTTTGGCTGTTATTGTTTTCATTACTATCGGTTGCGTAATAAAGAACAGACATTTCGAGTGCATTCACAAAATCCTCAAGTGACGGTTTTGATTCAGTCGTAACTCTTACAATCTTCTTTTCAGTTACTTGTAAAAATCCGTTTTCAGAAAACCGACTACGGATGTGCGGCTTTGTCTCTAACCATACAAACAAAGCTACTTTGTCAGTTGTAATTTCTATTTCGAATTCCGTTTGTTCCATGATTGTTTTCACACTCGTAATCTAAAATGTTACCTTTAAAACTAAAGAACATGATTATTATGAAGTGCAGTTACCTCGAGTTTTGGTGAATGTTTCCTTGCTGAAGTCTGATTGACTGGTAAAGGAATAACGAAATTATTAGGCGCGATTGATTCATTTTTGCTGGATGTTAAATTAAAATAGATAAAACAGTCTTCTGTAGACTTTATTCCACATGGATCACCTTCGATTTGAGCAAAATAATTCTTTACTGAAAATGATCTTATTAGGGCAGAACTGTAAGGCGGCTGAAAATTAATTCCTAATGTCAAATCAAATATAAAATAATAAAACTTCTAATTTACTTACTACATTGATTTTAAAGGTTTCATTATACACGGGATTAATGGAATTCCATTTATACACAAAGATATTTAAAAACGCTTCAGAAATTTCATCTTTTAAATCTGATACTACATACATATCCAAAAATCCATCAGAGCGTAAATCACCCGTTACGATTACAGGGGCAAAGAAGTCTTTAGCATAGTAGTGTTGCATTTTCCAGTTATTTTGAAAATCTAAAATAAGAAACAGAAGAAGTTAATATTTTTTTAGCAACTGGATCAATCTCTTACCTATTCCAGACCATGTTGGAGCTACCCACACATCGTTGAGTTGCCAATACAAAGCGCCCATTGTGAAACCTTTACCTTCCCTATTTAAACTGCTGCGCCATTGTCTGTAAAATTCTGTTTGTTTTTTAACAGCTACAGCTTGGACAATCTGTAATAATTGTTAATTTGTGTATTGCTGTTACGCTCTAATGCAATATGTTTTATTTACTTGGCTGTGATATATCAAGGTTTTCAGATAATCAGATGATGTTGCGTCCGGCAAATGTAGTTGATATTTTATTAATCTCGTTAGTCTTTCATAACCTTCTGGTAGATGCTGCCGACTGTCCAGAAATTCAGAAGTCATTTTTAGATCGTGCTCGAGATTTGTTGCCGATAATATGGTGTGATACGTTGGCATTGATTGATATCCATATTCGGAAGCAAATCTAGTTAGAGGATAAAATCTACTATCCCAACTATCGTTGTTGTAATTATAGAAATGAACTAAAAAAGAATTATTGTATCACTGCATGTTTGAAAAAGATATTTTTAAAAATACTATTTTAGATTAGGCATTGTCTGAATCGGTAAGTGACAAAAATCATTGACATGCAAATGTAGCTAAAAGCTGTTAGTAAGTAAAAACAGGAAATCAGTTTAAAGAGTGAACTCTTAATTACCGTCTCCATAGAAATGACTTTGTGGATCCTTCGCAACATAATCTTCTTTCTCAGACTGTATTCCATTTGTTGGGCTGGATACTAAATATGGCCTTGAATCGTCACTTAGCAAAAGTTCTGGTTTTATTGTGTTGACGTATAATTTCTTGTAATCTGCTTTATATTGATCAAAATTGTCTTTTGTACCATACCTAAAAAGGTAATCATTTAATATATTGCACACATCTATGAATCTAGTTATTTCTATATTTTATCTTGTAAGTTGTACTTTCGATACATTATCTTCCACTAGTAATAAAGGTATAAGTATTTACCAGTCTTGTCGTAAAGCTGCCTCGTTTTCATTATTACCAGCCCATAGCACAATACTAGGATGGTGCTGTAACCTTCTAACTTGATGACGTACTTCCTGTTTTACAGAACTACAAAGAACAAATTAATTAGTTATAATCGCAATTTCTTTGCAAAAGAACAACAAAAAAATCATAACTATAGCCTTACTTTAAGAAATTATTATTCACTGGGTACATAGCACATGCAAACATAAAGTCTTGCCAAATCATAATTCCCATTTCATCGGCAATGTTGTAGAATGTATCTGCTTCGTAAGTACCACCACCCCAGACACGTATCATGTTCATGTGTGTATCTTTAGCAGACTGTAAAAGGAATCTAATGGTTGTTTCGTTTTGACCAAGTTCAGGAAGAATATTAATGGGTATGCTGTTTGTGCCCTTTGCAAATATTGGCACGCCGTTTACTTGAAAGTAGAATTTCCTTCCACTACCTGTAAATAATATAACGGGTTAAGACGTAGTAGATGAATAAGTTGAAATAACTACTTATTTCATCTTGCAAAAGTTCAACAGTGCGATAACCAATTTTTATAAATCTATTATAAAATGCTCCACTACCAGGGCGTGTCGAAAGGTATTGAACATGTACCTGATATAATTTTGCTTCACCATAACCATTAGGCCACCATAATCTAATTTTCTGGAATAAAGATACACATTACATACACATGCAATTGATATGATTTTAGGATATTAAAAGGAACTTACATTTTTGGCAATGTTACATCTAAATGTTGCTGCAAATTCTCCTCGATCATTTAAAATTGTTTGTTGCTTGAAAGAACACTCTTTTGGTTTTTCATCTTCATTATATAAGTTAATTTTAAAATCTCCAGTTATACTATTACTATTAGAACTTTCTAGATATACACGAACTTCTACAATCCATTCTTTTTTGATATCATCAGAAAACAGCTTAACTACTACATCTCGAATAATCGCGTCTTCATAACCTTCCAAATATACTGGTTGCCTAAGGTAAAGAAACAATTTAATAAATACAGCAGCAGAAAGGAAGAGATATGATTAATTACCAAATACCCATAGAAGGTAGAGCTGGACCCCAATCCCAAGAGAATGAAGCTTGTATCTTTCTTACGTGGTTTGCGTGACATTCTCCGTTGTATTCGTCTGGAACGCATAACGGTACAATTGGATACGTTTTGTTTTGTTCAACAAAGAGTTCTTTTGCTTTATTAACAGGAGATTTAAATCTTACTTCGAGATAATTTTCATCAGTCTGCAAATGAAATCGGAATTAATATTCGATATATGGCATACGATTTTTTCTAAATTATAATGAACTGATACCAGAAAAATTTAAAAGGTTTTTAGGAAAATTGGTTTTTGATTAGAACTCAAAGGAAAAATAAAATCTATTGAATTTACAATGAATTCCTCAAGCGACAAGATTCATTTTCTAGATAATATTAAACAATCGATAAAAACTAGTAAAAAACACTTGAGAAATTCAACTGCTCAAAAATAATAAAAGCTGACCTAAATTTACAGAGTACACAAACCTTGGGGAATAGAAAATAAAATTTTGCAGAAGGAGGTTTGAGGCAGGTACTGCCGCTTACAAAACTCTTACCTCGTATTTTGCTGTCTTTTACTTTTTTACCTTCTTGAGATAAATTATTTTGAATCTAGGATCGCACTGTCATTTTTTTCAGCAACTCTAACACCTTAAACTTGTATTAAACTGTCTTATTTATCGTAGAATAGAAGTATGAGATGTTATCAATTGTTTCAGAGTAGATATTCCGTTGTTTTTGACTTGTTCCTAGCTTTAAAATAAAAACAGTTTTTTTTTGTTGTAACTTCTGAGTTTTAAAAGATAGCTATATCAAACCTGGTATTGTTGGAAAGGAAATTAAGAACACTTTTTATTACCACCATGAACTCCTACGATTTGCAATTTAAAAAAAATAATTTGAAGTTAGATTTCTAATATTAAAAAGTAGGAGTATAATCTAAAATCTGATAGTTTATTAATAATATACATAAAGAAGTACCTTAAAGATGTTAAAGAATTATTGACCTATCTCTTCAAATAAAAAAGTTATAAGAAAATGAAGAAAATGAAGAAGTCCAATTTTTCTCTGTGGCGCTTAAACAAATAAAGTACATGTCAAAACTTTTTGTCCAATATAGTATTAAACAGCTAGAATTTAAATTAATATTTATTTTCAATCACGTCACACTGACGGCCGTATTCTTCGCCAGTTCTTAAACGAAGATGCATATTGTAGTAACATAAAGTAAAATACAAACTACAGACGTGTCACGCAAAGTGAAAACGAATACAATTAGTGTGAGGGAAAGTCAAAAACTAAATATACATGAACTTTTTCAAAAGTTTAGTGTGCCTGAAATTACAACAGGTGATATTTTAAAACAAAAAGAAGACATTCGTAAAGTTTTTAGAAAATGACTGCGAAAGGAAAAGTAGATTTCCTAAAATACTTGGGCTAGCCATAGACCAAATCGTTTATGATTGGTTTTGTAAAGTAAGTTTTTCGCACATAATAGATTTTATTAAACCTCCTGGGACACAGGGTACTCCCCGGAGTATAAGAGCCTTCTCCCCGGAATGAGCGTCACCCGGGAGGCGACAAGTAAATCGTCTCTACTTGTGGGACAAACATAGAAAAAGCTAAAAACCAAAACAGAAAAGACGGAGATAAAGTATTCAGCAAGAAAGGAAAAAAAATCGCAAAAGGCACAAAAAAACTAAATATGAAGATATGGAATGTGCTGAAGAAAGAGGAGCCACGCACAAGAAAAATTGAGCAACAGGCTATAGCGCAATGTCAAAACTAGACCAACAACTAGATGAGGAAAGCGTCTTTAGTAGAAAAAGCAAACTATCCACATCCCCAGCAAGAGCAAGGACATTCACATACGTGGAAAGTGAAGACGGAGAGAAATATGAAGAAACGGAGAGGCAAGCTCTGGAGAAGAGGAAGAAATGGTTCATGGATAACGTAGGCGGAGAGTTGCTACTGCACAAGCAACGGTGGGTGGGCAAACTCCGTGACGAAAATCGATGTTAGCAAGATAAAAAAACTAGACACAAGCAGTCAAAAAGAAGAAAAAACCGCCGTAACAAACGTAGGAACCCCTGACATAAATCACGGTAAAAAGGAAGAGAGAGAGAGAGAGAAGAAACAAGCAATCCTCAATAAAATGAAGCAGAACATAC
This sequence comes from Ignelater luminosus, assembly GCA_011009095.1. Classification (NCBI taxonomy): domain Eukaryota; kingdom Metazoa; phylum Arthropoda; class Insecta; order Coleoptera; family Elateridae; genus Ignelater; species Ignelater luminosus. The sequence continues at coordinate 228,618 of VTPC01000518.1, read as the reverse complement.
AAAATTTACAAAAGATTGTTGACAAACGATATATTAAAAAAGAAACAAAAACGACTACGGTGAACTTAACGGTATGTATTCTATAGATATATACGGAAGACATACAAGGATGGATTGAAAAAAGTTAAAGCAAAGAATTCAGTGAGCAGAGATCAACTAAACGTATAGCAAACATAGGAAGCCTCATAGAAACCAAAGAAACCGGCACCCAAACTTTATGGAAAGAAGATAACGGAAGAAAGGTCAACACTTCTGCATGCCTGCAGAAGACGTAAACTATCATACGTTTAAAGACCTAATAAACTGTGAATGGACAGAAATAAATTTCACATGTACAAACATAGAGGTGGGAAACCCAATTAAATATGAAAAGATACGCGACATAGTCCTTATTATGGACGGAAGGAAGCGGCAGAAGACGAGCTGATAAGACAACTAAAGCTATCAGAATCTTGCAGAAAAAAGTTGGAAAACGGGAAGATTATACATGTAGAAACCAAAAGCTCCATCAAAACCATGGACAAGGTAACACTGGATACGGAAAAAAGTAATTGGTACATATTAGGAGCCAAAGAGCCCAAAGAAGACTGGAGTGACCAAAAATTAGAAGAAAACAGAGAGAAAATGTATGTAACATTACAAAAACTGAGAGAGGGTATGGTGAAGAAAGAATAACCCAGCTTCGCGATAGCCACTAAATTGAATATTGACACCATGATACTGATGAAAATGTTGGAATGCATATTCCACAAGGCACAAACCAGAATAATTATCCTAGTAACGAGGACAACAGAAGCGGAACTCGAGAAAGAAAGCAAGACAGATAGAGATAGCTCAAATATCTGGCGCATGCAAACAAGAAGAAGGAAAACGAAAAATAAACAAGTATTAAAAATAAAACCGAAGGGAATACGTTTGCTAGTGGCTTAAGACAAATGAAGCAGGAGATCAATGCAGGCCAGATCGGAGTGGAAACAGAAAGTATACCAAAAACTAGATAAGGTAATTTGAAAGTATTTACCAAAGCAATAAAAGAAGACGCGAATAAAATATTCAGAGAAAACATCAACGGAATCTTAAAAGGAAAAGCACAAGAGATAGTCACCAAAATAAAACTAAAAGTAATCATAGTAAGGGACCTGGATGAAACCGTTACAAAAGAGGAAATTAAACTGGCAAGCAAAGAAACTTTGAGTAAGCAACTAAAAGGCGAGGAATGCAGGGTATACACGTTAAAACCCAACAGTTGAGAAAATGGGTAAGTAGCGCCCGTACGCATTGAAACTAAAAAGGCAAACCAACTAATATCTACACAAAACATGAAGTTGGGTGGACAAACTGTAGGATACATGAAATAATCACCCCGACACGCTGCTATAAATGCCATAAATACGGCCACCAGGAAGGAACTGCGAGGTGTAAGTAGAACCAATGATAGGAATAAACAAAAAGTGCCTAAAATGCTGGCAAGAAGGACACGCAGCCAGGGAATGCAGGTACAATAACTTGCGATATATACAGGAAGCTAGTCCTTCTAAACAGGAAAAAAGACAGGGAGAACAAGGCACAAGCCAGCAAGCAAGCCCAAGAAAAAGAAGAAGGCAGTAAAGCCAAACAAAGCAATTCCAACTAATATGGAAGGACGACTTAGACAAGAAAGAGAGGAACGACGATGACTCATAGTCATACGCGAAAGCAAAAAAAATACGATGGCACAAGATCTAGGGATATAGTTCCCCGGACACGGCCCGCCGCGAAGTAATGCTCACGCTGTTCCGCGGCGGAGGGCGTCGACGTCATTTGTGGATAGGAGTTTTAGCAGGTCCGCCAACCCTGCACTACCCAGCGGTACGGGCTGCTGGGTGTCTGACGAGCAGATTTTCCCCGGCCACCCGAACAAAAAAAGATTTTATTAAACCAAAGAATGTATTCAATGTTCTTGTTTAGGTGAGAAATAAAGCTTTCCGGTTTCGTGGCCAATTATATTATTATTATGGCAAAGCTAAAAAAACTATAGAGTTCAAATCTTCTAATGGTTGGTTTGGAAAATTTTGTGAACGACATAACATAACTTTTAAAACAATATCAAGTGAAGCAGCAAAAGTAGATGAAAGTAATGTAAGCAAGTGGGAAAAGAATATCAAAATTAATTGAGGACTATTTCTCAAGAAACATTTTTAACCTAGACCAAACTGGCCTTTTTCTCAAGCGAGGGCAATCGTGTAGCGGTAAAAAAGGTTCAAAAGACAGAAAAACCATTTTATTCTGCACAAATATAATTGGCGAGAAGAAAAAACCTCTAATTAAAGAAAAATACAAAAATCCCCGTTGGTTTAAAAATCCGCTTCTGGACAAATTGCCTTTGGAGTGCCACTTTAACAAAAAAGCTTGGACGACTAGGCAGATTGTGTCGGAATGGCTGGAAAACCTTCACAGCGTGAGAAAAGTAAGCTGCTACTGTTTTTAGATAATGCAACAAGTCACCCTACAATAAATGTAAAAAACGTTCATTTAATTTTTTACCACCAAACACAACGTCTCATTGCCAACAACTAGATCAGAGAATTATACAGAAGATAAGATAAAAGAAGATAATTAAGATAATTAGGAAACTTTTATTTAAAAAGCTCATTTGCGCTATAAACACCAGTGAATCTATGGCAGAGTTAGAATAATCTATAACTTTGGTTAATTGCCTAATTTGGGTGTCGGCAGCCTGAAAAGCTGTAAGAAAGGCAACAATAACCAAATATTGTTCACTAGATGAGACCAGGGGCGGACCGCCCCTTCCCCCACCCCTAGGTACGCGGCCACCGTGTAAATATGTAGGAACGACAATCATACTTATACTTAATAGTTGAAACCCAATACTTTTGTATCAGTGAGCTAATTAAAAAGCAATTAGACACCGTCCGATGCAGTACGAAATCAATGGGCAATGTCCTTTATCTCGGGAACGGCCGGTCCTACGAAGATAGAATTTTGGTCGTTGAATGCGGTGCGAAAAGAGCTTTGAGAAGATTTGGGCAATGCCAACCGTTTTTTATTTTTTTAGTCGGCATTCCGTATGTCAAGTGTAGGTGTGGTGGAATGGTTTTTCTCCAAGTGTTCACCGTTGGTAGGTGTACGGGAAAGTCTGTTCGTTCGGTTGTAATATCGGTTGCTAGAGTGGACCTTGATTTATAAAATTTGAAAATCTCAGGTTTATCGTCTAATAAATAAAGAAGCTGCCACGTTTAACATTCACTTTATACTAACGTGCTTGATATTATTCGTCAAACTTAAAAATTTTAAATCTTTCAAGTGGGAGCAGGATGACTATATACAAATTGCCGTACGCTAGACAAAGAAGGCATCGTCATTTTTCTAAATCCTGAGTACGGGATAGTTAAAGCCCGATACTTTCAAATCGGTGAGCTAATTAAAAGGCAATTAGACACCATACGATGCAGTTCGAAATCAAACTTGATCCGGTGCAGTACGAAAAAGAACCGCGGTTCGATGCAGTACGAAAAAAAAACTCGTCTGGATCAGTACGAAAATCATCTCGGTCCGGTGCAGTACGAAAAGGATCTCGGTCCGGTACAGTACAAAAATGCTTTTACAGGCAAGCGCATGTAATTTCACTGCAACTATCCCATATTATTATTGATTAGTTTTTCAATAAAAAAGTGACTGGGTTTCAAATTTGTTAAAAAATCGTGTTAGCTTTGTTTGCGGGTGCAGTTCAAACACGGCAATCTGATTTTTGAATAAATTTAATAAATAATAATATCCATGGTTGCGCATCCTCATGGTTACGCGCTCGAGTTTCCGAATAGACAGATAGATACATACAAACATATGTACAGTCTGCGACATAAGTAGTGAGACTTGATGATGCATGTAAACACAACACAAACACTAAAAGAATAAGGTTTCATGCCAATAAAACAGTATCTGCGGCATTATCGAGTTGTTTTATTTGCATGAAAACTCGTTCTTTTAAGTGTGTGTTGTGTTTACATGCATCATCAAGTCTCACTACTTATGTCGCAGACTGTACATACACAGAGAGCAATTGACGAATATTATATTTGAAAAGCCGGATTTGGTGAAAATACAAAAACTTCTGGATTTGACGAGGACGATAAAAGTCCCTTACCGGAGTTGTATAATAAAATTAACGTCGATATAAACATTTATTAGAGAGTTTGAGCGCACTTTACGCTATACAATAACGTTATTTTGTGACAACTGCGCATGCTCTGAACATTATCGTAACGCTAAAGTTTATCGGAGCCCGCTATTTCCTTGCAAATAAGGGAGCGAATACCATATACGGTAACTCGGTTTGTGAGGTTAGTAAGTTGTGGCGTGTACTTCGAGCATGTACTATATTTTGAAGATATTTTCACTGTTACTAATTTGTTAATAATAAATGAATAAATTGAAAGCGTGTTTTTTTTAAATAACCACATCCACTTAGATCGTCAGGTTATGTTAGGTTCCATTAACGTTGGTATATTGTCGGTTGTTTGCTCAAACTCTTTAAATGTTACATGCCCGCTAAACTTTTACCGTATTTGGTCATGTGACTTTATCGTTAACGGGATGTTTAACGTGAATTTGCTCAAACTCTCTATTCTCAGATTGACAACGAGTTATTCACTGAAAATCCTGACATTAATGAATGAATGCATTCGTGAATTTGAAAAAGAAAACAACACCTATCATGATAGTGATGATGAAGATATATTTACTCCTGTTGAAAACTTCAACACTAATGAAGCTTAAGTGAACTTACGAAATTCAGAGCAATATTACGCATCATTAGGTGATATAGACTATAAAGGATGCATAGCGGTTTTTTTGTATACAGTCACAAATTATAAAAACCAAGCAATTAATCTACAACAAACTCAAATTGTTGATTATTTTAAACCAAGATCTGGAATATTTTAGATATAGAAATAAATATTACGTATAGTATAATGTATGTGTATTCTGTTCTGCATATAAATCAAGTATTCGTTTTTGTAAAACGATATTTTATTCCTTCCTCCCTTATTCGGACATCTCTCATTACCGGACATTTTTTGAGGTCAGTGAGTGGCCGATATAGAGAAGTTTTACTGTATATCTAAGGGACAAATCAACAGTATATTGCAATATAGCAACAGTTCTCAAACTAGGACACCATAAACAAGAACGAAAATAATTCTAAACACGAAAGCACACTACAATCGGTACATACAAAAAAAGTCACCAACATAAAAGTAATTAACCGGACTATCTCCAGATGAAGAAAATCATCGCGAATAGGTCGCTATAGTTTTAACAAGATGAAAGTCCCTCCGCATTTTATACCTGGTGTACGTGACCACCTCGATGAGGTATTTTCAAAGTTGTTGGTTTGAAAGAAAAGAATTTGACCCCCCTGAACTATTTCTTATGGAGATACTTTTAATTTAGTTTTTTTAGGTTTAGTTCTAATTTCATTTGTTATTTTATTGGTAATATCTTTTGTTTGACATTTTTTCTGACTTTTTTTCTAGGAATCTAAATTTAAGAAATAAAAATATTTATGTTAATTTCTATAGGTATTTTTTAAAATAAACCCACACAAACTGGTATCACTAAGATTGTAATGAAAAACTAATAAAAAATTTGAAAATACGAGCTTGTATAATGCATATACGCATGATGATTACTGAATTTCGTTGCTTATAAATCCGAACTTTAGCTATGAGCGTTTTTCCACGATATTATCTTTTCGATAACTACAATATTTTAAAATCTCGTTGTCGAGATTAATATAAAGTTGAACAATGAAGTTTGATCTTGAACATTTCTGATTTTTATCTTACTTACTTTTAATAGAGATTTCACATTATAGATGTATCTAACAAACATATTATCCGTGGTAAGTATCTTCTGACCATTAAGGTAAATTTCCGAAAAAGTATCAACACCATCGAAAACCAAATTAATGTTAGTCCATTGTAAAAATCCTTTATAAACTATAAACAAAAGGTATATTTAAAAAAGTAATATCTAAAATTGTATTTTTAACGATATTCTATTACACGTAAAATTGTTGTAATATGTCCAATCCTTCTTAGAAACCCATCGAGTTTCGATATCGTTAAATCTATAGAATACATCGCCAATTATTTTGTTGTTCATTAAATCAGTGTAAATTCCGCCAGGTACACGTGCAGGAATATCGTAAACTAGAAAAAATAAAAAATTTTATTTTTAATTGTTGAAACAGCAGTATAAAAATATTCATACCACTGTCGGAATCTTGAACGTTCCATTCTCCATTTAAAACGATTAGTTCTTTAGCGTATGAAAATTTAAAAATGAAAAACAAGAAAATTAACCATTTCACAACATAACTACACATTCTCTATAGGATTTCGAGGGCAATAGTACTAGATAAGTGAACACATAAAGGTGTACTACGGTGTCAGGTAGTTATTCGCTGAGTTTTATCTGAAAATATTATTGAATTTATTAAAAATGATAACAGGTAGGTTTCAACTGATATGAAATGGACTCTTACATATTTTGGAACGATAAGTTTAATAAGTTATTATCAAAAAATAAATAGTGAGATAATACAGAGAAGTGGTTTTAATTTGGTTTGGTACCGATATCTATTGAAATGGCACTAACCCAATTACTTACTATTAAATTTTCTCCTAATTACTACCTTTTCTTAATTAATGCCTATTTCAAATTCTCTTTATTTATTTAGCTTACTAATTACAGACGGTTTATGTAAGTTGTTTACTTAAAGTATGTATTATATGCACATAAATTCTACACTTTATTCTAATAAGTTGAATAATAACATTGTATGTATATGCCACTTTGTCCTTCCATAACTCAACTTTTCTATTAGAAATATTTTCCTTGAATAATTAGTTTCTATTTCTTAAACTCATTATTGTAGATATTACGTTTTAAAGTTATTATAAAACTAGGAATTTAATTTGTACTCGTTGCATAACCTTTGTTTTTGTTAACCCTTTTGTGTGCGCGATCTAAATTTTGTAATCTTTTTCTCTCTTAGAAGGTACTTTTGTAGCTTCTACTCGAGGTTGCATGGATAGCAATGGTTATCTCTAATTAGTTTTCTTTTAATTAATTGTATTAGTTAATAGTCCTTAATTATCCCTTATTGCAAGCGGGACACAGGATATAAATATAAATCCCAAGCCCAGGTTCTGACAGATTTTTAAGTTTTTCTTCCAATTTAACATAATAAAACAGTTTCAAAAGTCAAAATGGCCAACTGTGATCTTCAAGCAAACTTACCTACCCTACATTGTGCTTTTATAATTCTCTAAAGCCTGGGTACACTGGCTACTAACGATAGTGGGGAAGATAGGAACTCAGATAAAACACACATTACGATTTCAATAGGACTTTTATATTAAATAGCAAATGTTAATGTGAAGGCAAAAATAGAAATTTTCAAATTCTGGTTCAAAAATCAGTTCGGAGGAAGAACCTGAAAGAAACCTCCAATGACGCTTTCGGCAAAGCAATACAGGTTTAAAGATGTAAAATATAGAAGTGCACATTTATAACTTGAAATCAACACAACACACAAATATATTTTAATGAGTAACTGCCAAATCAAAAAAATGAAATTAGTAGTACGGTACAAACATGATTGGTGCTAATTAGAGAATGATAAATATTAATCATCAGAGAAAACACATACTACTTGGTTTAATTGAGTGAATACATCTCATAATAACCAGGTGAGAATTTAAAATGAATAAGTGATAAAAATGAATGTTCCGAACACATAGCATAATACAAATAATTAAATAATTTTAATTAGGCAACAGAATTTAAACTAGTTCTGTCCTATCTATTACTCAAATATACCTCCAGCACACATCAACAAACAAAACTGAAGAGCATGTTAGCAGAGATGAGGAGCACCGTTCTATAATATAGGCCTCGCCGTAGCCTAAAGTTGGGAAATAAATGGGACTCCAAACTATAATATAGTGTTTAGTTCCCATAAGCAAAGCATGATAATAATAATACATGCTGAAAGAAAAAAAATATATAATACATTTAGTTACAAAAACAATTAACAGTAATAAGACATCATAATAATATCACAGTTGCACACACAATAAATGAGGAAGGGTGTACCGAACTATTAATATAGTGCTTAGTACACTAGCGGAGTAAACCTGGATATTGAGCGAAAATTTTTAGAAGGCTTTAGTGACCCGGTAAAAAAGGTTTGTTTTGATGTCAATAACAACCCCCTGAGTTTCCTATGGCCTACTCAAACCGGAACCATGTCCAATATCCAAAAAACCGGTTTTTTGGCCTTTTTTGGCTATTTTACGGGTAACGTTGTCAGTTTTAATTTTTTTTTTTTTTGAAGTACTTCCGGTATTAGCAAGATTACGAAATTAAAACCCTTTTATTGTCAATGTTCAAGAAATCTTCAGTTCATACAAAATTAAGATTTAACCATAGTAAGCCTTGAGGTTTTCAAATAATGATTTGCAATTTTGTATTTTCTTGTACTTTCTCTTCTTTAAACATAGTCATATTGTACATGGTTGAAAAGCTCTTTTTATGACGATTTTAAAAATGTAAAAATCCAATATGGCGCCCATAAGAAAAAAAGCTGGATACAAATACTTGAAATCCAGAAAGCCTAGCATTTTTTTGAAGTCATTGTTGAAATCCTCATCAGTCGCTATTTAGTTTCTGAAAATATTGTACATTTAGCTCTAATAACAAATAAATAAATCAGGATTTTAGAAAATGCACTTTTTTGGTTTTCACCCTGTACCTTTGAAACGGGGCAGATATTTGTTATTGTAACCATGGATTATTCATTGGCATATAAATACGAAACCTTTTCCCCATTTAACCAACCTTGTATCTATTACTGTTTCCAATATATAGCTGTATAGCTAATTTTTGGGTTCGCCGTATATTTTAATCAAATTTGAGTTACATCACGTCAAAGTACATACAAAGACCTACAATTTGGTTTTTATTACTTGGCGCTACGACCTCTGAGGAAAATTTGGCAGCGGTTTAAAGATTTGGACAAACAGTGGAATTCCGGTGGAACAGTTCCATATTTTTGGATAAAATTTGGTATGCAGTTTGCAACCAACTTTGACTACCTCCACACCAAATTTCATCCAATTCGGTTAAGATTTGGCCAAAATAACTTAATTTTAATTTTTTTCAAATATATTCAAATATATATATATATATATATATATATATATTGCAGGGAGAGGGGATGGTCCGATCATCTCCAAATTTGAACTGAAGGTTTCTTGAACATTGACAATAAAAGGGTTTCAATTTCATAATCTTGCTAATACCGCAAGTACTTCAGAAAAAATTAAAACTGACAACGTTACCCGTAAAATCGCCAAAAAGGCCAAAAACCGGTTTTTTGGATATTGGACATGGTTCCGATTTGTGTAGGCCATAGGAAACCCGGGAGGTTGTTATTGATATCAAAACAAATCTTTTTTACCGGGTCACTAAAGCCTTTTAAAAATTTTCGCAAACTGATATTTTTTTGCTACGTTTACTCCACTACACATATAATGGAAATGAAGACTGTCACCGCTAGGGCTGGGTAATATTCAGATTCCAATATCGAATATCAATATTAGAAAAATATCGTTATTATTCGATATATCGTTCAAGCGATAATATATCGACGTATTCAATATATCGATCAAGCGATTATACAGGGTCTTAGGAGGGAGATGGCTTGCATTCCCAGATAGCATGCAAGCTTACTGCAAGCGGTGCAAGTCGCTCGCTTGGTTTACTTTACTTGGCTCCATCGCGCACTTTATCCGAGTTGCTTTGACTCAGCCGAAGCTGCAACCGCGCTTGCGTTAACTGTAGTGTTTAGATACATCTCGCTTCCCGACGCCGAGATATCCATTATCGCTGATCGTTGTGCGTTTGAACCGTTTGAACTTTGAAGCGAAGATACTAACCTTACAACAATGGTTTCTGATTTTTTAAAGTGTTTGTTTTTATTTTGAACAAACTACATTTTTCAGTTATCCCTCCAAGAAGAAAGTGGAAGGTAAGTGCTTTTAAGATGTTTTTGCTTAGCAAATCCGGTTAAACCATCACCTAACTTGTTGAACACGTGGGTAGTGTACATCGCAACCAATTAAAATAGAGAATAAATGCTTTATTTGTGCTTTATTCAGATTTTGTACACTATTGGAAAAATGCCAATTTTGTTTAGTTTAATAAATAATTAAACTAACCTCGTGTTACTATGTTTTTTTATAAGACCGGGCGGTAATAGTTATTTCAACCAACAAATTTGAAATATAACGTCGCGGCGATAAAGCACATTCATTACACTACGTCCAATATGGGTAAAATTTCGGTCATGAGTATTTTTTGATCTTAGATGATAGAATGAGTGATTCTAAGGTAAGTTTCAACAGATCCAGATGTAGACAAGTTTAAATAATGCCTGTGGAACCGAAAAACCGAAAAAACCAAATTTTGTGTTTTCGGTTGTTTTCTGGTAATTTCAACAGTTTTATTATTGAAGCATTTATCTCAATACCTGATGAAGTTAAATACCGATTTTCATTGAATTCCACCGGATAATTCCTGAGGAAATGGAATTTTTGTTAATCAGAAAGGTCAAGTTTGGACTAGCCTGGACACTTTGGGCGCGGGTTGGCGCAGAGTACTATTCAATCAAAACAATCCTTATTCCTTGTAGTATCTTCTACTGCTACAACTGACTCGTTGCAGCAAGTCAGCTAGGAGATATACGACATCAAATATGCTCAAATTGTCACCGCGACGGAAGTTAGTCTGTTATATGCAATATCGGTCGTATCTCGTTCAACAGCTTTCGTAAAACCGCCTTTGAAGGTATTAAAACCAATTTCAAGGCCTCCAGCAAACCTTCTGCTTGTTTCAATTAAATTAAGTGAAAAATTTCTTTTATAAAGTAGATTTCAAGTGAATAGAACTAGACAAAAAATATAACTCAGCATTAAACTGCAATATAATATTTATAAAACACTTATTGTCAATATCTCTAAAGAATATATTTCTGAAGTAAGGTCCTAAGGTTTCTGTAACAACACAGATCCATTTTAGGTCCATAACGTCCATAGCAGTTTTCGACTGTCTTGACATACGTACAATCAAGAATGTTATATGTATGCTGGATGTGCAATGGACATCTACCTGTGGACTAATTTTGGAAGCTGTTGTATGTCGTATGTCCACTGGAGGTCCAATCTATGAACCAATTTCAAGGACACCCACCTGTGGACTAATTTCGAGGTGCCATATCTATATCTCAACGTCCAATGGACATTCATCTGTAGACTATAATTTCGGGAGGAATTGCACGTATTACTGAATGTAAATCTATAAACTAATATTGGAGATTGTGTGCCTGCGTCGATTTGCAGGAAATTGTTGTACGACATAAACGACAAAATATGTCAGTACCTGTTTGCATGCACTATTCTGAGAATTAATGACCTGTTGCATCTTCTCTACTTAACCACTCACCTAGCACAATACAATTTCATGACATAATAAATTAAACGAAAATTTTCCAAAATTCACGTCAAGTTGCATGATTAACTTGTCTTTTTGTCATAAAATACAGAAAGTATTTTGCAAAACTGCTGAAGCAGAAAGATTTGCACTCAACGTAATGTGATGAACCACGTACAAGGTTAAACAACCGACCGTGCGTTGACCAAGACAGTTAATTGTAATCCTGGTTATTCCATAGCTTTAACTCAAAGTTCAACCAACAAAGAGACATGATAGAATTTTATTGTGGATGATAATTTAAAAACCGCCAGTAAGTCTATATCGTCTCCTTACACACGTGCTATGCCTGTGATAACTCTTGGTATAGTCCTCATCATAAGAATAAATATTCGAGAGCGCAAGACAGCTCCCCGCAACGCTTCTATTGTCCACCCGACCGCACGCTTATGGCACCAACTCTCGAACTTTTGTCTCTGATATCCTATAAAATGCGATTTTTCAGATACAAAAGTTGGTTTTTCGAAAGAAGGGCACACTACACTTTTTACGTATTCTTCACGATGGTGAAGGTTTCAAGTCGATTGGATGTACCTTTCCCGCGCAAATAACGAAAAGGTAAAAAAGATAAATTCACTAGAGGACGTACTTTTTTCTCAGAAATTAGCAAGAACTCTTGCAAAATAATTCTAATTACTTAGTGTATGAGTAACGAGAGCGCAAGATATCTCCCCGCAACATCTCCATCGACCACCGTTCGGGTTATGTTCGGCATGCCTATGGCCACATCAAATTTAATTTAGAGGCACAAGGAGTGCTTTCTCGAAAAAATGGTGTATTACACTTTTAGGTAATTTTACCTTCTCTTTACGATGGTTAAAGTTTCGAGTCGATAGAATGTACCGTTCCGGCACAAATGACGAAAAACCAAAAACTATGAATGCACAAGAGATTTCAGAATGTCCTATCTCCGAAGTTCCTACTGCCATTTTAACGGAATTTGAATGCACAAAGCTTGAGCAAGCTTCATGCGGAATCTAAGCATTATTCACCCAAAAAGAAGGGATGGAAAGGAAACAGCATCCTCCCTGTGTTTCAGAATCGTTCTGGAAAAATACGAAATTGGCTTCCAGAATTACGTATAGGTCGGTAAAGTAGGTACATTTATTTCAAAAGATTTGTCTGTAGTTCAAAGGGTGTCCATTTCAGGGCCATATTTCCAGTTTCCAGCCATAGTTTTAGTTTTTCGCGTTTTCGACCTAGAAGATGACCTTGTAGAAAAAAGTGCATAGAACCTTTTTTGTTCCCCATTCCACGACGCATCAATGCAGTATAACTACGTGTCCATAGGAACTCGGATAACTGTCCCAAAAAGGTACAAAGGAAGGCAAATTACGATTTTTTGTTCTAATCGACCCCAAAAACAGAAGAACGTCACTGGTACCAACCTAAGCTAGGTGCCCTGATGATACTCTTTAGGTTAGAAAAGATTTCAGCTTGATCGGACTATAATTAACCAAGTTACAAATTTTTTAAGTTGGCATCTCGGTGAGTTATGGAGAAAAGTGCGGAGTTAATCGAATCGAGTTGGGTTTTCTCGAGTGGGTAGATAAGCCCTACCAGAACATAAGTCTCGAATATTATGTTGATCAGACTATCCGGATTCGCAGATTCCTCAAACAGTTGTTTGGGGGGGCTTTCGAATTTCTTGGTTTTTCACAGGACTTTCTTTCCTATCCCGCCATAGTGCCTGCGAAGCTGCATCGATTGGTGAAAACCAGACTCCTATAGTCCTTATAGTTTTTGAACTAGAAGCCCTCCTTGGTTCAACCTGTCACGCCTTTGATTATTCACACTCCTTCAGGGTAGTGATATTATTAAATAAAATCTGGACTACTGCAATAGATTCAAGAATTTAGTTTTAAACATTTTTAATTTTATTAATTAAGTAACAGTCATGCTGTGGCTGTTATAGCTGATATTTCGACCAAACAAACAGTTCTGATATACCTACTTTAACTTTAATTTTAATAATCATTTCTAAAGATTGAAGATCTAAGTTTATCGATACCAGGTTTTTAAAACCAAATGTTTATCAATTGTATCAGGGTAGTTCATTGTATTTGATGATGTTCTACATGAAAAAATTAAATGATGCTGAAACTGTGCAACTTTTCCCGTAGCAGTTTTTGATATTCCTACAAAAAACAATGCTAGTCTCTGAGCACGAACCACTGGAACACCCTGTATAACAAAAAAGAAAGGGTGACACCCTATTGGAAAGATTTTTCAGGTTTGGTATCAAATTTACAGGGCTATATGATCCAATAGGTGCCCAAATGATTTAAAGAAAAAGAAATACATAACTTTGTTATAGAATTTATTCCAATTTGATATTTAATAATTTAACTTCTTTCTGTACAAAAACATAAAAAATGATAATAAAAAGTGTTACATTTATTGCCACCAAGAGCCATTCTATTTGAGTTGTTAACAGGCATACGCATGCATGGAAGCAATTAATCGTTTGATATTTAGTTATTTATTTATAATGTACCTATTGAAATTCTTCTGTTTTTCTTGGCAAATTCACTGATTACATTGTTATATGAGTAATATCAAACAATATTATTCCCAAGAGAAAAAATACAGAGTGGTTGCAATTGATTGAGGATGGTTTGAATTTCGCGCCGAAGTTTTTCACGTGATAGGTTGGCTATAGTGTGTAAGCGGTTAGGGTCATCCGGGAGCAGTGTTGCCAGATTTAGCACTTTAGTGTTAAAGATAACGCTAAGGACTCATTTTATTTTTTTAATTAAAGTTTCACATCACAGCACACATCTGGCAACACTGCTCCCGGTCGACCCTGAATGCTTACACACTATAGCCAACCTACCACGTGAAAAACTTCGGCGCAAGATTCAAACCATCCTCAATCAATTCCAATCACTCTGTACACTTTCCATTGCTTCCTCTATACTGCAGGTATCTGTTTGTTAATGACATTTCATGTTGCTTAGTTTTATGTTTAATAGATTTTATTAATTTTTCATTATAATTTAAGCCATCGGAACTTCTGTCTTAACATTACTCCAATTTGAAGATGCAGTCTTGATGTACTGGTTTTGGTGAAGATATTCTTGTACTCATATTTTTATTTTCCTCTTCATTATTTTCAAAGTTCATGTTTCTGAATAGTTCCTCATGGTTACTAGAGACCTCTGTAAGTGGATTCACTATTAATGATTGATGGTTATGTTATACTTAGATCAATAATTAATTTAAGAAGAGTTAATGAAGTGTCACAAGCAGAACGAAAAAGTCATGAAACATCGCCAAATGCTATCTCTACTGAAAATGCTTCTGCTAGTTCTAAAACTTTTGATAATAATCTAAGTAATTTAAATACTACAATGAAGGAATTCAGGGAATGTATAGATGAAGAAAATATGAATAGTTCTATCTCCTCAATTAGTAATGGTTTAGATACAGTTAATAAGGAAGATGACGATGATTTAGAAGAGACATGTCGTAAAATGTTAAGAAATACAAATATAAATTCATTGAATTTGAAACGTGAACTCACAGGTTCCCCCACTTTCTAGAGTTTTTAAAAATGTAGAGTATATTTATCTTGAATATAAAACATGGCATCTTCATCAGCATATTAATGCTGAAAGAGGTTTGGGTAATATTTACCTCATCAAGAAGATCCTCAAGTTTACATTTACCAAAATCTGGTGAAAGGTTATCAGATTCATTAACAGGTTTCATACATGCTTTGGAAATAATGAAAAGGAAAATATGAGTAGCTCAAGTAACAATTCTCCAGAAAATTGATTTGATTCTGTGCTTCAACTTTTGCTATTGTCTAGTACAAAAATATCTTTGCCACAACCAATACATTAAAGACTGCATCTCCAAATTAGATTTTATTATTGTTTCTCAACAAATACTTCACAAGTGTTTTTAGGTACCTTACTTTTTCTTACCCTACTAGAAAGGTACGAAAACATTGCTTTCTGTAGAAGTACAGTTCACTCAACTATAAGTTATAACACTTGATAAGACTATTGTTATAAACTTTCTATTATACTACCAACAACATGGCTGCTTCATACACTAGCATTATTAGTTTGATAGATTGCTCATACTGTTAATTATTAAAACAATAACATCCTATAATGGAAACAGTTACCGTATTACTACTACCTTCAACATGGCATCACAGATCCCAACAAAGTGCCATAACTGTATAATTTAGCAAACTGTGATTAGTTAATAATTATCAAAACTGACAAATTATACATTAACAAAATCACTTTCCTAATATATGGCATTTGAAGTTTTACTTAATGAAAATAATTAAATTAACAACTAGTAATGCACTCTTGAAATGATTTTATAATTTGAAAAATCTATGCTATTTCAATACTTATGCATTAGAAACGGCATCACAGTACACATTTTTTTTAGTTTTAGAAATTATAATATTCAATGTATAGTATTATGATTATGATTAGATTATAGATGTACAAAACTGATCAACAACTTAAACCACTTAGAAAAAAATCAACAGAAGCTTTTAAGAAATAGGAAAATACTATATGAAAGATCACATTTTTTTGTATCTTCTATAAAATGATTCTTCTTAATTTTTATAATCTTATTTACTAATAGTACTTAATTCAATTACTAAACTTAAAAACTTGCTGTTACTAAGTTAGTTTCTTTCAATGAAACTCTAAAAAGCAAGTATAAAATATAATTTTTAACATATTACATGTGTCTATGATGAAGTACTGTTTTGTTTCATTTGCTTCATTATACATTCATGGACGTGCACCTCATAATTAGTATCGAAAGGCAATACTTCATCACACGTTTCACAAGTAATCCTCTTATAATGATAATCCGATGTCTTCTTTCTATCATTCTTTTCTGAATAACCTTCTATACAAGATGATGCGTGCTCCTAAAAAATATACTTTATTGGAAATATCTTTCTAACGTTATTTTAATCAACATACCACTAATTCGCTTTGCAGAAATTCTTCATTACAAATAGGGCACCTGTCTTTTTTTCTGGAATTACCTTTCTTCACTGAAGAAGTTTCTAAAGGTTGATATTTTGGAGAAGTTATTTCCTGTGAAGTACCTTCCTGAGTTGATTTATTAGTTTTCCTACCTCTGCCCCGTCCAGCAGCTCCTCTACCTCTGCCTAAAATACATTTAAGGCATAACAATATTACAATTCTTGTGATATAACACTAATAATTTTTATTCTATGAATTTAATTGGTTGTAACTACACACCAAACGAATAGCTTTTTTGACAGAAACATTATATTTAGATCTGTTTGAAGTGTTAATTATTGTTAATTTCAGAAATCAGTATATTATTTTTGTAAAATTAAATCACTGTAATAAGTGTAATTTAGTATCAACAATACTGAAATTACTATGTTCAATAAAACAAATTTGAAAACAAACACTAGATAACAGGTCAAGTTTCATAGTAATGACAGTTGGTTAATTTAATTTTAACAGAATTTGTAAAGTAAAAAATCAAACACACAAGCAATGCATTAAAAGATAATATGTAATTAGATTAATACCAATGCAACATACAGCATGTCCCAAAAAATCATGAACATAGAGCTACCACAAACTCCTGGGATCCAAATAGGGCAATAAAATTTAACCCTACTGTATATGTCCTAAAATTTAAAGATTTATTTTATATTTTACGTAACTTCCACAAACAATAGTTTTGAATGATTTTCACCAAACATGTATATCCTTATTGTTTATACTTACTGAGGTCAAACAATTTGAAAATTATTTCATAGCATCTTTCAGAAGCCACACAATTTTTGGGCTGAACATAATCAGAAAATCATGATAACTATGCACTATGTTCAATATTGGTAAGTTTCAACAGATTCAGATGTAAATAAGTTTAAATAATGCATGTGGAACCAAAAAACCCGAAAAAACCGAATTTCGGTGTTTACAGTTTTTCTCTGATGACTTCAACAGTTTTATTATCTAAGCATTTATCTCAATAGCTGATGAAGTAAAATACCGATCTTCATTGAATTCCGCCGGATAATTTCAGAAAAAATGGAATTTTCGTTAATCAGAAGGGTCAAGTTTGGACTAGCCTGGACACTTTGGGCGCGGGTTTTCGCAGAGTGCTATTCAACCAAAACAATCCTTATCCCTTGTAGTGCCTTCCACTGCTACAACTGACTCGTTGCAGCAAGTCAGATAGGGGATAAACAACATCAAATTTGCTCAAATTGTCACCGTGACGAAAGTTAGAACTTTCTGTCTGCTACGTCCTGACTGCTTCCAGTTCCTTTCTATTTGGTCATATATACAGTATGTCCAAGATAAGAATGCACAGCATGGGGATCTTGGAAACAGTAAGAGATGCAGCATCGGTTAAATGGGATGAAAGTTGGTTATTCATAGGACCTTTTTGTTGGCATTTGAAAAATCTAGATATCTTGGATAGTTTCACAGATATTTAAAAAAAATGGAGATTTCTTAATTTTTGTTATTTTTTCTTTCCTTTATTTGAAGAGATATCGCAAAACTAAAACCACTTTTCCATTGCCACTTTTTGTTCTCTATTAAAATGCGCTAACAAAATTCCTGTACAATATTTCGGTTTCAAGTAACCATCATCAACCTCATTTTTTTAAATAGGTGGAAAAACAATTGAAAATTGTTTTGGATAGCTCTTGTTGTCACGATTCTAATCATGTAATCTACTTTTTTTTAGATATCTTTGAAACTATCCAAGATATCTAGATTTTGCAAACGCCAACAAAAAGGTTCTATGAATAGCCAACTTTCGTCCCATTTAACCGATGCTGTATCTCTTACTGTTTCCAAGATCCCCATGCTATACATCCTTATCTTGGACACACTGTATATGCTGGGCTATTTTCATTAGGAGGTTTATTTCCTCTAAGCGTAATTTTACACGACAGTAAATTTTAACATAAATTTTTGTATAAATTTCTACATAAATATTTTACACCGTTGCAAACGCATTTTTCATACAAAATTTTTGACTTAATTTACGTGTTAAATTTTCTGTAAAATTTTATAGAACCTGTTCTAAAAAATAAAAAAATTCTCTCTCAAATATGCGTCAATATATGCGCAGTATACTAGAACTTCCAGTATCAAGTGAACGTAAAATATTACTATTTTATGGTATTTTATGTTGAGATTGAGTCGTTCGTAAAATACAAATAACCTCATAAAATCGACGTTTTCGTAATCTCTAAACATAAACAAACCTAAACAAACAAATTAACAATTTAGGTTATGATTTCTTCCGTGTTTATTTTGTTATCCAGAGATGTCACTTGCAAATGTAATTAAACACGCATGCGCCATTGAGAAATTTTACATAAAATTTATTACAAGTTGCAAACAGCAAACACGACTTTCAAAAAATTTTTATTTAATGTTTTATTTCAAAATTTCTTGGCAAATCTAATGCAGAAATTTATGATAAAATTTACTGTCGTGTAAAACTACGCTAAGGTAGTAAGTGCATACTATAAGTTTTTGAATGCTGTTTTGATCCACAAAAGAACCATACCACTGAGCAGATACGTAAATGATACCTTCATAATGAACAATAAAATGTATTTATCCCTTGAATGTAAGCTATCTAAATTGCAAGTACTTGACATATGATAATGGTATCTCTTTGCATAACAGTATTTTATACATTTAGTGTATGTAAAGAGTAAGAACTACCTTACATTTAGCTATTAACTGACTGTATTCATATCCTATGTCGTTCTCTTTTGTAAGATTTATTTGAGAAAGAATACAAATGAACATTATCGTCTGTGTTTTTATAGCTATTATGACAATTTACTAAACAACTAAATAAATTTTAGTGATTTTAAAACATCCAATATTAATAGTAAACGATGCATTCTATGGGAAAAATGCAAGAGTGGCCTTTTTTGGCCAAATCAATTATTAATTATAAAAATACAGGAATGTTTCAACTTTTTTAGTGGCATAACAATTTTCTTTAGGGTAGTGAACTAGTTCCCTCCTCATTTCTTCACCACTAATAAGGATATCAAACACAAAACTAGATAAGATTATAGGCACCTTAGAGTAACAAGCATTTAGAAAATTTTATTCCAATACCTCACCTTGTCCTTGAGATATTAAAAAAGCTTTGACACCTTGTATCTCATAAACGGTAAGGGCAATTTCACAAAATGATCAACTTACTCCAATAAGAATCATTGCTTTTGTAGAGACACTTTCTACAAACTAGAGATTTGAAGAAGATTTAGTTTTTGGAATGTGACATCAAGCCAAACCTACAGAGAAAAAGGGTCTTGTTTTTAATCCCTTTCAAACGTACCTAAAATTCTTTACAAATATCTTAAACACTTTTATGCATTATAAATAATTTTTGTAGAAGGTTAAAGAATTTTGTTTACTGCCTAATTCTTAGAGTATCCAACACAAAACTCTTTTATTAGAAGTTTTTAGAAAATCATTATTGTAGTTTTTCTACGAACCCCGCTCTTTACATGACTTGTAAACATTTTAAAGACTCTCTCAGTGTTTGAATCTCAGCCGAACATCAACTCACATCAGTTGATCGGTTCTTTACAGTTCCACAACAATTGTAATAACTTGTTAACCTGTGTACAAACTTTAATAAATAACTTTTTATTATTTTGCTATTTATTATTATTAAACAAAGCCGCATATTATTATAAAGCACCAGCACCTCAGAACTTCTTCACTTTATTTCTTGGGTTTCTTTAAGTTATAATGTTACAATAAACTACAAAGATTCATTTTATGAATGTTTCTTTTTATCCCGATATCTTGCCTTGTTCCTGAAATGTCAAAAAAACAAAAAATTTTAAATTCAACTTTCACACTTTGCATCTCATAAATGGTAAACTTTAGGATATAGGTAAGTTGGGTTAAATCGTCTTATTTTAATTTCAAGAATTTGTGGTAGCTCTATGTTCATGGTTTTTCAGGACACCCTGTATATAATACACCCAGTTTGTATAGTATTTTTTTTCTTAGAAAGCTACGTGAGGAAAAACAAAATATTAACAAAAAAGACATACATCTGGTTCTTACATTTGTCACCATGTGTCATAAAACTGACTACCAATTTTAATCATTCCGACAGATTTTAGCAAGGAATATTTTCACAAGACTTTACGCACATGTTCTTTGCAGCGGTAAACAAATCACTGCAAGTTCAATTTTAATTATTATTTAGAATTTGATAACTAGCACAAAAATCAAAAATCTTTAATTAAACTAGTTTTGAAGTTCTTAACGATAGTTTCTCATCAACAACAATCGCAGAATAAATGACATAAAAATAAGATTTTACTCAGAGCTATTAGAAGTAGTAATTTCCAAGAAAAAATTGATGAAGCGGGCACTGCCTATAATCAAAATGAACACAAAACATACTGATTCATTTTTTACTAATAGAACAAGTATTATGCATACACAGTTTTTTTGCATGCAGGTTGGCCATGGAGATTCACCCAATTTAACAGTGTGAACATTAGTTTTTCAGTTTAAACTGATCTTACATGTACAGTTACGTTTTTTAAATAATTTTAGGTTAGATTGCATAACAGAACCATTGAACTTTATACAATTACTGGAAAGCTTGCGTTATGAGGCGCCGGTGAGACCCCTCTGTTAAAAGAGTATGAACGTTGAAGAAGGGAAGCGTTTCCCACTCGCACTTACACGGTCAAATGCAATAGAGGGAACGTTGCGTGCCGCAGGTGTGACAAGATTTAATTCAGGTACACAAATAAAACACTGGGGTCCAACCAAACTTTTTTATTAAATTATAATACAAATATAAACAATTACATCAAAATTATACATGATAAAATAAAATATTTTTATGTATTTTTGTCTTAAATTAAGCTTATCACCTAAAAGTTGCATACTTTTTTTCTCTGCAAGGGTTTGGATCCTAATATCAGAGTAAGTTTGAGATATATATTTAATTATATGTATTTCATGCATTTCATTGGCATCATCATCAACGTTATCAGTAACTTGTCGTTTAGCAGTTCTAAATTCAAAAACAAAAGTAGAATCAAAATTATCATCTACACAATTTGCATTTATGCTTGGTTTTACGCTATTTCTAAACAATAACTGCCTCAAAGTCCATCTGCACACAAAAAATAGCTCTAAGTGATTTTGAGAGCACTTATACGTCAGGAAATACTGTAATAGATTCTGTTCCCTACTTAAAAAATCTAAAGCTAAACCTCTAAAACTATATTAGGAATTAGGAATCCAACAGCAAAAGTTTTTCTCGAATACTGTAATACGCTGTTGTTTCCAATTTTTAAGATTTTAATGTAGTTCTCAGTTTCTGATAGAATATTTAACCAATAATCCATATTTCTTAAACGCAGCGGTGCCTTAAAACCGTTTGAAAATGGAGATCTTGGGTTCATGATGTCAAATATTCTATCAAAAATTCTTAAAAATTCAACAGAAAAGCAGTATGCCCACTTTTTTGTGAAAACTTTATAGCATTAGCAACACTACTACTTACCTAGTGCTGCCATAAATCTTTGGACAAGTATATAAACTGATAATACCGAAACTAAGAAATTAATTTTCAAACATAATCCATTTTATTAAACTACTAGAAGTTACAAATACATCTTGAACTATATTATTCAATATAACTTTCTTTGTTTTTTATAACAGCCTTTAAATGAGGAATCCAATCATCTATAGAAGCATGAACAATTTCAAGAGGAAGATTCCAAGCTTCATTTACTAATTTTCGTTTCAGCGACTCCAGATTTTTATGGGGTTTAGAACACGCTCTTAGCTCCAGCTCTGATCATATTTTATAATCAAGTAGATTCAGATCCAGACTAGACACAGGCCAGTTTTCCATACTTATAAAGTCTAGTACATTGACGGTTAACCACTGTTGAGTTGATTTGGCTTTGTGAGCCGGAGCCGAATCTCGCTGAAAAGTCCATTTTTGATTTTTAAACATAGTATTGGATAGGGGAAACACAAATGACATCAATATCTCTTCCATATAATTTTGGTATTTGTTTTGACACCTGTCTCACAAAATAATATATTTTGTCCTTGGGTTAATGCGTGTCTGGTAAGTAGCCGTTTACATTTTTCTAGTCTCAATTTTTTTAAATGATTATTTAAATAATGTGATGTATACCATTTGTAAGCTCTTACATGAAGATCATCTTTTAATAACCTGGACATGGATCTCGTTGATATTCCAACCTGTAGAGCCATTTTCTTTAGTGTCCGACATGGATTTCTTCTTATACGTTCTCACACAATCTTTATTATTTTTGGAGTCCTGGCAGAACGCGGACGCCCACACCTTTTGCGGTCTTCAACACTGCCAGTTTTCTGGTAGCGTTTAATGATGTAGTATATGACACTAACAGCAACATTACGTTTTTTAAAACTTTGAAAATTTCAGATGGTTTTCTTTCCACACTTTAATAGTTCTATTATAGCTACAGGGGTAGTTTTTGCAACTGAAAGAGTTTTGACGTTTGGTGATCAAATGTTTGTATGACAGGTTACTATGATTAAGATTATACAATAATAAAAATGCAATGCTAGAATCAAAGCTAACCTGATTAATAAAGCATACACTTCTGTCCAAAGACTTATGGCAGTACTAGGTATAGTTTGCGCTGCCAATCACAAGTTGATTTTTTTTTATGAAAGTTTATATGGGCAGTTAATAACGAATTTGCAAATTTTAAGTCCTCCTAATCTTGCAACGCATGTAACTTTTCAATATATTTAAAAGGAATTTCGAGAAGATATTGAAATTTCTGCAAATGCATTTCACAAGTTTTAAAGCATGACACAGATCTAAAATGCAATAAATACCTATATTATTGTTTTTTGGGCTATAAAATTTAGTAATCATGTTGTCTGGAGACAAATTACATCCCAAAAGTCTAAAGGTTGACATATTAGTTGCGCAGCCGTCACAAGTAATTGACCTTACCTTAATGCCAATTTCATATAATTTGTCAATCGCTAATAAAATAAACTGTTTTTGAAGATCAGCTATTACCTTATTTACCAAAAAATAAGCAATTGAATATTTAAGTTTTTTTTATAGGAGACTATCTGGAAGACTAGAGCTTCTGTAGTCATTTCTTCACTCTCATTGTTTGCAATACCTCCTAAATTTACGTAACCACAATACCAATCATTTTTTTTATCATACACAAGTTTATGGCCATTAAATCAAAGATTAATGCAATCTCTTTTAGGTACAAACTATCAGGCTTCTGATTTTCCTGCTTAAAAATTCAAAAACTTCAGTTAAAAAACCAACTTCACAATTAACTGACAACAACCACTTTCTAATTGTGCTACTGTGAGGAAGGCAAAGTTTATTACTAACAAAATGGTAAGCCTTGGGAAAATAAAAGTAAAAAGTAAGAACAAATTCTTGCATTTCTTTTAAATATTTTCTCTGGCTTTTTGCACATTTAGAATTGACAGATTCATTTTTAAATAAATCTAGAGGAAAACCTTGAAAATTATTTGCCAAAATTTCTTCAAGGGTGATTGAAGATTTATTATTAATTTCCAAATGTTTTATTAAGTCGTTCATGTTTTTAATTTTTGTGTCCCTTCGTTTCACTTTTTGTTTAACATTTTTTAATTTACTTTTCATTTTTAAATATGCCTCAGATTTGGATATAAAATTTGGTGTCTGTGTACATATATCGGAAGTTCTTTTGGGTGAACAAGAATCTTCAACAACTTCATTGCAGGAAGTGTCCATTGGTTCCTAGGAAACATACATTATGTTCAGAATACTACTAAATCTGTTACTGAAACTTACTTCTGTGTGTTGCAAAATAATTCTTCTCGAAGAAGTCTTCCTTTGTAGATGTTGGAGAAAATTAAAAACAGATGGGACAGCGTCTTTTTTTAAAAGCTTTTTATTTCCACCTGATTCTAAATAATCATTCTTTGTAAAATGAGCGCTACATATAACAGTAGTTAGTGAAGGTTTGAAATCTTCACATCGAAGAGAATGTATCCATAACTTTAGCAGATCAGGTCTTTTATGTGGACTCTATAAATAAAATATTCTATATACTTATCAGCTCATAATAATGAATAAAAATGACAATATATTCTTAATCCAATACTGAAAATATAACATACTTGTGAAACGTGGTATTTCCTCCTGGCATCCACTCATTTGTGCATCCATAAGCACAGCAATACTTCACCATTATGATTTCTATATTTCTTTTTTATATGAAAGACTAAACTTCACTTGAATACACGAGAAATAAATAAATAAAAAAATATAAATACCTAACGAACAATTAAACGACTTAAAACTGCCAAACACCTAACCGGTTACCAATGGGTAAAAAAGAGCAAACCACCCCCCTTCGAATGTCTGTGCTACTCTAACACCCGAGCACGACTTTCAGCTTTGAATTGGTATAGTGCCAGCTTTTCAGTAATCGTATAGAGTTCAATGAACAGAACACCTACAAACGCAATGTAGTCAGTTTTATATTTTATATAAAATGGAATCAACATCTTTAGTAATTTTTGTCTTCAGTTTAGTAAATTATAGATTCGGTCTTTTCATAGTTAGTTAACAATATCAAATTGTTATGAGAATAATCTATTTGCGAGAAGACATACTAACTGTTTAAATATTCCTATTTCAAATAGGCAACAAGGTTCTATTCTGTGCAGTGAGAGTGATTAGTTTTGAGGTTATCCAAGCTATACAACGAAATAACAATTAAAATACCTATTACGTACAAACTAATAAAAAAAAAGATTCATGGCCAACCCTCATGCAAAAAAACTGTGAACGCATAATAATGCTAACTTAAAAAGACAATCATCAAGTTGTCTTCAGCATTTAACAATACCTTAGCAATAATATCACTTACAATTTTTTTAACATCGAGTTCCACAAAGTAACTTGGAATGAAATAAATAATAACAACACCAGCTACAAGAGTAAGGGCCAGTTGCACCAACCTTGGTTAAATGCATTGTGGCTGACTTTAGTTACACAACCCACAGTTAAGGAAAGTTCTGTTGTACTTGCAGCGGTTGCTGGTTTAGCACATGTTAACTGAGGTTAAAAGTGATAGGCGGTGAAATTTGACGTATTACTACACTAAAAAACACCAATTATATTGTTTACATCTAGTGAATATTAAAGAATATTACTGTAAGTAGTTAATAAGTTAATAAAACTTCAATAAAGCTAGTTTCATTAAATCTTTTGCATTATACTATATTGTTGTTTAATGTTTCATCGTTTTTAGGTATCTGAAAATGTTATCTGATTCATCCGAATCATCATCAGAAGATTAAATGCTGCAGCTTGTACAAATGCTGCCTCGACCTAAAGCATACTGTACAAAAACCAAACCTTTAGAGGTATATGATAATGTCGATTTCAAAGCGAGGTACAGATTCTCCAAAGAAGCTGTGCAACAAATGCTAGACATTTTTCTTATTAATGAACTGGAACCATTATCAAACAGGAACTTTCCTTTGTCAGCAATGAACCAGTTATTAATAACTTTGAGATTTTATGCAACAGGATGTTTTCAGCAAACAGCAGCTGATCATTTTAATATACATAAATCCACGGTTTCTCGTATAATTCCCAGAATAACAGAAAGAATTGCCAGTAGATGTGCAGATTTTATACATATGCCCCAAAATCAAGAAGAAATTTTGACATCAATGGCTGAATTTTATAATATAAGGATAATAGGAGCAATTGATTGCACTCATGTCAAGATTATTTCCCTGGGGGGTGACAATGGGAAATTATACAGAAATCGTAAATGCTGGTTTTCAATAAATACACAAGCTGTATGTGATGCAAACCTTCGATTTGTGGATATAGTAGCTCGATGGCATGGTTCCGTACATGACAGAACAATTTTTAATACCAGTTCTTTGAGAGCTAAATTTGAAACCAGAGAATTTTTACATGGATGGCTGTTAGGAGACAATAGTTATGCCTGTAAATCATATTTATTAACACCTTTGTTGAATCCAGTTACACCTCCTAAAATACAGTATAATAATGCCCACATTCAAACCAGGAATGTCATAGAAAGAGCATTCAGAGTTTAGAAAAGAAGGTTTCCTTGCTTTTCAGTAGGGATGCAGTTATCACCACAAAAAGTTGTCGATATTATAACAGCAACAGCAGTGCTACATAACTTTGCAATATTGAAGTTATAGCAGTTGAAGAAAACAATATTCCTGCAAGAACTGCTTTAATAAATACTGTGTTCTCTCAACAAGCATTTGAAATGGCTATTTAATAAAAAATTTAAAAATCACCAATTTTTGTTTCATCAATAAGTTTTTGCATGTATTTATTATAATTACAATAATAACTACCCTTAAACTATATAAAATTACTTTATTTCATTTAATTTACATTTTAATTCTAATTCTTTTAACTGTACATTAATTTGTTCCTGCCTAAGCTTCTCTTCCTCTTGCTTTAATTTAATTTCTTCTTGTTGCACTTTAAGCTTTTCTACTCTTAAAGCCTGTTCCTCTTTTTCTTTTTCAATTTTAAAATTTCAATCTCCAGTTTTGTTTTGTCACAATTGTTTACAACTTTAGATTTCTTCATTTCTGTAAACGATTGTATATTGTTGTAAACATCCCTTATTGTTCTTTTTTTTGTTTGCCGTTTTTATGGAGTTGGAGCTTCCTTTTCAGACGAAACAACACAGTTGTTGGGTGCTGGTAATACTTCTGCAACCAGTTCGAGGGCATCATCATGGGTGCTCTCAAGTGGGTCAAGGATTGTACTGCAAGTTGGTACTTCCACAGTGGGCACCATCTCTTCTGTGGAAGCATTCTTTAGATCTTCGACCACAATATCAATATTATCTGAAAAAGAAAATAAAATGTGTTATTGTATGTATCCCTAATATTTGAATATATTCTTAGTGGCATTGTGTATTAAATTCTTCTCAAGTACATTTCATGCAATTCTTAATTATAATAAACTGAAACAATTATATGCTTAATATTTCACGGATAATAAAATATTAGGATTAAATTTTAAATTAAGAAAATTAATATATATATATAGGTATATAACATGCAGGTTTGAGTGCTTTATAATAATGTTTATATAATGAAGTAAAAAGTTATCAATAACATTTTTAGTTAATAATCCTTACCTTCTATTATATAATTGGCTGAGCTGTCAAAACGATTTGGAAAAGGTGCTATTTGTGGTTGCAGCAGGCTAGGCAATTGTGCCTTTGTATCATCTATCTTTATAGGTTGCTTCCTTCCACCACCTATTTTGTACACTTCAACCTGTAAAATACTGTTGAGAAAATTTATAATTATCTAGTGGGTAACAGTATGTAAAATAATTTAATTTGACATAACATAAAACTGTGTTGTGTGTGTTATTTTGTGCTCGATTAAAAGCATATTAAAACTAAATATATTTTATTTTACTTTACTCTACTTTGGTCTAATCATCTTAATAATTAATTTTAACATGATAGCAGATCCGTGGTTATTATAAACTTTAAAGAAGATTATAAAAGTGGTTCGGAAGTGTTAAAAATTAAAAACAATTAAAACTCGTTTTTCAATTTTGCGGGATTATGTTTGTTGCTCATTAAAATTAAAATAAAAGTTAAAAATTAAAATCTATATATGAACAAAGCACAGAAATGTCACTGCAAATTCTCCAGGGTCAGTTTTTTTCATTTAAATATGACAAATCGAAAGATATAGCAATGCATATATCAAACTTGACTACTTTAGTAATAAAGGAAACGGGGGAGTGTATCTCTGAAGCCATGGTAATGGCAAGAATAATTATTTCACTGCCAAGACGCTTTCAACATTTTGTATCGGCATGGGACAGTGTCCCTTCTGCTAATCAAAATCTAAATAATTTAACATCCAGGCTAATGACGAGGAAAAGCGAATGCTCGAACGAAAACAAAATCAAAATAATAGCGGTAATATGGCTCTGTATGCCAGAAAAGAATTTTGTGTCATTTGTCGGAAAGACAATCATAAATCAGAAAATTGTTTCTTCTGCAACAAAAACAATAATACTAATTATAATAAATCGTCTAATTCATATTCTATTTATAAAAGAAATCACCCAACTAAAAACAGTAAGTTTGCACAAACGCCAATGTTCCCACAACAGAGGACTAAAGCACCTCATAGAAATGCATTAATAGGTATGACGATGTTCAATGAAAACTTATCTAATACTGAAACTGTAGAAAAATGGTACCTAGTTTCAGGATGTAATAGTCACATGACATCACATATAAAATACTTTTCACATTATACTCCGTACACTTCAAGCAATAACTTAGTTAAAATTGTAGATAGCAGGCTACTTGAGGCTAAAGGTATAGGTGATATACAGGTGACTGTAACTGTCAAAGGTGAAATAATCGTGATTGTGAAGAAAATAATTTATTAGCTGGTTATGCAAATGGAATTCAATCCATTCAAGATTGGCATGAGCGTCTTGCTCATCAGAATTTCCAACATGTGAGATCCTTATTAAAATCATTAAATATTGAATTTAAAGATGATAAAAATGCCTTTTGCAAATATTGTTTGCAAGGAAGACAATGCAGACAACCATTCAGAATTAGTACAACAGAGGTCAATGAACTATGTAATACAATAAGCACAGACCTTTGTGGGACTATGGAAGTCCCAAGCGTTGGAGGCTCAAAATACTTTCTGCTTTTGAAAGATCACTACAGTAAGTTTAGGATTGTCTATTTCTTGAAGCACAAAAGTGAAACTGCTGAAAAACTGAAAGAATTTTTTGCTGTAGCCCAAAACCAAACAAATAAAACGGTAAAAGTTTTCAGATCTGATAACGGGACAGAATTAAAAAATAAAGAGGTAGGAGAGTTATTAAAAACCTATGGAGTTCGACACCAAACCACCATGAGCTATTGCCCTGAACAGGCAGGAAAAATAGAGAGAGAAAATCGTACAATCGTTCAATCAGCTCGAAGTATGATAATGTCTAAAAACCTTGACAAAAGGTTGTGGGCAGAAGCGGTGAACACAGCTGTCTATGTCCTCAACAGGAGTAGTACTAGCTATACAGCTAATAAAACTCCTTTTGAAATGTGGTATGGTATTAAACCAGATCTTTCTAGACTTGAGATTTTTGGTTCAGATGCTTTTGTACACATACCTAAACAATTAAGAAGAAAATGGGATTCCAAGAGTAAAATGGGTATTTTTGTAGGTTACGAAGAAGATAAAAAGGGTTACAAAATTTACTATCCAAGCACCAACTGCATAGAAATAGCAAGAAATGTAATATTTAGACCTCATAAGGCAGAAGAAAAAGAAACTCCGTGTTCTACAGAACCTGAACACGTAGTATACCTTTATGATGAAAATTTATTTTCAGACAGCGATTCTGACGTTGACACTCAAGATCCACATGAGGGAGAAAATCAAGTTATTAATGAACCGTAAATCCAAGAAGAAAAGAAACTACAAGAAGAGCTCGACCAGAATAGGGAAATCGGCCAGATAGAACTACCGGTTTTAAATGAAAGAAGAGTTCTGAGGGAACGATCTACTATAAAACCACCCATTAAGCTCTCAGACTATCAACTCAATTTTGCCCAAGAACAAAAGTTCAATAAAGGTGATATGCTTTGCTTTAAGGAAACAGTTGAAGGAAGAGAAAAAGAAGCGTGGAAAAAAGCAATCAATGAAGAAAAACAATCTCTTGAGAAAAATGTTTTGAATTTGTTAAAAAAGATCTTGTTTAAAACTAAGCTGTTGTCAAGCAGATGGATCTTTAAAATAAAGGAAAATGGTAACCACAAAGCCAGACTCGTTGTAAGAGGATGTGAACAGAAAGAAGAAGACTACGACGAAACGTTCAGTCCAGTAGTCTCTGTGAGTACTCTTAGACTTTTAATAGCTTACGCTGCATCCAAGAAAATGATAATGAAACAGTTTGACATTAAAACGGCTTTTTTATATGGGAATTTAGAAGAAGATCTTTATATTTCTTTACCAGAAGGATACGAGGAAAAACTTGGATATGTCTGTAAACTAAAAAAATCTTTGTATGGGCTCAAACAGGCACCATTCCAGTGGAATAAAAGACTAGTTGATTTCTTAAAGAAAAATGGGTTAAATCAATTGATAGCAGATAAATCAGTGTTCAAAAATTTAACAAGTGACCTATTTTTAGCTATATGGGCAAATGATGGATTGGTCATTTCTGATTCTGAAGATAAAGCTAATGATCTTTTAAATAAACTGCAATCAGAATTTGAAATCAAGAAAATGGACAAACCAGAAAATTTTGTAGGATTTCAGATATTAAAGGAAAAGGCATCTGTTATTTTACATCAAACAAATTACATCACTAAAATTTTAAAGCAGTACAACATGGAATTCTGCAAACCTGTCCAAACACCTTCAGTAATAGAAAATGGAAAAGAAGAGATCAAAACAAGCGGTTAGATGGCAGCCTCTTGTACCTGGCTAACAGATCTAGACCTGATATTGCTTATGCTGTCAATATTGTCTCACGCAATATGAGCAAACCCACAGAGCTGGATGTTCAGAAACTAAAAAGAATATTTAGATATCTGCAAGGCACTAAAAATATGGGAATAAGGTATTATGCCAACCATTACTCTTTCACCATTGAAGCATACAGTGATGCGGATTATGCAAACGATCCAGAAACCCGAAGGAGCACATCTGGCTACCTGACGATGTTTGGAGGTGGACCTGTTTCATGGGCAACACGACGCCAACCATTAGTGTCACTGAGTACTGCTGAAAGTGAGTTCATTGCAGCAAATGAGTGTGTGAAGGAAGTGTTATTTTTGAAAGCTTTGTTCAAAGGATTAACAAATAAAATTGTTCTAGTGAATTTGAATGTTGATAACCAAAGTGCGATTAAATTGCTCAAAAATAATAGCAGTTTCAAAAGGTCAAAACATATAGATACGAAATTTAAGTTTGTAACTGAAAATCTAAATGAAAAGAATATTAATGTAAAATATTGTCCTTCTGAAATGCAAATAGCAGATATTTTTACTAAACCTAATCCGCGTCATTTTGAAGCAAATGTAAATAAAATTATGAGCATTGTAGAATTGTAATTTTAATGTTTGTTTTTTTTGATGATTTTGAAACTTCTGTTGAATCGCATAATACTTCTTTGATTTATGTATAATGTATAATTCCTTTTTGATTTTTTTGTAAAACATTGACAATATTGTGTTTATTGTTTACTCAAATGAATAATTATAAATTTAGGGGAGTGTTGAGAAAATTTATAATTATCTAGTGGATAACAGTATGTAAAATAATTTGACATAATATAAAACTGTGTCGTGTGTGTTATTTTGTGCTCGATTAAAAGCATATTAAAACTAAAT
The DNA here is from genome assembly GCA_011009095.1 of Ignelater luminosus. Taxonomy (NCBI): domain Eukaryota; kingdom Metazoa; phylum Arthropoda; class Insecta; order Coleoptera; family Elateridae; genus Ignelater; species Ignelater luminosus. The sequence continues at coordinate 196,499 of VTPC01000518.1, read as the reverse complement.
ATATTTTATTTTACTTTACTCTACTTTGGTCTAATCATCTTAATAATTAATTTTAACAAATACATTACAGGTGTAACAAGAGTAGCCTAACTAACTACACATAAATAAATAAATATTTTAAAAAAATATATTTACTCACTTTGTCATTTGCATTCTCTTTCCTGAGTTTCTTTTTAATATTTGAATACAGTCATTTTAGTTGCACTCCAGACTGATAACAGTTTTGAGTCGCAGCATTAAACACCTTACTTAGCTCTTCCCAAGCCTGGTTTTTGTGCCTTATACTAACTGCATCTGTCTTTTTTGATTCGACAATTCCAAAATATTTATCTAATACAAGTTGCATCAAATGCTCTTTATCGGCTTGTGTAAAATTGGCTGATCTTTCGCGTTTTTCAGAGCACATGCTTTCTGCCATGATTACTGAACTGAACATATGGTAATCTGCGACTAAACAGAAAATAAAATAACCTCGAGACCGAAAGGCGCACGTGCGAAACACGTTTTGTTATAACCAATAGTATCGCGTAACGTCATAAACAGATGTATACCTACACTGATGTCACTGTTTAAACACCCTTGATCATGAGTTAACTAACTAAACTAAAAAAGTGTTGATGCAACAGGAAAACTTTAATCTCGGTTAAGGAATATTAACCCTAATTAACTAACCAAAGTTAGTCAATTTAACCAATGTATTTAACTTTTGTCAGTGCAACCGGCCCTAAGTTAAACAATAATATGAAGATTACACAACTTGAAGCAAAAAAAGTAATACGTCATTGGTTTTATTGATTTCACCTTTTCACTCATCATTTTGGAATGGGTTTTGTTGCTTGTAATTCCATTTCTGTTCAATCTTTAGATTGAGGTCCCACTTACTCCTGTAGCTAATGCTGTTTCTGCCACAACATTATCAAATTCCAAACAATTTTAATGTCGTTTTCTTGTCAAAAGAAATTCAAAACACTTAAGATTGATTTTTGAACCTGTTCGACAAAACCTGGGCATAATTATTATAATGAATTATATTCTGCTTTGCTAGAAATTGTTAATAGAAAGGAAGATTATTTGACAGTTCAGGATAACAAGCAACTGACAGTTTGACAGATTTGTATGAATCAAAAACGTAACAAATTTGTTTTGTTTTATTTACAATAGTATGTCCTCTGTCACATGGCTTTCTATATGTAAAGAAAAGTACTATAGAATCAACTAAACTGCAATCATTTTGTGTTTTTGTAGCAATGATTCATACTGCCTTCTCTAATAAGTTAAGCCCGGACGTTTTAGCTTTTGCCTCCCACCAGTCTCACACACGCGGCTATTGCAACGCATGCATTGCATGACCTACCTACGCCGTTGGAGGGAGTTACTTTTTGAATTCCAACCTAAGACATCCCGGCTATGCTAATAAGCAAGGAACAGCAGAGATTAGTTGATATGTCATGGTAACGTAATTGCATCAACAGTTACTAAAATATGTGTGCATGTAAGATATATACAGGTAAAGGACATCTAGATCCGTCGATCCACTGATAAACAAATTGTTTCACATAAACAATGCCACTAAATTACAAAAATTGTATGTATATGATTGCCCAACCAAGTAATATCAATAAGCACATGTTTATATGCACCTGCAGTTGAGTACATGGACAACTTTACTGCACCATCAACTAATTGATACCGCTCCTTGCTAATAACAAGCAATCAAAGACACACAACATTAATCATCATACAATATACCTGGTTTTCTTGCATGACTTGGAGGAACAATCCTTCGTCTAGTGAATGGTTCTTCTATATGTACAATATCTGCAATATCTATTTCTTGACTTTGTTCTATATTTTCTACATTCTCTTCATCACTTAATGGAGCTAAAGAGTCACTGAATTTTTCTAACTCTCTCTCTACTTCTTTCTTTTTACGATCATCGTCGGTAAGTTTATCAAACATCTTCTCTGTACGCGTCGAATTTGTGCCATTATCTGTAAATAATCTTGACCGTTTCATGATTTCCTCATTAGATAGTGTGCCTATACTTCGTCTTTTTCTAACTGAGGTTGGTTTTTTATCATTATTTCCAGCAGTTGTTGCCGGTTTACGTTTCGCAAGCCATTCACTATCTGCTTCCATAACATCAGTAGCAGATTTACTTTTCTTATGTAATTCATCGTCGTCATCAAGATCTTCAGCATAAAGTTTTCTCTTTGTTTGACGCCCTGATTTTGATGTGTAAGTTTCAAAATCGTCATCTGAATTTTTATCATTTTTTAAATCTTGCATAAACTCGTATACATTTTCAGCGTCACTACGTAATGCAGGTGTCGTTTCTTCTAATTTCTCTATTTTTTTTAACAGACTACCATTAAAACGTAATGTTGGTTGTATGGCTTTACCCCAAGGTGCAGGATATATTGATTGCCTTTGATAATTATCATAAATACGATGCAAAGCTAAATGATAACTATAAATCATGCGAGCTCTCTCTTTAATTTCTTTATCAGTTACTTTTCTGCTACAATAAAATGGAGGATTATACTGAGGACTAACAGGAATATGTTTTAAAGCTCCGTGTTTAGTTGGGACACAATCAAACACATCTATAAAATCAACTTCCTCAGGTTTAGATTTTTCATTTTTATTAACCTGCGAATACTTTGTAGCTATTGTAGTAGAAGGCAGTTCTTGTTCAACATCAAACGTATCACTAGAAAATGATTTTTCTTTCGTGTCATCTCTTTCTTCATTGCTGCTACAGGTTGCTATGTCTCCAAAACTTCCCAATATGTAAGCATCATCATCTTTACCATCGTTTTCTACTGGAACACTATTTTTCCGCAGTTCTTCAAGTTCTTTATAATTGGCTTCTGCCTGCTGCAAGATTCTGCGTTGTTCATCTTCCTCACAAGCTGTATTTCTTGAATGTCTCAGAACTTGATAGATCTCAAGCATTTCTCTTTCACTCATAGTAACATCATAAGATCCAGCTTCTACAATAAAAAAGTAATAAAGCTTGGTGATGCTGTTCATAAAAAGAAGATGTAGGAGTGTAGTATTTGTACCTTTTAAACATTTCTTCACATCGGACATCGAGGGTATGTCTACTTCGTCAATACTATTCATTTTGCTATAATTAAAACACTTCAAATGACCACAAACAAAACAAGTATAGGTTATATTTCAATGTTTGTAATACTTTTGGCGCTGGTATTTAACCTTTTAAAGTACGCTTGCGTCAAAGCTTTACGTAACGCTAATAGTATAATATACAGGATGCTTCAATAAATAATGTTAATTTATGTCAGTCGAGCTGTATATTAGAGGATACATTAAAAACTGCGCATGCCGCCAATAGCGTAACAAAATGCCGAACCAATAGAAAAAGAGCAATAAGACCGAAGAAATTTAAAATCTTTGCGCTTTTTCTCCAGAATTAATTTTATAATTATTATTTTTATATATGAAGGCACTAAAGTTCACTTTTTAATATTAGGAACGTACATTATTTTAATAAACATTGGTTGCATAACAAGATTGTTTAGAAAAAGGATAACTTTACTGCTGTTTTCCTCTCTCTTGATTATTTCACAATACCTTTACTGTCAATTTTTGAAAAAAATATTTTTAAGATATTATAGGAATAAGTTTTGAAGATACATTGATTATGCTGTTTTCCAAGTTCAGGATGTACCTAGCATCTGAAAACAATACTTTTTCCAAAATCATTTTTATATTCTGTAATTTTACAATTTTTATACTATATCATGTCAGGATTTATTAACCACCAACAAATAAGTCAACCCCTACAGATTCCTACAATATAAACAAATTTACTTAATTCTGTGAAATTCTAAACACCAGCAGTAAAATGAAATCACACTATCCATACTCAATTAATACTTCTCAAATAACCTAAAATTAGATATTACTTCTTGAAACTAGAGAGTTTTAGCAACTTCACGTTAAAAGTTACGGTAAACGTTAAAGTCACGTGATTTAATACGGTATACAAAATAACGGGAGGTAAGGTTTTAAACGTTTAGCCATACAGTATTTTATACCATCCACTCGCATTTGACATTTCGCATATCATCTTATATATTGAACCTACTACGCTCGGTAGTCTTAATTTTACTTAGAGAACATGAACTAGCCATTCTGTTAAACTTCAGCCATAAACCAAGTTTGTTAAATAGGCAACGTCAATTCTGTCAAACCACTGTCAAACACACAGAACAAAGATAGAGCATGCGCATTACTACTACCAACCGTAGTTTTCTCATAGGAACCAATATAAGTTATACAAATATCCCTAGATTCACCAAACGGTAAAGCAAACGATAAACACATTCGAATAGCGTGACACGGTATCTAAATAGCGTCACGCGCATGCGTATAAGCTATTCATTTGGCGTTTAGCGTTACCGTATTTGTTTGGGAAAGTTGCTAAAACTCTCTACTAATGGCCGATTTCACCAGTCTTGTTTAGATTTAACCATTAATTATATACAGTATGCCCATTTTACGGGTCCTCCCCTGAATGTTTGGGAATAGGCAACACATCTTACAATTCAGAGATATCTTTGTGTAATTACAGATTTTAAAAACAAAATAGATCATGTTTGTATGGTTTGTTTTCTGCAACACATGTCAGTGTCAAGATTCCTCAATTTATGCTGGTTATAAATAAGATTGCTTTTTTAGAAAACACAACAATAAGAATAATTATAAATATTATAATGCCTTAAGAATTTAATAAAAAACAAGAAAACTTATTTAATAAAAAGAAATTAAACAAAATGAACAGGTTTATACAAAGGTTAAACAGGAAATATAACCAAACAAATCGTCGGCTTGGTGTTATAATATTGCATGTACAATAAATAACTATTCTGAGATATTAGGGTCTAAATATCTAGGTGGGTAAAAATACTACTATTTTTCCAACTGTTACCACTAAACTTTAATAATGATTAGGTCCCTCATTAAGAAGTTCTCTTATGAAGAAAAATCAGTTAATTTCTAAAAAACTTGTTATTAAATCTTTTATCAAAAAATAACATACAACTCTGAAATAACAAAATACAGGAATTCTTTTGTGATTTTTAAATCTTTTTACTTAACCTTATAACATACTTGAAGTCTGAAAACTTCAGCCCGTGCTCTAAAGAGCGCTACACAACTCCCAAGAAAAAACTTCGCTTACGTCATGAATTACCTGCAGGAGATAATAATCTTATCAAAAGAAGTTTTCTACCTTATGGCTCGAATTAGGACAATATAAGAAATTGATTTAAAAAACAGACAATAAATATCAAGCCCGCTGTAAAATGTGTAACGTAATATTGAAATGTGAAGTTTCTGAACTGCAAAGACACACGAATTCTCAAAAACATAAACCAACATGCACGCGTCTTCATCAACAAAATTAGAAAGTTTTTTCAAGAAAATAGAATCAGCTGAAAACTCTGATCATAAACGGTTGGTTTAAGATGCTGAAATAAAATTATCAGCATTGGTTGCCACATGAAGTGGCTTTGAGAGTAGTAGATCATGTGATACCAATGCTAATATACCTGATGCCAAGATTCTACAAGGTGTGTCATTAGGCTGTATACAAAGTGCAGAAACATTATTAAAAACTGTTTAGCAAAAAGCGAAACTATAGAGCTGACGAAATTTTCAATTTTAGTAGACGAAAGCACGGACTTAGGATTAATAGTAGTTTAATTACGTAACTAGCCAGGAATTTTTCTGATATGACGCCGCTGGATTTTTTCTTATGGAGAGCTTTGAAAGCGATGATGTACTTCAGACCCGTAGATACAGAACAAGAATTATGGAGACGCATTCAAGATGCAATAAATACTTTTAAAAACAATGCTGTAATGGTGCAAAGAGAACAGTTTAATTTTCTACGACGCATTAATCTTTGTATTCATGTAAATGGTGGGGCATCTTGAACATTTACTGTAAGCATTTTGATTTGCTGCATTAAATTTACGTATGCTATTAACATGGGTTTTATTTTAACACATGGGCTGAAAAGTCCCAGGCCTAACAAAGAAAACACGGTTTTTTTTGTTCAAAATTAGCTTTATTCATCAACGTAATTTCCATCAAGAACAACGCAATCATTCCAGCGCCGCTCTAACATTTCAATACCACTTTTGTAGAACGATTTATCTTTTGCCTCAAACTAGGACTCAGTTTCGGCGATAACCTCTTCATTCGAGCGAAATTTCTTACCGGCAAGCATTTTTTTTAGGTCTGCGAACAGCCAGTAGTCGCTGGCAGCCAAATCTGGCGAATACGGTGGATGTGGGAGCAATTCGAAGTTCAATTCATGTAGTTTTGCCATTGTTTTGATTGACTTGTGACACGGTGCGTTGTCTTGATGAAACAAAATTTTTTTCTTTGCCATATGCGGTCGTTTCTTTGCAATTTCGGCCTTCAAACGCTCCAATAACGCTATATAATATTCACTGTTGATGGTATTTCCCTTCTCAAGATAGTCGATGAATATTACACCACGCACATCCCAAAATACCGAGGCCATAATCTTTCCAGCCGATTGTTGTGCTTTCGGTCGCTTTGGACGAGGTTCACCAGTTGCTGTCCACTCAGATGACGATCGTTTTGATTCCGGAGTGAAGTGATGGATCCATGTTTCATCCATTGTCACATATCGACGCAGAAATTCCGGTTTGTTACGTTTAAACATGGCCAAACACTGCTCAGAAACATCAACACGTTCTTGTTTTTGGTGAACAGTGAGCAAACGCGGCACCCACTTTGAGCAGAGCTTTCTCATAGTCAAATGCTCATGCAATATAAAGCCAACACGTTCTTTTGATATCTTTACGATGTCAGCTAACTCACGCAACTTCACTTTTCGATCATTCAAAACGATTTTGTGGATTTTTTTGATGTTTTCTGGTGTTACCGCCTCATTTGGACGTCCACTGCGTTCTGCATCATCGGTGTCTCTACGACCACGTTTGAAGTCAGCAAACCAACGTTTTATTGTTGTTTCTGATGGAGCGGAGTCCCCATAACACTTTTCAAGCCATTGCTTCGCTTGAACGGTATTTTTTCCCATCAAGAAGCAGTGTAAAATTAAAACACGAAATTGTTTTTGATCCATTGTTTTGAAAATAACAAAAGTAGCGTCACTCTTAGCACAATAACTCACAAAATAATGAATAGAATATCATGAAATTTTAACAGCTGTTTTTTGAAGGTTAGTACTAACTGAAAAAGCGGTGAATGCAATAGAACTAGCGCCATCTATTTGTTAGGCCTGGGACTTTTCAGCCCATGTGTTATTAATTGTTTTGAACGCCACTAATCTTTACATTGCGTGCCGGAAGGCAAATCAAAATTGTTTTTTTCTACCTAAACTATTGCAGTTATCAAAATCAAACAACAGACAAAATATGCCCGAAATAAGAATGCCCATCTGTGGGAAAAGTTTCAGAAGTATTGACCAAATCGTTAAAAAAATATGAACTTCTTTGCAAGTGGATGATTGGCTTTTGACCACTTACGAAAGACCCACAAGCAAAAAACTGATGTCAAAAAATTCCATTTTCCAGTATACATACATTCACATCCCAAATTTTGTTCCAATCGCTAAAAGCACTCTTTTGTTATTTAAAAAAATAGAAATATTTTTAAGATCTTTGACGTTCCGTAGCGCCTTAACAGAGCACTTTTGGACAGAGGTGAGTTTGGTTAAATCGTCCTATTTTGGTCCGAGGAATATGCGGTAAGGCGTTGTGCAGACCTTTTAGGGATACAAATGTATAGTAATTTAATGTAATGCAAAATAGTTTGCACCAACTTTCGACTAATGCCCTATATATATTATATTATCATCATATCACCTAATAGGTTATTATATTTACGTCAACATTTTTTGTTGGTTTTGGCCGGTATTCATCTTGAAGGAAATCAAAACTTTTGTGTGCGAACCGAGAATACATATTTCGTCGGTTCCCATTCCAGATTTTATGTAGTATTTGGATATTTTTTGTCGTGTTTTCCTACAGGATTTATATTACGGTAACTTAAATAAATGACAAGTTTTTCATTTTGGCAATGTACTGTGTTTGTTAAACAATCTGTAAGTTTTTAAATTGAGTTATCCTTATAAATGACGGAAACACATAGCTCTGTAAATACCAGTAAATATATAATTATTAATTAATTATAGTAGTGATTGTAGTTATCAAAAAAAGACCGCAAAACTAAAATTCTTTTTCTTTGGATAAAAGATTTAAGTTGTGATTCAAGAATGTCAACGTTTAATTCTTTACTTCAATTTTTTAAATATTTTCTTCATTAATAATAGAGCGTACCTATATTTTATTCCTAGGTATTACATTGGTATATTATAATCATTAATCAGCATCATGTTACTGTTCAGTGCACAAGTGAAACATTCTATAAATAGAATTTTAATTCTGTTCTATTTATACACATTTTACCAACGTCTACTAGAGATAAACGTCTGCGCGGCGGGCGAATGCTCATTTCAGAATTTTTAATTTTACGTGCATATGAAAGTCCATTATAAAAGTAGCGCCTAAATTATTTTTTCAAAAATTTTTTAAATCAGGAAAATAGAGAAATAAATTTAAATACTTTAAATTTTTGATGGTAACTGACGTCATTCGTCATTGCAGCTGTAGCCATTAAAAAGCCAGAACGTCGGCAGTGTTGCCGGTATTTCAATCTGTTTGTAACTTAACCTAACATAAACTTCAAACTATCTTGTGTTACTCGTGCTATAAGTTTGTGTTGTATGTTTTTCATTTCTTTACATCGTCATTCTAATAATGAAATTTAAAAAATATAATTAGAATCTGTTAAAATTCGTGTAATTTTCCACAAATTGATGTAGGAAGAATTAACAACATAGCAAGAATCTGATTGAAGTTTTTGAGCGCAGTGGCCTCCTACGACTTGCATTTTAAAAAAACAATTTGAGGTTAGATCGGCAATACTAAAAAGTATAATCGAAAATCTGATAGTTTATTAATAATCTACATAAAAAAGTACCTTAAGATGTCAAAGAATTATTGACCTATCTCTTCAAATAAAAAAGTTATAAGAAAATGAAGGAAATAAAAAATTCAATTTTTCTTCTGTGGTGCTTAAACGAATACGTTTTTTAGAACTTTTGAGATGGACCTTAGTTAACCTTAATGTACGGAACAATTCTTCTCCTTTAACCGAATCTCTATCTTTTACTGTTTCCGAGATCCCCATGCTAACGCGATCTTTTGGACATACTGTACGCAAACCAAAAGAACATCAAAGACCTGTTAATATTGTTTACACATTCAGTTATTGTTATCAATTGTCGTTGTAGCTTGATGCCCAAAAAACAATTATACGATTTTTTCGTGAAACAAAATGCGGAAAATAACTGCTTTGCAAATTTTTATTGTTCGTGTAAAAGTTTTAATTGCACTCTCGTCTATCTTTGTATATCAATGAATACATACTAACACAGTTTACAAATTGTTATTCGATGACCAAAGTCGCATCCCCCTACTGGCATTAGACGAGAGATGGGGGGGATCAGTTCTTTTTAAAGAACCGCTCCGACCCGTTCCGTTCTTTTTTAAAAAAACAGTGCCAAGAAGTCGTTCCGTTTTGTTCCCGGTTCTCCCCGGTTTTTTTTTGTCGACAGGTTCAACAACAACTAAAATAATAGCAGTAGATTGGAAAAAATATAACCGAGTTTAAAAAGAACGGGAACGAATCTTTTTGACATTTGAGAACGCCCGTTCTTGATCCCAGTAAAGAACGACTCCAAATGAACGACTCCGAGAAGATCGTCACATCTCTTTAGATCCCATTCCTCTAGTAGACGTTGGTTGTACTGCTTTTTCAACAGTATTAATAACTGGAAGTGGGGGCTTCCCTGAAAAAATCCGTAATTATGTAAACTGTAAACTTTGATAATGTTGTTTGTTTATAGTTTATAAATGATATCAAACTTCTAGTTACATACATTAAAATTGTGAAGGCCATTTGTTATTTTCTAACCAGTTATTTATAAGTACTAAATATCTTACATAGCCTAATCTTTTAAATAGAATACATTTTAAAAAATTGTATTAAAATTTTAAAAAAGATGGGAAATTTGTGTTGTAGTATTAAAACTGCTGAGGGTCGAGATGAAGCTAGAAGAATAAGACAGGAAGAAGAAAGGCAGCGACAATTGGAAGCTAGAATACAGCAAGAGCAAGAAAGGCAGCAAGTATTGGAAGAGCGTAGGCAAGGTGAAACTAAAAGAAGGCAAGAACAAGAAAGACAGCGACAATTGGAAGCTAGAATACAGCAAGAGCGAGAAAGGCGGCAACGATTGGAAGAGCATAGACAAGTTGAAGCTAAAAGAAGACAAGAACAAGAAAGGCAACGACAGGTGGAAGAGCGTAGACAAACTGAGATTACAAGAAGGCAAGAACAAGAAAGGCAACAACTGGAAGAATATTGGCAAGCTGAAGCCCAAAGAAAACAATTGGAACAAGTAAACTCGTTTCCTACAATTTCAGAAATTCTTGAGAATCACGAAGCCGTTTCTAGTTGGACTGGTGTGAATCCACAAGTTGTTAGGTATGTACAATTGTCTCCAGCTTCAGCAGAATACAAAAAAATTGAAAAACAGTTTAGAAGAACAAACAAAAAGTTTTTTAGAGTGTTCCGCATTGAAAGAGTTGAAAATCCATATTTACTTGCTGGTTATTTATTAAAAAAAGAAGAGTTATTAGGCAGACATGGTTTTACAAAAGAAGAACTTTTATTTCATGGTACTAAAGAACAAAATATCGATAATATTTGTAAGGAAAATTTGAATTGGAGATTGCATGGAAAAGGTACTGGACACATATTTGGAAAGGGTGTTTCATTTACTCCTATTTCAAATTATGCGACTCATTATTGTGATAAACATTCTAGTATCAAAGTTATGCTGCTTATGAAAGTATTAGTTTCAAATTCATGTCTTGGTAATTCACAAATGGATATACCTCCAAACGGCTTTGATACATCCAGAAAAGGCAATGGGCATGTGATTGTAAAATATTATGATAACGAATTTTATCCTGCTTATAAAATTTATTTTACCACTGTTGGTGGCTAGATTTTTAAAAGAAATGTACTTAGATTAGTTTGTATATTGACATTAGGTCGTATTATGAAGCATTTTATTAACTGCTATGGTTGCATAAAGCATTTTTAAAGTTATAGATAAAGCAATGTTAACTTCAAAGTCTAGCGATCTGATTGGTGAATTCTCAATTGACATCTGAATTCTACTGTTTCTGATCGGGTAATAATTATCTTAACTTGACAACACAGTTAAGAACTGTAAGAGGTTATGCCACCGGGGGTAAATCTGTTAAAATAAACATTGACAAGGATTGTTTTACACACTAAAAAATGCATAAGGCTATTTTTCTCATTTTTAATAGACATGTATTAAAATGTTTTTAATAGAATGCTTATAAATATAATACGAACCATTGTTTTTAACCAAATTTATCATACAATAAAATTTTTAAAATTATTGATATATTTTAAATTTTGTTATTTTTATCATACCTGTTGCAGGTATAAAATATGAGGGAGATAAGTAATAGATTTCTGATACATATTAAGTTTTGTTTTTAATTCTTTGTAGTCTTTTTTTACATATTAAGAATGAAACATAATACATACCCAGTAAGGCACATGTATCTGATGCATAACTACCGAAGCTCATTTAGGTAACATTGTAATGTAATAAAAATACATTAATATTTATGCAGCAGTTACTTTATTTAAGAAACGCTTTTATTTATGTGTAGTAATACAAAATGCTTATGATACTATTTCTTTTGAATTATTAAAAACAAAGAAATTTTGGTAAAGATTAGGAATGTCAATAACTTTGTATGTAATGAAGTTTTCATCAAAATGATATTAGAATTTCTTTCTCAGTTTGCGATGTAGAATAACGTGATGTGCATATTACGTACCATTTTACATACACCTTGCATAAGGAGTTTGGAGAAATTTACAAGATATGTTTTTATTCAAATGCGATAAGATCAAATAAGACCTTTATTACTGTTCAGGTATTTTTCAGAAAGACTTTTTAAATGTATCTATTTATTTTAGTGGCAACATTTTTAAAAAATTGCAATTTATGTTTTTACATTTTTCTCCACATTGTTCTCAGCAAGAATAATAAATGTAGGATAAACCTTTAATTAAGCTAGCTTCAAGAATTTTTTTTTTTTGTTTTAATAAAACAATTTGATGTAGCAACGAATTCCACCTGTGGTCTTAATAATATTTATTTCAAGTTACCAAATTGCTTAACAAATATTGTCCTAATAAAGAATGTGGCTGAAAAATTATTGCATCCATATAAACAAGAGCATCAAAAACTTCTTGTATCATATAAAAGATTATAATGTTACATTTTTCATATTGCAATAAAAATGATAAAAGCTTATCTTTTTAGTTTAAACATAATATTGTACTACCTATGGATTAGAATAAGATAATAAAACAAAATTAAATAAGATAAAATAAAATAACATAAAGTTCCTATTACCTAAAATGTCCCTTCTATAATTTTTACTCTACCCCTAATGGGTACAATATCCCTTTCCTAAATAAAAGAAGCAAGTTCAATCACGGTGCTCTAGTTTCAATATTCCAATCGGTGTAGAAACAAACCTATATAGGTAATCCAAGCAAAAGAAGAACAGGTCTGCTCACATTAAGCAGGAATCAGTTACGAATAGGATATAGGTCATTCACCTTTAAAGGAGTAGAATGCCTCAGTGACGCTCAAGACTTTCTGTAAAGGGATAGTTAAGCAAAACAGAACAGAATAGTTCAACACATACTATGCAAATGCAGATTATCTACGGGTCAACAGAAATAGAACCAAGTATGTTTAATGTAAAATGCTGGAGAGAAAATGTTGAGATTAGAGTTGGAGGAAGAAGAATTGCATGCATCGGTTTGCTGACGACAAGATCTTGTTTGCAGAAAATACAGAGGAGTTAATAGAAATGTTGAAACAGCTTGAAAGAATGGAAGAAATTGTAAGAAAAGCAAAGTAATGCGAATAGAGGAAGATGAAAACATGGAGGTTTACGTCAAAGGAGAAAAGTTAGAGCAGGTAACGAGGTATAAGTATCCAGGAACAGAGATTACAACTGGAGTAGTTTTGACAAGATAAAGATAAGAACTGGAGTGGTGAAACAGATGTACAAGAAGATGAGTAAGATCTTAGAAAGTAAACTGAAGTTGGAGCTGAAGAAGAGAATACTAGCAAAATGCTTTGTATGGAGCATAATGTTGTACAGGTGTGAGACATGAACTATGATGAAGCAGGATACGAAAAGAGTAGAAGCGCTGGAGATGTGGGTCTGGAGAAGGATGCTAAACATCAAGTGGAAGGGTAAAGTTAGGAATAAGGAAGTACTGAGAAAAGTTGGAGAACAAAGATCAATGTTGGAAACAATTAACATAAGAAAAAAAAATTGGTTAGGACATGTTTTAAGAAAGGATTGTTTGATGAGAGATGTGTTGGAAAGGGGTGTAGAGGGAAGAGGTAGCAGGGGAAGAAGAAGGACAAAGCTGGTGGATGATGTGAAGAGTGGACAGAGTTATAGTGAGATTGGCCCAGGATAGAGAAAAGTGAAAAAAGCGCAAGGGACCTGCATAGGTAGAATACTTATGATAATGATGTTTAACAGCTGTTAATTTTATTTAGTGATTGGATGGAAACAATTTGATAATTTAATCACTTTTATTTACACATATCTAGGTACATCATCTTGTGGTAGTGGAAGCTTACAAAGATACACAGAGAGAGAGAGGCCAACGCTTGCTTCTGCTTTTATATGAGGTGAAGCAAGTGCTGCCAATCCACTAGAACTAATTATTAGATTTTAGTGCCTTATTTAACAACACCCACCCAGTCAAGGACTTGTATATGTCACTACAATGAACTCAAGTATTGGTATGGCAGCAGTAAAATCAACGGAAGTAGCACAATAATAAGTCAATAGGCTGCAGTGCACTGGGACAACTGGACAGCTCCCAAGGGGAAGAAATACTGAGTATTCTTTCCACCAAAGTTATTTAGTAAAAAGAGTATGACTTCCTACTCCAAGCAGTAAAGAAATACTTTCTATACTTTGACTCTTTTTTTTTATTGTGTTTTAAAGTATGCTTTCACTCTAGCCTGATGTCCCTTGCAATCAAAATATTTTTGTAATCAGTTCACTTGCTTAGTTGACATAACCTCAAACCTTGTTATTGAACTAACTGAACTAAGAATTCTTTTAATTTTCGCTACTCTTATTAGCATCACTATTCAATTTGTTCATGATGATGATATGAATTTGACAGATAAATTATCTATCAAAGCTAATAGTACAACTCTTTATGATAGATGACGTGCATCTTGGGGTTACAATAAACTGTGTGTCTCTTTCTTATCAATTACATATTTTTCATCTTTTAATTGCATCAATAATTAAAGTAGGAAGTTTATGGTACAGGCGATAAGTTACCATAAACCCTACAAGTTCAAAAAAGACACTTTACACTCAAGTTATAGATAATAGAATCATTGATGGTAGATTAAAAAACGAAGTTGGCCAAGATCGTAGGTGTGTATCATGAATTCGTTATAATAGAGATATGGCTTTATAACATCAATACGTCAGATTTATTGCAATTGTTTATAAATGTTAACTTTCGACATCGACGAGTTGTAAAGTACCCACTTTACAGGCAACCATGCAAAAATTTGTAATTACTAAGAGACAGATAGTTTGTTGTACCCCGAGGGTAACATCACATGCAAGTTCTTTAATATAGATTTAAGTTATGTAACTGTCAAATACTTGACAGTTAACTAACCTCAACATTAGTAAAATTTCTTTTATGCACTGCATGCTCTTTTATATTACAATTATTTATTCTTATCCAACATTGACAAACTAAGAAAGAAAAAACTTTTTCATGAACATTTTGTAAGTATTGTATTCCTTTGAGACTTTCAGAAAGTTGGGAATGTCTCGACATAAATCTCTCTACCATATTTCCATAATAATTCTAATTAGACTAGAAATACTGCCCATGACTTACTTTGTGTTCTGAACTCCAAAAGAACCTGCCAATATCGAATAAATAATGAATTGCTTTAAAACTAAAGAGCTTTATTTCAAAATACACCATCAGTAAATAAATAAATGCTCAAAATGTTTATAATATGCTTATAAAAATAATATTTGATCCCTATGCTTAAAATAATACACAGATTTTATACAATACTCACAACTTAACTTTTAACAAAATAATTTAGTATGGTATTAGTTTTTGCTTTTTTTAATGGTTTATTTGTACTTTCATTGTCTCTTTGCCTATTACGTTTCCATTCACTCCATAACTCTTGTTGTACATCTGTTGGTAATTCCCAAAATACCTCTTCATCAGCATCTGGTGGACATTGAATATGTTGATTTATATTATGACCATTGCTTTCATTTGCTTTACTATCTAATTTACCAGTTTCTGTTTCACTTTCAGATTTATCACTTTCTTTGGAATTTAATTGTAAATCGGCAACCCTAAGTTTTGATGGTGATGAGTATTCTGGCTCATTAAATTGAGCATGCTGTACAGCAAATGACGTAATCTTTGATTTTTTTGGGGAAGGTTCAATTTCTGATTCTAAAAATGCATCAGTATTTAAAGCATGTTGTGAAGTAGTTGGTAGATTTTCTGTAATGTCTTGTGTAGCTCTCATATTTTCTATACTTGTTATTGATTGAACTGCAACATCTTTAATAAAGTAAGAAGCAATAGAACTCCTTCCACTGAATCTTTCTTGAAACTTTGTAAAAGATAAACCTAGGAGGGTTATGTGATATGGTTGCGAAACGTTCACTAATTTATTGAATAAATTCATTATAATAGACATGAGTTTGTTTTCTGATTGTTCATTTAAATGTATGTTACTTGAATGTTTCTCAATAATAAACAGATTAGGACTTATATTACACTGACGACTTTCTCGATGACTAATTTTGTCAAATTTCCTGATAGTTACTTTAATCGTTGTAGGAATACGACCATCTTCACTAACTAAAATAATTAACCTATTTAATAATTGATGAAATTTTTCTTTTATTTCTGCTTCTGCAGTAATTGTTTTACAACTATCTTCTAAACCAATACTTTGAGGTTTTCCAGAAGGTTTCACAGCAGACGTATCTCTGCCATAACTCATGTTTACTAACCACTTTGCTTTTTCTGGTGTTAAAGCTGACTTTAATTCTTCAAATTTACAATTATGTAAATCTTCTATGGTTTTTATATTCAACCTTTCCAAAGTTTCTGCCATTGTGTGTCCAACACCTGGAATACGTGCTACTTTCTTGAAATCTAACATTAATTCTAAAGCACTATTAGGGAAAATTGTGGTTTGTTGATTTGGCTTATGTACAGATCCTACAAGTTTTGCTAATAATTTATTGTGAGCAATGCCCGCACAACTTGTTAAATTTAATTCTTTTCTTATTCCATCACGTATCTGTTGTGCTATCATAGAACCAATTTTTAATCTATCCTGACATCCACATTGGCAGAATTCATTGGTTTCACCAAATACATGGCCTTCAATCTTTATATCATCTATTATAACGTTTTGTATTCTGTCATTGACAATGCTTGTCACATCGACAAAATTTTCATCCAAACCTAGTCTTTCCACTAATGGTGAATATCTTTGTAAATAAGCAGTTACTTGATAAGATATTTTTCTATAATCATATAGATCTTCTCCATTAATTAGTACCAAATTTGGACACACACTTTTAGCATCGGCAATGGTGGTACATTTTTTTACGCCACATTCACGAGCAATATAATTGCATGTAACTAGTAAACTCTTTTGTTGTATACCAAGTGGCACATTACGTAAAGACGGATTTCTTATCATTTCTACTTGAGCATAAAAACAATCCAAATCGATGTGGATAATTGTGTGAGAATGCTCATCTAAATCAAGTGCTAGGTCATTAGACATCTGCAACAAAAGTAAATATGTTATATCTTATTAATAATTTATATTACCTATTTGATATATGAGTATGACAAACCTTGGGTTTTTTTTTCTCAAGTTCTTTGTTACGATAAGAATATTTTAACCTAACTTCTAACAAAATATTTACATACAGCTATCGTTGTCTAATACATACGATACTGCATAATATGTTTCTTTTCTGCTCTGCTGTCATATGTTTAACATCCTTCTTGTGTAACACGTAACCTAAAATGTAGGTGGTAATATTTTATCATGTTTAGTTTAGTATTTAAGCAAATCTAAGATATAAATTATTAGGAAAAGTTTTACAAATCCGTGTATGGACTATAATGGATTTAAAAGATAATCTGGAGTCGATTAGAATTAAAAGTGCACCATAAAAATAAACAAATTGAAGTGCGAAGATCACGTGAGCAGCATTTGAACTATTGCGCCAAATTCGAAATGAAAGATGGATTCGCTGCAAAATGCCCACTTTTTTCCATTATCATCGCAAGGAAATATTTACACTTTAACTTCTTTGCGTTTAGCAAACGGTACGAATAGATTATTAGTAGCGTCATTAAGAAGAGAAGTAATATGTTTTGAATATCAAGAAAACACTGCGGGAATGTTAGTTCCTACAGCAAAAGAAATTTCATTCACATACCTTCCAAGTAAGTGTCGATGATGTACATTTTTAGATTAGTTACTTTATTCTAAACTTTTTATTCTATTGCATTTATGATTAGATGTTTTATGTTTAGGTAAATATCCATTTTAGACTTTGTTATAAATTGTTTATTTTTAATTATAGGTGGTGCAGAAATTATTTCTATGGCTGCTTTTAATAAATCAGAAACAAATAATGATTTTGTAATTGGGATAACAATTATAAAAGTGAGTTTAGTACACTTTTATCTAGTTTTTAATTATATAAATGAAACCATTTGGAATTTTCTTATTTTTTACAGAATAGTAATGATTTACATGCACTAGAAACATACTTAAATATTTATTCCGGTTGGGAACCAAGTTTAGAATTTAACATGGAAAGTATTTCACAGAATTGTGTAAACAATATTGAATTAAAGTTTATACCATATCATCTAACTTATACATTTTTAATATCTTGGGAAGTAACTCAGATTAATAAAGAGGTAAGACTACAATATTTAAATAAAAAGTGTAAGTTAAATAAGAAATACCTATTTTAGGTTTTATTTTTACTTTCTGGTAGTGATCACAAGATACATATTTATCAAGAAAATAAGACAAATCATGTGTATAAGGAGATTGATCACAATGACATTTTTCCAGAATTCTTTAGCCCACCAAGTGTAGTAATTTGGATGGATGTTTATTATTATAATGATTATGAAGAGTAAATAAATTAAAGAAATAAATATTGGGTAAACGTAAATGATTGTGATTTTTTAATTGTATTGGTATACCTGAAAAATTGGTAACCTTGATTGTCAAAATGACAGTAGTAGTTTTGAGGTTTAATTTAGTATAATGTCATAGAAATTCATTAAATATAATCAGTGATTTACGTTTGCTCACTATTATAATTACGTTAATAATCATTAAAGAACCATTTTTTCCAGACGAATAACAGCATTTGGATGTGAGTGTGGATATGTTAGATTATGTAGAATAAATGTAAAATCAAAAGAAATAATGTTTAACTTTTCTACTCGATTCGATAATACCATCTCTTCTGTACGAATCTATCCCAATAAATATGATGTTAAGTGTCCAGATTTTATAAAGGAAAAATACAGAAATGAAATTATTACAAGAAGAAATCCTATATTGAATTTAATTGTTACAAATACTATTCTTCCTGCTGTATTCTTTGCGTAGGTATTATGTAAGTCCTATTATGTATACAGTGTGAGTATAAAGCAACACATAATATTTATATTTTTTTATGGGCAAGCATATTGAAAAATTATAAAACAGGTTGATTTTATATTTTGAAAATACACACTTTAATGTTACAGTCATCTTCCATCATTGTCAATTTTTTTTTTAATGGAAACCCTCTGATTTTTTTTGCAATTTTGATAGACCCTGGGATTGACTAAACGATAGTAGGTATAAGAATTTTTGTACTTTACATAAAAAGATTTCAATGTACATTCATTGCCAAAGGATTGAAGGGTGCTGATTTGAATATTTACTGGACTAGCAGTTCAAAAAAATTATGTATCTGTATATCTGTTGTTCGTGCTTTGAATGAAACAAAATAAGAAATACAATAATTTCCTATCTCCAAAATTAGAAATTTCTTTAATTTTTACTCAAGAATTTCCTTATGTAAGGTGCAAACATTTTTATATCATGTTTCAGGATTTTCCAATATACTTGCTGATAAAGAAAATACAAATTTTATGTTACATTATCAGTAATGTACATGCCGCATAATATGTATGTATACTTATTGAATTACTTTTATTTTCAAAATCTGTTTTCATCATTCTATGATATTGTGAGTGACAATTTCATTTTATTCTCTTTTTAGAGACATTTTACATTATGGTTTAAAAAAATATGGAACCCTCCCAAGATATGAACTTACAAGTGTCTTAGCTAGTGCTGAAATAGCAGATATTGATTTTGATGGATGTGACGAAATACTTATTGGAAACAGTAATCAAGTATTATTTATCTTAATCTTATTTGTAATAGCAAACAATTAAAATCATCAAAAATATTTTAGGAAATTATAGCTTATAAGCTTGACAGTAGTAATGGGTGTTGGTGTATTTCAGCATTAAAAAGATTCCCAACGCCTGTGTTAGATTTAAAGTATGTGGACATAACAGGAGATGGAGTCAAAGAATTAGTTGTTCTGACAATGAAAGGGGTTCATATTTTACAAGTAAGATCACAATTCAAATTATGATTGTTATAATTTGTTTGTATATTAGTTTTAAAAAATTAACAATGAAAAGAACCATCAACTTCATTTAAGAACTGTAGATATCATTTGCCACTTCTAACAGTTGATACTCTGATTTAATTTTAAAAGAATTTATTACTTTATTAATTTTTAATTTAATTAATTTAATAAGACATTGTCTCCCTTAAGTATTTATGAAAATTCTTATATGTAAAATGCATTTATGATAATATTTGATCCAGGACTATATATACCATAATTGATGTTTCATTAGACACTTATTAATTTTGTCAGAATAAAGCTTTTCAAAAATCTCAAAAATTTAGCTTGGATAGTTTCTTATGTTCTTTTCAATAGTCTGAGATAAAATACCATCACTTATAAAACAAGAAAACAGTCATATAACCTAAAACCATATAGTAACTTTTTGTAACTAAATTCCAAGTACACTCTGAAGAAAAGTCACATCACAGAACACATATATAGTCACATTAAATTAATACAGTAAAAAATATTCAGAAATCTTGACACTGACAGATGACAATTGCTTGCTATAACAAATAGGGTATAGAATGATTGTTCAATACCATACTGGGTGTTTCATTTAAAAAGCTTATACTTCAAATCATTGCTCTTTTGTTTTATAAAAGATGGGATTTTATCTTAGACCATCTATCTAAGGCAGGTTTTTGGATTTTTTGAAAAACTTGGTTCTGACAAAATTAATAAGTGTAATGAAAAATTAACCACATTATATAAAGATACCTTCTAATGTTTATATCTTATTTTGCAGCATGATCCTAGATTCATACAAGAAATACTGGAAGAAAAGCTGAAAGTTCTTGCTATTCCAAATATTGATGTACTATCTATAAAAGAATAATTAATCGCTGTTGTTGTTATTTGTTGTAATGTTTATAATAATTTTTGAAGTATAAAATTGTACAATGTCCAATTATGTTTGTGTTGAATATACTAACTTTTTCTAGTTTTGACGAGAGATTTCTTAGAATTGGTCGAGATTGGAGTTTTATATAACAGCATTAATTTGAAAAAGTGGCATCATATAGTGTAAAATAGCAAGCATTTATTGTGAAACACTTTCACACATAAGTTTGAAAGTGTAATGTATATTCAAAGAAATTACTGATGACATTTTAATGTTAGGGAATTTTTGCATAATGTAACATGTTAAGCAAATGATAACATAGAGAAAAAGTCATGGAAATAGGGAAATATAAATAAAAATCAGGGAATTTAACGATCTTTTTCTGGAACTTCTAATAACAGCAAAACTACTCATGTCGGTTCAAGATGCTAGGTGTCTTAGGATCCCTTTTCATGTTATTTCTGGAGTCCAAGGAGATGCTTGCATGTTTGGTTTGGAGCCCAAGGGGGCCCTCCATGTCTGTTTCACAGCCCCAAGGGGATCCCCCTTGAGCGCTTGTGGTGGAGGCACAAAAACAATCTTGGTTTAAGGACCAAGGGCTCTAGTCAATAAAAAAGAGTTGATTCTTGAGGTAATTTTTGCTAGATTTTAATTGTTTAAATCCGACTTTTAGAAAAAGTGCTATTGGTAAAAAGCAAACACTAACAGATAGTTTTAAATTTTGTAAACATGATGAAAAAGAGGTGGACAATAGCTGCAACCCACTGTTGGCAGATCTGACGATTTTACAATTTGCTGTATCCTTCTGATTGGTTCCGACAATCTGGTTCACTGTTATCGTAACAGTATTGTTCACCTTCATATTATTTTTTAATTTCCAGTAGAAGTCGCAACGATTGTGTTTTTTCTTTAATAGCAATGAATTTGTTCTTATTTGAACAATTGAATAATTACCTTGAAAACTGTATGATGAATATTGTCAGATTGTCGTATATGAAACAAGTCCTGGTTGCACATCGACTTTTGAATGGTAGTAGACTAGAAAAGGTACATGGAATTTTCAGGAGAATTGCATGGAAATTCTGGAAAACTCGGGATTTGGTTTGAAATGTAGAATTTGTAACGTTTACTTTTTGTTCCCGTTACATGGGTTGTAGTTAATCTGTGCTCTCAGTGTGATCTTGTATTTTTCTGTAGTTTTCTCTTGTTGAAGAGGTTTTTTTGGTACTTGTGAGTTCATACCGATAGGTTGATTACTTTTTCTAGTAGCTTCTTTATTTTGAAATCAAATAGGGGTTGACCAACTTTTCAATTTTGTTTATTATAGCAAGCAGGACACGGGGTATAATTCTTCCAATATTTAAATTTATTTTTTTTTATTGCTGTATTTTGAACTGTCACAGCTGTCGTTTGTATTTCTGTTTAATTTATTCAATATAGATCTAGTTAGCAATTTGATAAGGGTTGGTTTCGTATTATGATTTAGTAATTTTCTAATTTAAAATTTCTTCTTTAATTATGTTTCAACTTTCCTTACACTTTGGTATATGAAATTTGAATAGGTGGTCAGGTGTAGTTGGTTATGTTGGTAGATGTTAGTTTCTTAAGGGTCATTTACAACCAATTCACTAACGACACGCTTCAACCAGGAAGTCTGAATTTCGTGTTAAGTATATGCCACCACCGGTAGATGTTTACATTAAAAATTCACTATCGACTTGACTAAACTTTGACTTCGGTGGCGAAGTTGAAGCATGCAAAGTGCAAATCTCCACTTCAAGTTCTAATTAAATTCAATCTTGACACATGCGCAACTTACCTTATTTAAAACTGAGATTGGTTTTATTTGCCTGTTTTTGATTGGAATTCTGCTATAACCCAAAAAGTCATAAAATTGGTCTTTATTACGTTTTTTATTTGTAAAAAGCTGCGAACCTGAAAATCAATTTTGCAATAAAACAAAAACAAAAGATTTTTTTTGAAGTGTTGGTTTTAACTGCTTTGTGTAGGTTATACATATAATTATGGATGTTAGTTGCCTTATTAGATAATTTAGCATGTGTGTTGGTGTTAAAGAGACAATACGAGATTGGTAATATAAAACGCAACTGGCGCAAAGCAAGAAGATACTGGGTGCATCCAATTCTACATAAACATAATTTAAATAATATCTAAAGGTTATGCCAGTAATAACGAAAGCTAGCAAATTAAAACTCGATTTGTATTAGTATTCTAAGAGAAATTCAGTCTCGAAGTTGTAATTGTAGATAGTGAAAATTGATGCATTGGCATAATTCAGAATTGGACTCTAAAGTACGCTGCTTTTGAAGTGGTTGTAAATGGGCCTTTACTTTGTTCATTTTTTTTAAAGGTAGAGGGCCTTTCACAATAATGTTAATGGTAATGTTATGTTAAGATGTTAATACTCACAATATGTTGTGGTCATTGAAACGTTCACAACAATGTTAATGGTAGTGGTAATGTTAACCCTTCCAAAAATATTTTGGATTCTTTAACATCATGGTTAACATCTACCAATAGATTTGAAGTTTTACAGCATGCGCAGTGCGCACTGCCATGCTTTTCCATTTTACCGATCTGTCATATCTGTCAATTCCAACAAAATTAAAACTCTACTCAAATCTCAAATCAAATGAAGAATCACAGTGAAGAATGGAGGTTATGTTGGTTGTTCATAGGTTTTGTTTTTACTTTTTAACAACGCTCCTCCCACTTTTATACCCGGGAATTTTAAATGTGCCAACTTCTAACATTAACATTAATGTGAACTGTGTTAACATTACCATTACTGTTAACATCTTAACATCACCATTACCATTAACATTATTGTGAAAGGGCAGTAGCCCATGTATGGTTGACCTTTTGTTTTATGCTTTAACCAAAAATGAATTGACGTTAGGACTTCTGTACCAGCACATTTGTAAAGCTACAACTTCGTGAAGAAATGGGTGCCTGCACATATGGTTGACATTCTAAATGCTAGTTCTATTTTAAAAAAAAAATATTGCTGTCAAATGATTAATTGTATATATGGATTATCTAATTTAATTTGTCTCTATATTTATTAAATCCACAATTTATCATCTTCCACTTTGATGCATTCTTACAAATTTTTTTTTGTATGGTTTAAAACAGTTATGATTCAAACTTTCCTATTTACATTGCTGTTGTTTCTAAAAATTTAGAAAGCGTAGAGAGGGGTTGTTTCGCATAGGTTAGTTTCAGATTCCTCTTGTCCCGAAGTACAGTACTGAAACTTCAAAGATAAGAACCTAGTGGTAAGTTTGGATTTTTTTATTATGCTCTTAGGTAACATTTCATAAGTTTGTTGTTTAACGTTTTTTTGATTTGTTGTATAATTATGAAATTTTATTTGCATTATTCTATTTTTCAAAAGTTTTATTACATTTCAGTAGTAAAGATATACAGAATGTATTGAATGATAAGATTTAACTTATTCAAATTATATTTTGTTTGGAGATTGAGATTAAACATTTTATGAATGTTTTGGAAAAAATTTAACATCGTTCTCAATTTTATTAAATTTAAATAATGTTTTTAAAATAATTGTTGATGGCTTGTGTTTTATTGTATGTATAACTCCCTTATCTTCGCTCAAGACCACCAGGCTATCCACTGAGTCCAACCAGCCTAAAAACCAAAAGCGTCTTAATTAAATTAAATTCAATATCTTGTAACGCAAGGTTACATTACAAATTCCAACCCTGTCAAATGTGCTTATGTCATTATTTGTAACTTGACTGAATGTGATTACAATAAATTTGGGTGTTGTTAGAATCTGCTTTAGAATGAGATTCTAATGTGACATTCTTCAAGTTTGACTGTATTTGAGATTTATGATTCATATGTAAGGAGTTGTGTTTTCTGTTACAAACACAAAAACCATAGTAACATTCTTGTAGCATATGTCCTTTCCTTAAGCAATTGGTACAAGCTTTAAGACGTTTGATTTCTGCATGACATGAATTAATAGATAGCTTAAGGAAATCCTTGCATTGAAAAATGCAAAAATACATTTGTATTTCTATTCGTTGATAAGTGTGATTGAGATTTTGTTTCTTGATGTGTTTTTCTAGTTGACATTTGTTGCTGAACACTTACTGTCTAATGATTCTAACAAATGACTTCGGTCAGTTAAAAACTCAATAAATAATTGTGTGGTTGACAAAGTTGTTTTATGTGATTTGATTTCCCATTCCTTTTTTGTATTAATATCGAACTTAGAAACTAAAAGATAAAAGATTGGTACTCCAGTGTTCCACAGGCTCATTGAGATTTTTTAATGTCCTATAATTTTTTTGAAAATTGTCCAAAAAGTATCTTAAAGATGTACTAGAATCCCTTGACACTGATGGAAGTTTAAAAATATTTTTCATGTGTTTTAATGGTTATCTTCTTATTTGTTTTATATAAGTCACTTCATAATTTGCCTGTTAACTTTGAAGGCAGAAATTATTTGTCAGAATTTAGTCTCACCTAGAAAACAAGCAAAACTTGAAAAAGTCAGAGAAAAAGTTGTGGAAGTGTCATGGAACTAGGGAGATATAAATAAAAGTCGAGGAATTTAATGATTTTGTCTGGAATAACAGTAAGAATACTGACATCGCCAACAGGACCCACTTGAAACGTCTTAGGCACCACCTGTTAAGGGATGCAGAAGTAGGGTTGCTACCTGGCCAGTATCATGTTCGGAGTTCGAGGAGGGACCTGCATGTTTGGTTTGGAGCCTGAGGAAGATCCCTCCAGATCTGTTTTCGAGCTCCTGAGAGGATTCCTCATGGGCATCCATGGAGGCACAAAAACAATCTTTGTTTAAGGGCGCTGACATGATTTGAGCCGGCCCTAGTTGCCAATAAAAATTGGATTTTTAAAGTGATGTTTGCTAAATTTTAATTTTTTAAATCTGACTTTTAGAAAAAGCGGTATGGATGAAAACCATAAACCAACAAATTGCCTGAGTTGACAATGGAACCCTAGATCTGGCAATTTTACAACTTTCTGTATCCATCTGATAGGTTCTGATAACATGCTTTACTGTTATCGCATCAGTATTGTTCAACTTTGTATTTGTTTTTAATAAAGATTTTTTCTTTAATAAATATAAATTTGTTTTTATTTGAACAATTGAATTAATTACCTAAGAAACTGTATAATGACTACTGTGGCTAATTCAAATCATTATTTCTGCAGAAGTAAAAATTGCAGCAGGTAAGCTAAAGGTCCCATTGGTTTTGATGATGACATGACAGTAGTTAACCAGTTCCTACGTTGTTATGGACTTGTGGTTTTCACTTTATTATTTTCGTGACAGATCGTCGCACGTGAAACAAGTCCCTGTTGCGCATCGATCTTTGAATAGTAATAGGCTAGAATGGGTACATGGAATATTCAGAGAGTTCATGGAAATCCTGGAAAAGTCAGAAATCTGATTTATATATAAGAACTATGCATCTTCTTGAAGAAATTGAAAGGTATGCATGAAAACTGGTTGCCTAGTACAATATCTATCACTATAATAACTCTTAAAAGTTCAAATGATTATGAGATTTCTTGTTGACTCTTCACTATTACATGTATTCAGTTTTGATTAATATTTGTAAAATTACATCAGAATTTCTTTATTGTTTACATCATTACACAGTGTTACCAATCTAAAATTTAGTTTGCTTTGTGATGCTGTCACTTCAGCTCTTTTCATTCCTGTGATCCTGATCAGAAATGCTTAAATTTCATTTTTGAAAATTTCTAGCTTCAGATTCTGTATAACCAAGATCTGCTCTTTTCTCATTAGGATCACAGGAACGTGAGAAGGCTAAGTTTTAAAAGTTGCTGTTTGTGATATGTAAGCTATATGTAATTCCAGTTGAAGAATGTTTGGGTTCAGAAGCAATAATCAGGCTTACATGTTGCTACTTTCTAGTAACTGCTTGCTTGCTCTTAAATGACTATATTGATAATTACATCCCACTTTTTAATATTGCATCCCTCAAAGATTTAAAAACAGCCTGCTGCCAATTCAGAAGTAACAACTTATACCTAACCTCAAATACAAACAACAGCAGAATATGAAGGCACTTTTAAAAATACTATGAGATGTCAGCAGCGTATACGCTGATGCCAGTAGCAAACAAATCACTGATAGTTGTTGCCAACTGTTCAAGAGCTTTATGATTCAAGTGCTACCACTTGCTGACTGCTCCTGAACAAAAGTAATGAGAAGCAGAAAAACACCACAAGGTTTAAAATCAAAGAATTAGTTAGCTTTAAAGAATTTTATTCTTCAGATGCATTAACTCCTCTTCTCATTCCTGATGTAAATCTTGATCAGAGTTGTTTAAAATTTCATCTTTGAAAATTTTTAAGTTTCAGGTTTTGTATAAGACGAATCTACTTATTTCTCATTAGGATCACAGAAATGCAAAACGGTTATCTCTTAAAAATTGCTGTCATGGCCATTTTAAGCTATTATTAGGTTATTACATTTGAAAAGAAGAACAGCAATACATAGATTTTTACCAATAAAAAAGTTTTAACGAAATAGACCATTTACATGTAGTTGCAGAAGTTGGGAAGAGTTCCTATATACATCTAAGGATAAGAGTTGGGCAATGTCACAGTACCAACAATCATTCTTGATTCCAAATGCATGTTTAAAAATCTAATGTCCATAGTAACGCTCAACAAAATAATTTTAAAAATTAAAAATCAAGGAATTGATCCACCAATTAAAAAATTCTAAATGACAAGTGATTCAACCAATTAAAACAACCTTGACTTTGCTCAACTCTTATCCATATTATCTATAGATAGGAACTCTAAATTAAAAACCTTAAAACATAACCTCAATTTCATTGATTCTGTGTTTACAATACCAAAAGAAGAAGAAAACGATGTAAATAATATATATTACTAAAGCTAGTCATTATAATATTACCGTTTCTGTAATACAGCATTTGAGTCTGTTGCTTTTGCCCTTAGTTGTTGCAGTGATTGTTTTTATTCAAACACATTCATATTTTTTTCAGAAAATTGAGTTTTCTCAAAACAAATACAAATACTAATATTTTAAACCTTTAAATGCAAATGAAAGTGAGGTTATATTTTTATACCTAACTTCGACACATAATTACCTAGCGGACTGAATTAAACTAAAAGAATGCATGCAGTCTATTACAGGAGCTGTTCCCCCCCTCCTGTCTCTACATAC
This sequence comes from Ignelater luminosus, assembly GCA_011009095.1. Lineage (NCBI taxonomy): Eukaryota > Metazoa > Arthropoda > Insecta > Coleoptera > Elateridae > Ignelater > Ignelater luminosus. The sequence continues at coordinate 168,327 of VTPC01000518.1, read as the reverse complement.
ACTTCAGCTCTTCATACAATGGAGGAAATAGTTCTTTGAAGAGTACAATGGTCAACATGAAAAATGCAACGAAATTCATATTTATTAAAACAAGTTCATCCCTATTGCATGACTGTTTTGCATACATTACACTCTTTGTATGTCCCCAAAGATAGTAGTCAAAGGGTAGTTGCAATGGCCAAGGAACTGCGCCTCTTTTTTGCAGTGTTTGTTGATACTTCGTACTAACTTTAAATGGCTGCAACTTCATAACGATGTATTTTCAGATATATGTTCATTTGACATTTTCAGCTTAAAATGACCTGGCTAACACATGTTTAAGCTATGACCATTGGGTTATAGGACACCTTGTATAATATGATGTAATTCTAGTTGTAGAATGAGAAGCAATAAAATTTACATTACCACACAGTGTTACTAACTGAAGAATTAGTCACCTTTAAAGTGCTACCAGCATAAGAATTTGATTCTTCTGTTGCATCAATTTCTCTAGTCACTCCTGTGATCCTGATCAGAATTGTTTCAATTTTGTTTTTGAAAATTTTTAGCTTTCAGATTCTGTAACACAGATCTGCTCTTTTCTCATTGGGAGCACTGAAATGATTTTTCTTTTAAGAGTTGCTGTCGCATGTTTGTGTTACATAATTTTAGTGTAGAATAAGCAGCAATCTTTACATAAGTAACACAAACATATGACAGCAACATTTAAAAGAAAATCTTCTTGCATTCCTGTGATTCTTATAAGAAAAGAGCAGATCTGTGTTAAAACGTGAAAGTTTATGTAAAAAATTACATAAAGAATCTCATAAATTATATGGCACTGCCAGTGATGACATAACCACATTTTTTCAATTCTTTGCATTCTCTATTTATTCTTCACATTTTTTTATACTAAATGTAAATAATTAATTCTTTATGTGTAAAATCCCATCATTGAATATTACCAATTGAAAAATGAGTTTGCTTTATAATGCCTACCAACTTAAGAAACTTAATTCTTAGGTTACTTCAACTCTTCTTCTCACAAACATTTAAATTATGTTTCTGGGAATCTTTCAACTTTCGCCATTAGGATCATAGAAATGCAAGCAGATTCTCTTCTAAAAATTGTTGTCATATGTTTGTTAAGTAACCTTTATATAATTCTTATTGTAGAATGAGTAGCAACAAAATTACATCACCACACAGTCTTACCAATAGAAAAATTATTGGCTTTAAGTACTATCAACATAAGAATTTTAGTCTTCTGCTACATCATCTCCACTTCTTGTTCTTGTGATCCTGATCAGATTCATTTATATTTCATTTTTTTATAATATTTGTACTGATGAATTTATTACGATAAATCAAGATTACAATACTTACTTTGTCTACTCATGATAAATATCCCATTGTAGTTGCTGTGCTAGAAGCATGTAATAAAAGTAAATACCAACATAAATATAATTAATTTTTATTTTAAGACCTCTCATGTTCACAAGAATAAATTCAAGTAGTTAAATATGTTATTTTGAATCACATGTTTTTCTTTTAGGGTTGTATGCAAATCTTTTAACAAATTTACAGGATAATTCACCAAGTGTCATTTGCTAAATAAATTCGAACAATTATTTATAATATACATGCCAGTTTTGTTTCACTGTGAACATTCAAACATCATTATGACTCACACATGTATTTTTCGATACAAGGCTTAACCATTCTTTTGTTTTTAATGTATAAATAATTATAATATTGTAATAATCAACTAATGACTAACAGTCTTTCATTTCACACATTTGCACTTCAAATTATCAAAATTAGTTAAATCTGTGATAACTTTGCGTACATAAATTAATAAATAGTATAAAGTACAATAGAACATTAATTATAATATACCTTCAACTGAATATTCATGTGAATAAATGCTCTACCGTTCTTACAGTACAAAACATTAAAATGAATAAAACTGCAAATAAAAGCAACTGCAGCAAGATACTAAGATGGCCTATTACAATTTTTTTCCATTATTAATCTATAAACAGATTACTTACAATTAGATAAACATAAATAATAATATTACCACTGATAAAAATAAGAGAATGCTCAAAATCAACATAAAATTATATTTTATAATTTTATACATTTATCAGGCAATAATATTAACGTTATCTAATTATAAGCAATTGTAACTAACTGCACTACACAAACAATTCCTCCTACAGCTGGCTTGTTTCACTGTTAGAAATTCGCAAATATTAATGAATGCAGTTTTACAAACGGAACAACATCATATTAACTTAACCTCATTAAACAAAATAAGCAATGGTGATAAATGCTACACAAAATGAACGTGTTTCAAATAGCTCTTAAAATCTATATGTGTATGCAATAAAATCTGTACTTTGCGTAAGTCATAATCATTACACATGAGTTTTTTCTTTTTGTTTGATGTAACTAATTTTAATGATAACCATAATACTAAAAAATTATTTAAAATGCATGAATTCCTATATATTCATATTCACTCTATGTACAATTATAATTACAATGTTTACAGGTGATCTTTATCTAACGTAATATGATGCACAAAATGCTATTACAATTTCAATAACAATTTTAACATTAGTGAAAAACGAAAATGAAAAAAAATTCTTAGAAAAAAGGAAAAAATATTTAGCGGCATTTAGATGTTATATAAAAGAAATTACTGGAAATTTTGATTGTTACGGCAAATATTATTATAAATAAAGCTTTGGTAAATAAACCTATGAAATCCTCACACTCATCATACACAACAATACACAAATACAAAAACGTTCAAATGTAACAACAAAGTTGACCAGTTTAATCAACATTATCTTGAAAGATAAGTCGAATATATCCTGGAGAACCTAATAGAGGCGAAGCACAAAATGGACAAACTGCATGAAATCCATTCGTTCCATGTGGTATAGCAACATTGGCCCAATATCTAAAAAAAAAAGTATTTCCAAATATAAGATTGTATTAAAATGTGAACTTTTTTATTAGGATTACAATTTGCAATCAAATTAATTTATTTATCACTTATCAGTATCAGCAACACTAGCAATAGCTGATATCCAAGGAACTGAATTAAGTAAGTAAGGAAGTAAGTAAGTAAGTAAATCAGTGGTACCATTCTAGATTTTTACATCAATTAATAGAATACAGTGAAACCTCTCCCAATGGACAATAGATTCTACAGGTGATTTTACAACTTTGGATAAATCCATCACTATTTTGCATGCAATTACTTGGATAAAAGTAGCAGTAACAACTGTCTGAATTAGCCCAGAGGATGACCTCCGTGTTGCAGTTTTAATTCAATAAATAGCCAAAAACAAAACTATGGGTATTGAAGCTTATGCATCAATTGACAAACATTTGACACAACCAATATTGCGCAAGAATATATGGAAATCTTATCAGAAGATGATAATCCTGATCATGAAACAGAATTGATAAATTCGCCTGAAAATGAAATAAAATCTTTCTTACAAGCAAAAAACAAAATATTAAGATTTACAACACTAACTCTTTATTGCTCAATGGGACTATAAGACCCCAATATTCAAATACAAATATTTCCATCATAAGAATTTACATTTACTTTGGTATAATTCCTGACAGGATCTTTCAGTTCAATATGTTTCTATGATTAGATTATATTTTATTGAGCATAAATGTCATTATTCGTTCGTGATCGCACATACAGTGGAACCTCCATAACTCAAAATCCGAGGGGCGCGATTATTAGTTTGAGTTATAGAAAATATGAGTTACGGAAAATAATTTTTTTTATATGTAAATGTCGTTTAATACATAAAAATGTACATAGTTTATTAAATACAAAATATAAAAATATTATTTCATATGTAATTGCATATAAAATTAGTACATACATATAAATTTTATTTTTTATGAAAATAATCAGTGATTAGGTTTTGGTGGATATTTTTTTGATAAAAATAGTTTCATAAAATGATTCAATCTTCATTAATGAACTATAAATTGCATCTGTAGTATTTTCTTCCATCGTAAAAAAGTTCTTCAGTGTGTTGAAGGCATTTTGAATTTCTCAATGTGAAGGTCTAGTTGGCGCAGGTTCTTCAGTGTTGTTATCACTGTTTTCTTGGTCTTCATTTTGAGTAACATTTGAAGCTACACTATCTACGATTTCTTGTTCGGTAGGATATAATAGATGTTTTATTTTTGATAATAGTAGATAAGGTACTAGGCAATGGTTTTTTTCTTAATACCATTTTCAACTTTTTTTAAAATTTCAATTTTTTGTTTAATATTAAGACCTTTGAGATGACGTTTCGGTGCCATTTTATTAGATATTGACCATGCAAAAGAATCACATGAACTGAACATTTGACGAAAATGACTAGGAAGAGTATAAGGAAATCCATTTGAACGAAGCGTAATACATACATATAAAATAATAAGAATAAATGTATCGTCGTATAATTTCCATTTGCCACTCCATAAACATACTCTCTAGTGCAGTATTCTAAGAAACCTAAAAATTTGTATCGAGTTTATCACGTACTAATAATTCGTGATACGATTTTGTTGTAAACGTCTACTTGTTTAACTATAGGCAGCAACAGAAAAAGATAAAGACCATAAACTTTTCTTCGAATTGGAATTACGGGAACTTTTGTAGCTTTGGTTCCTCTATTTTCTTTCGAGTTAAAGAGATTTTCGAGTTATAGAAATTCGAGTTACGGAAGTCAAAATACGTGCAATTAGTATACGAAGTGCAAGGGGATGCAATAAATTTTGAGTTGAAGAGCAATTTGAGTTACAGAAGTTCGACTTATGGGAGTTCCACTGTATATCAGACAAACGTATGACTGCAGGTGCATCAGTAGATAATTATTTGATTATTGTTCTATTTTGTGTTTGAATATTTGATATTTGTGATTACAAGTAGGATACAACATACCTAAAAATAAGTAATTATGTTTCATTTATTGCATTATTGTGCATGATAAAAATGCTACTGTAAAAAATATCCGAGTCCCGTCAGGAATCTGTATTCATAGAAAAAAATGCTTATTGTTAGAATGGCGAATCATTGTAAGGAATGTACCAGACAACTGTTATCAGATAGAGAATTGGAAGAAATAGCTATGGAAAACGAGTTTACCAGACAATGTAGAACTAAGTGAATTTGAAGACAGTGACACAGAAGAAGAGGAAAATGCAATGAATTTACCAATTGAAGTTGAAGAAACTGAAGCAAATCTAGTGGATGGTGTAGATGAAAATGATGAAATAGAACAGCAGAAAGAAACAGATGAAGCCGATTGAAAATAGAGAAAAATTGATGTATTCAAAGTTGTAGAAAATTAGGTGCAATAAGTGAGCAATTTGTCGGCTGTGTAACGCCCACAGATGCTTTCGTAAGTCTACTGGGTGACAATATTGAAAACATTACTTACCAAGCAATTTATACACAGTCCAAAATAATAAAACACTGAAAATGACAGAATGAGAGTTAATAGCATTTACCAGACTTAATTTTTTTATGAGTTACCATGAACTTCCATCGTGGAAGATGAATTGGAACACATCTCTAGTTGCTAAAATGGTGCCAAGAAATATATTTGAGCAAATCTTGGCATGTTTACATGTAAATGATAATCAAATGATTTCAACTGACAACAAAGATAAAGTATATAAACTTCGTCCAATGATAAACGCCCTAAATCAAAACTTTGGCATATGTCACCATGATACAAGGAAACTAAGCATTGATGGGAGTATAATACTTTTGAAAGAACAAAATACAATGAAGCAATATAACCCTAAAAAATCCACCAGGAGAGGTTACAAGCTTTGGTGTTTAGGTGATCAGAACGGTTACAGACTAAAGTTCAAATTATATCAAGGAAAAAATGAGATCTTGGAAGCTGAATTTAAAGAGTACAATTTAAGTGAAAGGGTATCATTTTCCCTAACTAAACAGTATTGGAATCAAAGAAGAATTATTTATTTTAACAACTGGAAACAACACTAGCATGTGGAACCATTCGTAAGAATAGGAAGATCTACCTAAAAATATGAAAAAAAGAGAGTAAGCCAAGTCATGGGCGAATTTGACTACAGATATTCAAATACAAATATTTTGTTGGGATGGACAATAGAACCATTTATTTAGCCACAAACATCCATGGATCAGAGGTTAAAAATATACAAAGAAAGCAAAAGGATGGCACCATCAAAAATATACCATGTCCAAGTGTCGTTGAAGATTATAATAAAAATATGGGTGGGGCTGATCTCACTGATCAACTACATACTTCATACTGCATTGATAGAAAATTTCGAAAGTGATAGTCTGTTTTGGGGTATTTTGGACATTGCTGCAGTTAACGCTTATATAATTTATAATCAATTATTTGAGAAAATAAGCCAGTTGAAATTTAGATGATCGTTGGTACTTGGTGCTTCAGTTCCAACAAAAAAACGAACTTCTTTGGAAAAAATAATTTCCACACAGAAACGGCACGAGTATAACTACATCGTGCCAGATGATGTTAGATTAGGCAATTTCGGGAGACATATATTGGCCTGTTTTTTCCAATAAAAGAGGACAATGTGAATATTGTAGTTCAAAGGGAATAGAATCTAGACCACAATCAAAATGTTCACTTTGTGGTGCACTTTTAATGTTGTGATACCAACAAGAACTCCTTTGTGCTGTATCATAACACACTTAACTGCAAAATTAACGCACCACTCTGATTTTTGGTTTTATTTTGAGAAATATTATGTATTTTCCGATTCATTAATATCAATTATAATAATTTGTTTATTATGACGCCCTTTGTAGGTTTTTATCTGTCTTCTTTATTTAATTTCAAAATCGTAGCAGCTTTTCATAAGGGGTATGATTTTCAAGTAAATAAACCTCACTTTTAAACTAAAAGTAGGCACTGTTTTTCAATTGTTTTATTAATAAATAAGATAATTGTCATTCGTGTAATACATCTGTTCGCAATGGAACGTGCTAGACGAAATTTAAATTGTGAAGAATGCGTTCAAATTGTAACTTTATCCAATGAAGGACTAACAAATCGTGAACTTGCTAGAAGGTGTGACGTGTCGCATACAACGGTCGGTAGGGTACTACAAAGGTTTGTAGAGACCAATGATTACGTTAGACGACGTGGCCAAGACAGGCCACGAGCTACAAATGCCATAGAGGACCGATTTTTAATGCTTTGAGCACTTAGGGAACAGTTCACTACTGCACGAAATCTCCAAATACAACTAAGTGAGGTTCATGACACTGCTGTTAGTCAAGATACCATAAGAAGAAGACTTCGTGCTCAGAATTTACGACCTCGGGCAGCAGCTACTGGCCCCAAATTATCTGCAAACCACCGAAGAAACAGATTGGCTTTTGCAAAGAGGCATATGGATTGGGAAATTCATGATTGGGAGCAGGTGTTATTTATAGATGAGTCAAGGTTTTGCCTTGTAAGTTCTGATCGCTGTCCAAGAGTGTACAGAAGGCCAAATGAAAAATATTCCGCCTGTAATACTCAAGAAACTACATTATATGGAGGCGGCTCAGTAATGGTATGGGATGGAATATCTTTAACAGTTCACACAAAGCTTTTTATTGTTGATAGTGGACGTCTGACTTCTGAACAATACATAACAGACATTTTAAAACCTTTTGCACCTTATATTGGAGATGAATTCGTTCTTATGCAGGATAATTGCTAGGCCACATGTGGCACATACTGTTACTGAATATCTAAATTATGTTAATATTCAAGTCCTGGAGTGGCCAGCCTGTAGTCCAGACCTGAACCCAATCAAGCATTTCTGAGACATAATGGGACGCAGGATTAGAAGTCAGCTAACAGCTTAGATGAGCTGCAACGAAGTCTTACCCGTGCATGGGAAGATATCCCTCAAGAAACGATCAGATCTCTAATTGAAAGTATGCCATGGCAATGTCAGGCTACAATAACATCTAGAGATGGTAACACTAGTTATTGATAAGCTGAAACCATCTCAAAAGAAGTTATTTTGTGTTCGTAACAATAATGTTCACTTTACATTATTTTGTTAAATAAGCCATATTTTCAGTTTCCAATTTTTTTCTACAATTAATGTAAGTTAAATTTATCGTTAAGAATTCAAAAAAGTCAAACTTGAAATATTAGGACTTACCGAAACAAAAAAGAAAGGCAAAGGAAAAATGACAATAGAAGATCATGGTATAATGTACAGCGGGGTTGAAAGCAACAATCGAGCAGAAGCAGGTGTAGGATGTATGATAAGCTCTTACTATATGAAGAAATTAATTGAATGGAAAGAAATAAACGAAAGAATCATAGTAGTAAAGTTGCGACTAACACAAAATAAAATAACAAAGATAATAATAGTATATGGACCAGGAGAAAATGATAAAGCAGTAGATAAAGAAAAGTTCTGGGAACAACTACAAGAAATACATGATGAGGGAGGAGATGCAGTAATAATCATGGGAGATTTTAATGCCAGGGTGGGGAACAACGTAGAAGGAACAAATGGAGTAATGGGAAGTTTCGGAGAGAATACCAGAAATAGTAATGGCAAAAGGCTAATAGAATTTTGCATACAAAATCAAGTAATCATTCAGAACTCTTTCTTTCAACATAAAGACTGTCATAAATACACAAGGGAAGAAAAAGGAAGAAATGAAAAATCTATAATAGATTACATTATCACAGAAAGGACCAACTGATAAAAGATGTAAGAGTATGCAGAAGTGCTGAATTAGCAACAGATCACTACCTTGTAGTTGCAAAAATTAAAGATATGGAAAATAAACGTGAAAGAAATAAACCATCGCAGCAAGAAAATGTAAAGAAAACAAGACCATCAAAGTATACAAACTTCAAAACAAAGAAATAAGAGATCAATATGAAGAACTAATCAAAGAGCAGATAGAGGAAAGAAAACAAGAAATAAGTCAGGGAAATCTAGAAGAAAAGTGGAAAATATTCAAAGAAATGGGGCGAATACTTTAAAGAGATGTTAGAAGCACAGGAAATAGGCAATAGAGAACCGAACAATAAAACTGAATTAATTCCTGTTGAAGAGAATAATAGAATAAGAAAGGAAGAAGTTAATGAAGCCATAAAAACACTAAAAAATGGAAAATCTCCAGGAATAGACAACATAAAGGTTGAAATGCTCAAGTATATGGGTGAAATGGGACTAGACTTACTTCACAAAATAATAGAAACGGCATGGGAAACTCAGGAAGTGCCTAATGACTGGAAAACATCAGAAAAGTACCTCTGTACAGAAAAGGAGACCGAAGAGCATGTAGCAACTACAGAGGAATATCACTCCTCTGTACTGCGTGTAAAGTGTATGAAAAAGTGCTAGAGAAAAGACTTAGAGAAGTTACAGAAAGCAAGATACATGAGGCTCAAAGTGGTTTTAGACCAGGATATAGCCCACAAGATCATATATTTACAATAAGGAACCTATCAGAAAAATATCTAAAACACAACATGCAATTACACCTCTGCTTTATTGATATGGAAAAAGCGTTCGACAAGGTACCGCGAAAAGAAATATGGATAACTCTAGAAAAATATGAAGTGGATGCAAGACTGATAGAAGGAATTAAATTACTATATAGAGACAGCAGTAACACAATAAGAGTAGCAAATGAAGAAACAGAAAAATTTGTCACAACAAAGGGGGTAAGACAGGGAGGAGTGCTTAGTCCGCTACTGTTTATCTTATACATCAACAAAATAATAAAAGAATGCAGCAAAAGATCCATAAAGATAGATGCAGGGTACAACAGACTACAAAACATAAAAATCAGTGAATGCGTATTTGCCGATGATATCGTACTGACAGCAAATAATGAGAAAACACTGCAGAACAACATAAACATATGGACAACAGCACTACACAAAAAAAGAATGAAAATCAGTACGGATAAAACTAAAATCATTGTCATATCTAACAAAGATATAATAGATAATATACAAAATGACGAAAAAGTAGAGCAAGTCAACAGCATGAAATACTTAGGAACATCTATAGATTAAACAGGAAAGTTTGCAACAGAAATAAATAACAGAATAACAGCGACAGTGAAACTATTTCATGCAATGAAAAATGGTTTTATCAACAAAAAGGAAATTAGTACAAAAACAAAACTAGCGGTCTATAAGAGAGTATACCTGCGAACTTTGTTATATGGAAGTGAGACATGGGTGGTAACAGATAGGCTACAAAAACGACTTCAAGCAGCTGAAATGAAGTATTTGCGAAGGGTAACAAATGTCACTCTAATGGACAAAATTAGGAATGAAACTATAAGAGAAAGACTAAAAGTAGAAAGTGTCAGGAAATATATTCAGAAAGCACAGTTAAGATGGTGGGGACATATGAATAGACTAGATAAAACTAGACAAATTAAGAAAATATGGGAGGCAAGAAAAATAGGTAAAGGAAGAAGAGGTAGACCTAAGAAGACATGGGATGGAGAGGTGGCTAGTATTTTGAAGGAAAATAAACTGGATTGGAAAGAAGCCGAAGTACAATCTAAAGACCGGAAGAAATGGAAAAAGATAGTCAGTGAAATATAGAGAGGAAGAAAGAATATCCTCTACACCTAATCGGTAGAAGACGCATAGATTATATATATGTATTATTATTATCGAAATAATTCTGTCTGTATATTCTACTCTTTAATATGTTTTTCAAAATATATGATAATTTCGACGGAAATTAAAATACATCGAAATGTATAAGTAGTGCATTAATTTTGTGGTTAAGTGTATTAGTCTTTCTGTGTAAATAAAAAAATTCCTATTTTTGTAAGAAATAGTGTCTACTTTTTGTAATAATATTTATTCCAATAGTTAAAAACAAACAAAGACTTTTATTGCTATATTTCCTGATGGAACCAATACGTCCTGTATTATCATAAAGTGAACAAAAGCCTTTCAAAAATTGAAAATGTGTTTTCTGTGCTTATTGCTCTCTGAAAAAATGTAATTAATACAAGAATTTCTAATATTTCAGTTTAAAACATGCTGGGGCAATAAAGAGTTGAAGCAGGAAGACAGTGTCGCATATCGACGCTTAGCGCAGTTGCGCATGCACTATGAAGCAAAAATCAAAATACTGTACAAACAAAGATATCTGACTTTTTTCAGTAGAATTATTGTGTTCTCAGTACATACTAAGTTTTATTCTATCTTTTTGTATTCTCTGTAGTTTATGATTAAATAAAAATGTGTTTTTTCCCCTCTTCATAGCGGACAACTCTGTATTAGACATTTTCTTTGGCATGTCCATTATATAGAGGTTTCACTGTATTCTATAATAATTTCAATAACATGGCCTGCTTCACATTTAAATATGCTGATAAATTAACACAACTAAGTTTTTAAGATTAGGTAAGTACTGGATTACCAAAACCCGACTATTATTACATGGCACTACAGCAGTCCTATTTCTCCTTTTAAAAATATCTATCTTGTCCCTTCTATGAACATATTCTAAAAACACAAATACACCGCACCCCTAAAAGCATGCATAAATTCATTTAAGTAATAGATCTTACTAAATTTGAGGTGTTACTAAATACAAGAAACCTAATTTGATTTTGGCCTTTAACTTCAATACTTAACAAATTATACTGCCGGGAACAAAAGATTAAATTAACAACTTAAGTTAAAAATTTGAGATTTAATATATACTCAGCAGGGTAATATATTGTAAAAGATGACTTTCTTATCAAATTTCTATCAGTCAAAATAATTTCCCACAGTAGTGATGCTCATAAATCCCCTTTTCACAGTCACAGAAAAACTAACGAATCTCCTTAGTTATCTTAATGCTACTGCTACTACACAAACAATATTAAAAAGGAAAAATAAAAACGCTTACTTGACTGTTCTCTCAGTAGCCATATGTCCACATGGATTAAATGCAAATGTAGGAGGACCAGAATCAACATAGAAGGCAGGTTCTAAACCCATACAAACTTTTACAACAGGCCCCAACTAAAAATGAAAAATACCTAGGTTTTAGTATAAATTTAAAAACTATTTAATAAACATTACCTCTAAGCATATAGGACACTTTCTGGAACCAGAGTCTTTATCCTGTCCCCATTCATGAAGTCCCTGTACGTGACCACAATTAAGATACACATATGGCTGTTGTTGATTTTCGTTGCCAGTAACTTTCCGAGGTATCACTAAAGTATTAAGACCTACTGGGCACTGTGGTCGACCTGCATTTATTTCATCTATTTCACGTTCTAAATCTCGTTTACTCTATAAAATCAAAAGAGAAACAATTACATAAATTTTAATCAGTACGAAATTGTTAATTTCCTTACAGGTGATTGTGCTAAACCTTCTGCAGATCTCCAAAGCAATGTGGCTCCACAAAGGTCTATTAAAGTCCCATCTTGCAAACTATTTGTTTCTCCTTCGACCTACGAAATAAAATCAATGTGTGAAAATAGTATGTTCATTTTTTAAAAAAAATAGCTATTTATACAGGGTGTTGCTAAAATTTGGTTGCCAAACTGAGAGGGTGTATTTAGGAAGGAATTCAAAATATTATAAGGGCCCTAAAAGGAATTCTTCTTTTTACTACATCCTAAAAACAGTTTGCCTGGTTTTGTTCAAATTTTATACATTCATGTGTATCATCTTCTTGTATGAAACTGTCTTACATTCACCAGCATTTTGTTATTAGTTGGCCAATGCACCCCAGGCTACTTGGATTTTTCTTTCTAATTTTCTATCTGTAATTTGTTTTTAAATTTTGGTGCCATAATTAGATTGTTAACTAGGGGATGAGTGTATATAAGAAGTGTACAGGTAAAGAACATCGAGATATCTTGAGCCACTGATAAACCAGTCATTTCTCACAAACTATGTCACTATCTTACAAAAATTGCATGTGTATGATTGTCCAGCCAAGTAGTATCAATTAGTGCAATCTGTGGCCAAGTACACTGGTCGTCCTGTTTTAGCTTTTTCCCATCTTTTATCCCATTCATTTAAAATCATGTTTTTGATTTTATATTTAAACAAAACTTTTGGGAAGTTGATCAAAATCGTTGATTATTGTATTATTATTAGCGGCTTCTTTTGCTATCTTGTCAGCTCTTTCATTTCCAATAATACTCCCGTGTGCTTTAACCCAGTAAAATTTTAAAATAATTCGTTTAGTTAATTCTGTAAACAATCTCCAAACTTCTTTTTGTAATGTTGTTGGTTTTTTCATGTTTTCTAGTCCTAATAGAACTGATTTGCTGTCGGTTATTATATTCCATGTTAAATTTTTAATGTTGTTTTCTTTAATATATTCTAAAGCTTTTTTAATGCCAAACATTTCACATTGAAATATAGAACACTAGTTATTTAATTTAAATTGTTCGTATAGAAATTCTTTGTTATTTATGTAAATTACAAATGATGCCCCTGTGTTTCCATTTACTAAACGTGATCCATCAGTAAGAATTTGGATGTCTTCGATTGAGTTTAGTTCGTTTTCTTTTAAGATTTGAAATTTAAAATTGCCTAATAACGATGGATGTATGTCTATTGTGAGACATGTTTTGTCTATTTGTTTATTGATTGTACCTGTTTGTATTAGTAAGTTAATTTCTGCTTTATTATTAATAATTTTAAAAATATTTGTCTTGCTTTTCAAATATAAATCTATTGGTAATACTTGGCTTAATATTAATGTGGCTTCAGTTGAAACAGTTTTGTAGGCATTAGCTGATTTTATTGTTAAAATTCTTTGCGTACCGAGAAGCGAATTTACATTTTTAACTTTTAAATTGTTTGCCCAAATTTCTGCACCGTAAGCAATACTAGATGGTATGATACTTTCATATAGTAGTTTTAAATTTTGTCCTTTAAAACCCCAAGTCAATCTTGCTACTGCTATTAATTTATTTGAGATTTCTTTGCATTTGTTACTGACATATTACTGATGTGATCTTTCCAACTTAATTTAGTATCGATAATAATTCCCAAATATTTAAGTGTGTCTTTACAATGAATTTTAATTAATTACAAGCAAATACACATTTTTAAACATATCAAAAGTTCAACAGTAATGAATATAACATATACATAATATAAATACACTAATTACAATTTGGCATTAACATTTCACTGAACAAATATTGTTTTATTTAGTTGTTGTAGTGTATTCTAAGTAGCATGGTTGGTATTAGGAGTGTGTGTCAACATAATTACAAAAATGGTTGTCAACGTTGTTAAGCGATGAAATTAAATCATATTTATTGTGTTAAGATTTATGTTATTTGCATATTAATGAAGTGTTTAATATCAAGGCGATATTATTTATTATAAAGACATTACAGTTGTGAAAACATTCAACAATTGGGAGTTCTTTATTTCATTGGACAGCACACTATACTCCCTGATACCGCTACCAATTGAATGCTGTGCTTTTTTTAGCTACATGAAAATGATTCTAATATGTGTGTTGTAATTATGTAATTCATAATTAAATTAAAAATTAATTTTTTTTATTAAGTACTGTGATGCTTCACCTATTCGCAATTTATAAACAAAAATTAAGGTCTTATTATAATAAAAATTCCTTCACTAATAACCATTCCAGTTTAGGTAACGTCTCATTTATTTGTGTCCAACATTGGCGACTTAAAATTATATGCATAACTTTGTTTTGCAACTTCTGTAAGTGATTTATTTCATTTTGCTTCTGTAAAAACAAAATGGTGGCACGGTTATTGTAATGTGGGAGTATGAGAATATTATAAAATATTAATTGTGACCATTTTGCTAAAAAAATGAGAGCATCTATATAGATAATTAATTTTATAAGAAACAGATTTAATTATATAGTTAGCATGCTTTTTAAAGTTTAACTTACAATCTATAATGATACTTAAATACTTGAAATTATTCGCAACTTCAATTTTATTAATCCCAATCTTAACTTCAAAATTGCTATTTACGGATTCTCTTTTTAAAACTTTCTTTAACAAATAGCATAGATTTAGTTTTCTTGATATTAATTTTTAACAAATTTGCACAGTACCATCTGTACATCTGTTCTAAGCTTTGATTTAATTTTTCACATTCCTACCAGCGAAATATATGAGTATGTCATCTGCAATGGAATACTCAACCCTAATAAGTGTTATTTGATCAATATATCATAAAAATAATAGAGGACCCAGTACACTTTCTTGTGGCGAGACATGCCATGCTCAACAGATAATTCCTCAGAAAAAGCATTATTCATTCTTACTTTTTGCTTTCAATTGGTTAAATAATTATCCAACAATTTCCATACATTTCCAGATATGTCATGGCACTCCAAATTCGTAATAATATATTTCTGTTTACAGTTTCAAATGCTCTCTGAATATTCAAGAAAACTTGCTCCTCTTACTAAATCCTTATCTACATACTCTTTCCATTCCTTCTAGAATACATTGCACTGCTGTTTCACAGCTGTATTTAGCTCGGAAACCTGACCGTTTATCATTAATTAAATTATTTTCATTTAGATATTTTAGTAATTGTTCATATACAACCAACTTTTTCTATAATACTTAACATATTTACCGGTCTCAAGCCACTAGCTTTTATCGAGTTCACAACCTTTGGTATTGGTACAACTGTTGATGCTTAAGGGCATTTGAAACTTAACCTTTTTCTAAAAAATAGTTCACTAATGCCCGGTTTCTGAAAGTAATTTATCTAACCGATAAAGATATGCATTCTATAAATCGTCAAAAGTTGTTTCTCAAATGCTATGTTGTATTTATGGGACGGATATTGGCTTCACAAGTTATCGTAGCAAGTTTGTGCGATAAGTTATGTAGCGCCGGCGCATTCTACATCACTTGCGGTTTCGCGCGGTTTTTTTTGAATTACCGATTGCTGACAGCAGGTTATATTTAAGATGAAAGTGCTGGTATACAACGACAGTGTTAAGTATTTTTTGTTTTTCTAGTGTTGCAAGTGCAGTAGCCACCTATTGGTTTTTCTCGTAACTACTTAAGAAACCGATAGTTATAAAGTAGAGTACAATATTTTGAGCAACACTTTAAGAAGTTTATCAGTTCCATAAAGTTAAGCATCCAATAACTATATGATACATAACAGCTTTCAGAAACTGGTGGAGGCTATGAAAGAAACAATCATGTCTTAGCTTATTCCAGAAAATTATCTGTGAAATTGACAGTTCGCATTAGAAACAAGGCAAAATCATCAGTTTATAGGTTCACTAGTAACACAAAAAATTGGAACCATCCAGGAACCTTATAGAAACTATGCAGTTACTCGTGCTAAAACCAACACAGAGAGGCCAATGTACGGTATCATTACTAATCCTCAAAACAACTCAGTATTAGCTCTGTCTTAACTACATAGGGAATGCGTCTATTTCCATACAGAACCTAATGTTAGGATGACTATACGGTTAATATCTTTTAAAACAACTTTAGTATCCATATTAACTTGACCATGTAGGAACTATAGCTTGTCAATACAAAAACTAATATTAAGATGCTTGTTTGCTGAGTTCTTAATATTGTTTTTGTTTTATGAAATAATTAACACATATGAAGTTGCAATAATAACTAAGTAATTAAGATATGTACAATGCGCAAGACAGGCACCGACTCAAAAATTTAAATCCTATCAAAAGCAAATTAGTAGCAAAGGAGGACTTTTAAAAAAGTTGCTGAAAAAAATATTAATCTAAATCAAAACACCAATAAAAATTGAAGCATCTTTATTCCTAGTTAGGAAACAAAGTAAAATGAAATATTTTTAAGTGTTTGTTCATATCAATTTAATTTCTGTTATTATTATAAATCTAATTTCCCAAGAAACAAGTTTTTGCCTTACTTTATTCAATAATAAAGTTATCACGTTTTTCATTTAAAGCCTCGACTGATTTTTTTATACAAAAACTAATTAAACAATGTAGTATTACTACTATTCAAAGCAAATCAAAGCTCATAGTGGTAAGAGAGATGCAGGTAAAGTTAGTTCATTTGAATTTAAATATCAATTTTATTAATTATACCAGAACTAGTTAAAATCTCAAAGAATTTATATAACAATCTTTTATAAATACATTTCTCATAAAATTTTTTACGCCAGGTATTTATTTTATCTGGCAAGCTTGCATGCAGAATTATAATTGAAAGAATACACTCTTTACCTAAACTATTTATTGAATAAATGGCAAATAAGAAATATCATATCAATTTTTAACATAATTTCATTATTGTACCCTAGTTGTAAATTATTGTGATTTTTAAGTAGAAATGCTAATGGCAAATTATTAATTATAGGTTACTGACCTCAACATATATCTTTTTAAATAAAGGCATATGTCATTATGTTTATGATTTGCCAAATTCGTTTGCATTTTTGAGCAGGTAGTTATTGCCAGCCAGTTCTTTTTAACCTTCTTTCCTGTCATAAAATTTACTGACAGTACTGCAAATTGCTGCAAACATTTAAAAAATTGTAAAGTTTCGTACACTACCGAGAATTCTATAATAGTTGAAGCCGTTCAAACTTTAAAAAATTTAAAATAAGTGATGTTTTTAATCTTTCTCATCTAATAAGAAAAAGAGAAGAATTTGTTTCTATTTGACAGTAGGGCTAATATTGCAATTTAAATGGGACAGAGGTAAAGGCGAAAGCAGTAAAACAATAGAAATCTAGTAAACTACATTTTTCTGTAATTTTTGGAATTTGGAAATCCAAATGATTATTATTATTTAGACCCCTTTAGCTACGAGCCTGTTATATGTGGGTTTTTGTTGTTCGCTTTTGTAATTTAAAAAAGATTCTACACTTCCATTGATCTTGTGTTGGAGAAAAACCGTTAGAAATAGGTAATGGGTGGCGACCTAATGGCACTGAGGGGTAAAATGTTTTCAGTCTTACTTAACATTCAGATAGATTTAGCCTTCATAGAGGTAAGTTGTCTTTTGGAATATTATGAATATTATTTTTAATATTTTAATTCATAAAAATACGCAGCAGTTACTTTGTAATCGTTCATTTAACATTGCAAATATTGTACATTAATACTACTCATCAATAAGTTTTAAAAAGCTTTTAATAATTTTATTTCAGATATGGTTCATGGGAGATTTATTTAAGGAGACCATGGACCGAGAGATGCTTAAACCAGTGGTGAGTGCGGTGATATTTGTATCTTGGCAAATCATTAGAAAATCGTTTGAGTTTCAAGTTTAAAATCTGGTGCGTGTTGTATTTAAACAAAAAAGGACACAATCTATACTGTGTTGAAAAATCCGAACACCCCGGAAATGTTAGTGGTTTTCAATGAAACTTATGTAATGTATAATTCATATCAAATTTAGGTACAAAAACGAAACAAATAGTATGTAGAATGGATTTAACAAAGAAATCTTAATAATTAAATAGGTTTCTAACGGTAGAAATTTTACAAACAAAAATTATAAATGTTTACGTGTTCAGATTTTTCGTAAATCAGTTTTATAATCTATCTCGAAACACCCAACTCAACTTGCGTTTTAAAACTCCATGGACTTACATTTAGGTACACATGAGCATACATAATAGCAAATACGTGAAGTTTAATTATTAGTAAGTAGTATGGTTTGTTAATTTTTAAATATTTTATGTTGTATGTGTGTTATGTATATTCTATAATAGAATATTTAATTTACGTTGTCTTAATTTATCTTTTCTTTTCTACTAGATGTAAATTATAGATTTAATAGAAATAAAAGTTTATTTGTAAGTAATCAAACCAAAAATAAAAGCTTAATAAGATATAGGTAAGTTTATAGAACAAAGTATTAATTAAATCTGTCAATTAACTCACTATTTATTGCAATACTAAAGTTATTTAACTGCATTAAATCGATTCCACTTAGCGCTATAGTTGCTACATCGCATCTCTGATACAGCTCTTGTATAGTATCACCGATGCAGTTCCTATGCAGGAATGCCATTGTAAATCCGAACTTGCAACAACACCATCTGTTGACAAGCTTAACTTTTGATTTCTTATGTCTCCAAACGATGGCGCTGTAACTGACTCGAATTGATGCCGTTGCACAGCACATAAACTGTATGCAAACAGAAAATGATATGCCATGCAGGTACCAAACAGTTCCTACACCAGACCTGACCATGCTGCCTAAACAGTTTAGACCCAGAACTAGAGTTTCACTTCCTAGTCGTAACGGACTCGGCAACCTACACAGTTCCTATCTTATTGTGCTACTAGGGTTATGTGTTGGTATGCATTTTGTCTAAGCTACGCCCTATGAAAAAATTTCACAGCCTACTGGGAACTTAATTTTAATGATCACTTGTTATTCTGTAATCCCAATTAACTAACTTCAAACTGTAAGAGTTTATGGTTTTTAAATTTAAATTTGGCACGAAAGGTAGAGAAAGGAAGGGATGGTAAGATGGACGATGAGTGTGGTTGTGTGAAAAACGAAGGGAGAACAAATAAAAGATTTATGTAAAAATATGTTGTTGTTATTTTAAGAGAAGAAAGACCAGCCTACAAAACGATTATTAATTTCCTGATAATCAATATTTCTACCTCTAGTTTGTATTTGCTTTATCAACTTCAAAAAATAATTTCTATTAGTATTCACTTTAATATTATGATTGGTAATTCTTGGCGTATCTAAAAAGATCTACCTCATTAGTTATAACCAAGTCTATAATAACGTCTTCTCCATTTGAAGATTAGGTACTTTTATCTACAATATTGTTAAATCCTATAGTATCAATATTAGTTTTTCAATTTTACACTGTATGTGGATGTTTACCTCCAATCAATATTAAAATCCCCTGTAATTACCACTGATATATTTTTTTTAGTAATTTTTTTCATACCAATTTTCAAAGAAAATCTAGAAACTTTGAACAATTAGAATTGGGTGATCTATGTATACTAATACAATAACACAATTATGCTGCTTGAACATCCTAATAGCCAATAGTTTTTTTCGTTTATAACCTAAGATTATTTTTTATGTAAATAACAGTTTCCCCGGTGTGCTTGCTGTCACTATCATCTCCTTAGGTTATAGCCTTTCATGGGTATCACTATCATAAATATCCTCAGTTATATGTCTCTGACCAAGACATGATGAGAGATTGTTTATTTAAAATTAAATAATAAATTTCATCAAAATGTGAAATCAAGCCTTCAGCATTCATATACAGGGTGTTTGGTTCACTGCCGTATATCCGAAAAGGAGTTGTAGAAGACATAATTTGGAACTTATTTAACCTAATATACTATTATACAAAGTGTCACGGTTTTTGAGATGCCAACTTTCTCAATAGATGGATAGGGCGAAATGGGCCGATAATATGGCCTGCTCCATCACCAGATTTGACGCCCTTAGGTTATTCAATGTAGATTCAATGCACTTTAATAGTCCAATTCAACGATTGCAGTAAAACGTGAAGTTCAATGCAAACTGATACAAATTTGCAACACGCAAAAATCACAAAATTAACGGTTGAAAATGCAAAAATCAACACCAAACCTACAACCAATAACGTGTTATCAAGTGTTTGCTTTTGTGTGACCAAACGATTCCTTTGTATTAAAGTCGCCTGTTAGTCCTAAAAATCTGCAGGTGGTTAAAAGTGTGATATGTCATTTTAAAGGGCAAAGAACAAGGATGTTTTTAAAAATGTTTGAACATAATTACCCATTGGATTTTTCTCTTTTATAGCCTTATAAAGTAAAAGTTAAATTTTAGAGTCATAATTTTTTTAACTTTCTCCGGGTATAATTTGTTTAATCACTTGTAGGAGTGGATGGAAATGACTAAAATTGATAGAGTAGCTATAAAAGATTATAAAATTATCATTACCTTCAAATTCAAAGTTTCCAATAGTGCGGTGTTCACATTTAAATGGAGAAATACGTCCAATTGGGTGAAATTATGAAAAATGACAATATCTCAGAAACCGTGACACTTTGTATAATAGTATATTAGGTTAGATAAGTTCCAAATCACATCTTCTACCACCCCTTTTCCGATATACGGCGGTGAACCAAACACCCTGCATAAAAGATTTTTCTATTTAGTTCTTTCTATTATGTATTTATTATAATTTCTGGACTTAGTAAAAAATTTTGAGTTACAACATATTCTTTTTCAGACATTTTGTGGTGGATGCATATCCATATTTTCCTTATGCGTCTGTATAAATATAAGATTTGTTTCAGTTTCCTTTTTAAAATAATACTGGTAAAAGGAGTCTAAGAATATTATCTTTACTCACTCAAAATCCTTGTTCATTATTTATATCTAACCAATTAATATTTGCTTCAGAATATCTATACAGTAAATATACATAACCTTTCAAAAGGCAAAGTTGTTAAAATCAAGTTTGTATGTTTAACACACCTTAATTTATCATTTGTTTAAGTGATGGGAACCTTTTATAATAAAGATTATTCGATTCAGCAAAAATCAACACATAATTGTTTATAGTAAAATATTTGGTAAGATTAACTATGTCCTCTATTACCCTGAAAAACACTGCTCCAGGTTTTGTGATTGTTTGTATATTAACACAATTCAGTTCATTCCCAAGTAATCTGTCAATAACTATTATGCCCAAATTCATCACAAAGAATTAATATCTTCATAGTTCTTCTTCGGTTGATAGCAATGAACCCCGGTTCATTCTCTCCTATTCCTGTTTACTGTTGATCTTTCTTCAAGTAGTTACTAGCTTCTGTTTTCTTTCTACCCATTTCCTTTCTCAGGTTCTGTAGTTCATCCTGATGCCACTTATTATCTACAATCAACGTTTCAATCGTTATCTTCATACTACTAATTATATCATTTAATTTCCTATTTCAGCTTTCTTATGCTCAAGGCTATTTGTACCCTCTTCTGGCAGTGTGACTTTAACTTCCATACTCCTTCAACACATTTCTGATTTTCCTCAGTGCTCCTTTCCAACGATAATTCTATTGTTCTACTTAATTTTTCTTAATATTACCTCTATACTTATTCATTAGAACTTCCAATCCTCCAATTCTTTCTTTCATGCCTTCAACTTTTTCATTCAGAGCATCTAGTAGTTCGCTTATTTGAGTTGTACATCCTTCCTCAGTTTCCTGGACATCTTCCTCAGAATCTTCTGTTCTCTTCTTTAACCTTTTTATATGCACATCTTGTGTTACTCAAAAATGAGGTTATGAAACTGAATAACAGCATTTAGTAATTTTATTTCTTCAAATCGCTCAACCACTACCAAGCTACAGTACATTTCAACAAATTTAAATTTGATCATGTGAGACTCACTCTTTTCTGAAAGCACGGTATAACACAATCAGAGAGCCAAATACATAAACATGTGCTTACTTGTACACACATTATATTATCTGATGATACGATGGTATACACAAGCATGCAAAATTTGGGCAAAATCAGGCAGACAGTTTTTAAGATACAGTAAAAACAAGAGTTTTTAGTTCCCTTAATATTTGGAAAATCGAGAAACTGAAAAATACAGGTCTGGCAATTTTCCTTTTCAAATACACCTTCTCAGTTTGGCAACTAAATTTAGAGACACCCTGTATAGTTTAATTATTAACTTACCACTTGTCCTTTTTGTTGAGCTGATCTTGATTCTCTTAATGATAATACTCCCCCTTCCACAGAAGTTTCTAACCAATAACCACATTTAGCTTCGCCGCCACAAAATGAACCTCTAGGATGCATAATAAGGACACCATTTGTTGTTAAGCCATCTATATCTCTACCATTTTCTTGCCATGTTGTTGCCTTTTCCTATAAAAAAATAGAAAGTAAAACTGAAATGCAATTTAATTAATTGCTATAATTATTTATTTAGTTCAGTTTAGTCAAGAATATGTAACGTAATCATTTACAAACCAAAAGTTACATTAAGCTTTTTTATTGAAAGAAAAACTAATGTCCCCAAACTACCTTCATTACACGTGAAAACAACCTAGAACACTTAAAAGAGTTATTTGTTCCTTCAAAACAATCAAACTGTGACACTTTCATTCTTTTTAAATGTGTACCTTAATATTGTTGACACATATGTCTTTTCATTTTCAGGTACTTATTGTTTTACTTTCAATTTGTGTTAGTAAGTAACACAAAAGAGTAATAGTTTTTGTTTCTTATTACTGCATATTTTGTAATGACACTTTTAACTTTTAATAAGGTAAGATTATAGTATTATACATTAAAAAGTTAAAGTTAGAGAAAGAACAACTTACCCCTAAAAATATATTTCTAGAACCATCAAAACCTGCCGCATATATTTTACAAACTTTTGAATTTCTATCACATAAAATTCTGCAAGCGAATCTTGATATTGTACTCTGTACAACTTTATTTTCTCCAGTTTTATCACCAGGAATTGTATCCATTACTACAAAATCGATAGGGGATTCTGAAGATCTTCCAATCTAAAAATAAAAAAAATGATGATAAATAATGAATAATTTTTGTTAGTTAATTTAACATACTACATGTACATATAAAAATCTCAGAGATCTAGGCAAGGAAACCTTAAAAATAGAAAATCACTTAAAAAAGATTATGCTACACTCTCAAGTGGTACTTATTCGGTATTCATTTATAGGATAAGACTAAAACATTATGAAACACTATCTTGAGGAATTCAATGTTTCAGGAGAAATATGGCTTGTTTGGAAAATGTACAAATTATTATGACAACTAAATATAAAATCTTTTACGATTTTGCTTCAAAGATTAATAATAATAAGAAATAACTCAAAATTCATAAATTGTAATATTATATCCTTGATTGGCAGGTTTCAGTCTTACTCATGAAAAACTAGCTTTCAAGGCTGTGGAAACTGTTACATAAGAAGTAATAACTATAATAAAAACCGATAAAAACAAAAAGTCGTATCTTAATGCACATATTATTTTTTTTATGTTTGAATTTTTCCAAATTAGATAAGTGATTGATTCTTTACATTGATCTGGTTGAAAGTACAGTTCAAATTCATAAACAAATTCAATTGATTTAAACTTGAAATATCTATTTTAAGTTTTTCTTCTGGGCTAATTTAAAACTTGTTTTATTTATTAATTCTGACAAGTACATTGTGTATTTATTATTATTATCCTTCATTTAAAATCTTATTATTAACAATTATTTGCATACTGCTTTTTAAAACACATATTTACTTACTCACTATAAGCACAAACTAATCTACAAATTTTTATGACATGTCGGGCATTTTGTTGAGTTGTTGGCTGGCGTTTCATTAATTTCCCCATAAGATGGGAAGCAAGGGGGGGGTCAAAGTTGAAAATTTTGCACTTTTGCAAAATGAAAAATCTGAATAACTCGAAAAAGCGTGAGCCGATTTTGATCAAATGTGGAGGTTAGGTGGGATTTAGGGCCTTAGTGACATCTAGCGGCGAAAATGGACAAAGATGACTAGAGCCTTATGCGAGGTCCTAACGATCTGGGACTAGGGGCACTGTAATGTAGAGCCTCTCAGAGTGTTATGCCCTTGACAGATTTAAACTCGGGTTCATACGCGTCCGTGAGAGGGAATAGGGGATGGGAGTTTTGTGAAGATATCGAAACGGCATTTAGTACCCCAATAATTCATCTGCGTCCGACGCCGCTTGAACCTATTTCCCAAGGGGCGCAACAAGTCAAACCTAGGAGGGCTGCTATTAGCTTGGAAACTATAAGAGATACAAGGGTCCGGTTTTCGCTGTTCAATGTAGATTTGCGAGTGTTATTGGCCAGTGGAAATGGATGAACGCGATATGTGAGATCTGTGTTCTGGGAGTACATGTCTATCTAGTGATCTATTCGTAAATTCGTAACTTGGTTAATTATGGTCCTATCGAGCTGTATATTAAACTAAAAAGCATCATCATGGCATGGACACTCTTTGAACTAGAAAGATGAATCTTCTGCTGTAATGTACCTCAAGTGGTCTATGCTTGATCCTGCAAGCAAATTTTAAATCTTTCCAAAAAGACCCTCAAAATCTGGGCGGAGGGTGCTTTTCTTCTTCCATCCCTTCTAGCGCTGTTACTTTTGAGTAGTAAATGCTAACATTCGGCATTTGTTCGTTTTGCCTCCAAATTCGGCCGGAAGAACTTCGAAGATAGGAAATTTTAAAATCTTGAATTCGGTATTTTTGGTTTTTCGTCATTCGTGCCGGAACGATAAGTCCTATGGACTCAAAACATGAACCACCGCAAAGTGAAACTAAAGATACGTTAAAAGTGTTATACGCCCTTTTTTAGAAAAAGCACTTCTTGTAATTGGATTGGATTCGGTAAAAGTTTCTTAACGAAAAATTCATTTCTGAGGAAAAAAGCATGTTCTCTGGTTTTTTGATTTTAACGTTGAGTGATTTTAGTTATTTCTAAAAAGAGACTCCTGACTGCAGTACATCATATTGAGTTGAAAGTTCAAGTTAATTAATGCATAAACAATATAGAAAACTTTATATCTTGTTACCCATCGCTATTCCTTTCAAAATTAGAGTTAGCTGATATCATTACGTCCTACTTTTTGGTTACACATCTCCTTCCATCTCCGTCACTGCTATTGCAATTGGTACTAGATTCTTGGAATGTAAAGCTATGTACGCACATTGCGAGGATGCCTCGCGAAGTCTATACTTGCCGCATCCCTTTTTTGACGTGCTCAAAGGTGCCTCTTTGCGAGTTGCTCGCTCTGTGCAGAGCATGCTTTAGCCTTTCGAGTTCTCAGACAAGTCAACCGATTTGCTTCGCATGCCGCTTGCCTCGGTGGTAGCTCGCCTTGCTTAGGATAGTTTGTTTCAGTTCTCAATTAAACCGTCGCCAGGCAGCTGTGGTTGAGGCAACCTCGCGAGGATCCTCGCAATGTGCATACATAGCTTAATGGATAGATGGATAAATTGAGAAATATCAAGTCCAATGGGATTTTTAGCACTTTCATGACGTCACAGCTGTTCAACATACTGCAAAATGTATCCCGATACGAGTTTCCTTTGCACGCCTCTCGAACGCCTATTATAGGGGCTATCGATTTAAATCTTTGCAGATGTAAGTAGTTATTGACTCTCTTATAAGATATCCTAAAAAATGGTGGAATGTCATTTATATAAAAAACGCGGGTGACGTCAAACTCCAAAACAGTGTTTTGTTTTTTCTTGAATTCTTTTATATAACATATCTCATTACTATAATTCCAATCCATTTCAAATGTTTAGAGTTTTAGTTGCATACATTGTTATACCCCAAACTTAGGACCGGTCTTTTCACCTTCTTGTAAACTCTCTTTTTGTTAAAAGACAGTTAAATTTAAAAGGCGGATTTATCTGGTTTGTAACAAAATGCATCTTTTCAAATAGGTAAATCCGATTTTTAGTTAAAAGTCATTTTAATGTCGTGAAAGGAGGTTGGCATCACTTATATCCAATCCAGTAGAGAGAAATGTCATAAGAACTTGTGTGTATTAGACAATGATAGCAAATAAAACATCAAATGTGCACCAAAAATAACAAACTTGACATAACCTATAAATCCGTAAAAGCACATGTGCTCAATGCTATAAAATATAAATTTTTTTATGTATTTTTATTATTTTTTATTTATTTACGTTTTATAAACTCCTCATCATTTCATTTATTCATGTTATCTGTTGATGGTCTTTTTGTGGATTGATTGCATTAACTGCATTTATTAATTCACATTCCAATAATATTTGCTCTTCATCTCCAATCATGTAAATGCTTACATATTTATGTATTATCATTATCTCACATACAACTTTTATACCTTTGTGGTATTATACTATATTGCACTATTCTACCTTACCTACCACTTCTATTCCAGATATTTGTTTTGTCAAGACTGAATTATAGAATTATCAATGTTTCATCAAAAATGTTGTGATTAACATGTGACGACAACTTTCCAACAATAACAAATCCTTTTTTAGAGGTTATAATATAACTTTTAAATAGTTATAAGGTGGTGCAACTACCTTGTAAGTTACACACTAGATAAACTCATTTACAAGACAGATTTAATTTAAAATGGAGTGAAAAGACAGATTAGTTACATGGCAGATAAATTTAAAAACCACTTTACATAAAGGTGAAAAGACTGGCTCTTATTTATGTTGGCGTCACTATTTCTAGTTACATATTTCTCACTAGAAAATCTTCTGTCAAACGAATGTCATATGTCTAAATAGGATTAAAATGCAGTAAATTCGTTTTCATGTGCAAATCAGTTTGATTACAATTAATATTGAAGTAATAAACACAAAAAATAAATTTTTATTCCAAATAACAAAAGGTAACTCTACGAAATGCAAACATTTACCTTTTCTGAATAACAATCTAACCTCTGATTTTAAATAGAAACAAATACCAATGTTGTCAACATTTCTCAATAAAAAGTTTTAGTGTTTAGAAGGTTTTGTTGCCAACACAACAAAAATTTAACAGGACTTACAGAAATGAGATAAACTGAGCTGTGTCATACTCCAGCTATGTTGACGATTTCAACAAGGTGATAATCGGGGTTTGGAATTTACAATTAATTCACTTTCAGAAGAAAAACTAGCAGAGAGCGGACTCGAGAGACCATTTAAAGGGCGTTGTATATTTTGTTTCTTATGTTTTTAAAACCGACAATGTACTGGAGAGGAGTAGCTTTAATCTGATGCCAAATTTATTAAGATTTGTCCACAAATAAAGACGTTATGGGCATTTTAGTAAAATATAATACGAAACTGGGTGACATTCTTAAGGAAAATCAGAAGATTTTCAAAATGGCTTTTTGATGTCATTTTCGCGTTAACAAATTTGAAAAAAATAATTTAGTCTGAATTTTGTGTCCAAGATAAGGATAAGGATGCACAGCATGGGGATCTTGAAAATGATAAGAGATACAGCATCAGTTAAGTGGGATGAAAGTTGGCTATTTATAGGACCTTTTTGTTGGCTTTTACAAAATCTAGATATCTTGGATAGTTTCAGAGATATTTAAAAAAAAAGTAGATTTCTTGATTTTCGTTATTATTTTTTCTTTCCTTTATTTGAAGAGATATCGGAAAACTAAAACCACTTTTCTATTGCCACTTTTTGTTCTCTACTAAAATACGCTAACAAAATTCCTGTACAACGTTTCGGTTTCGAGTAACCATCGTCTACCTCATTTTTTTAAATAGGCGGAAAAACAATTGAAAATTGTTTTAAATAGCTCTTGTCACAATTCCAATGACGTAAACATGATAGAGTTAGTTTGGTTTTGATTTTTTGCGTTGAAAGCCTGCTGTGACCAACTGTAATAATTGCTGTTCCATCTTCAAAATTTTGGTTGAGCACATGATTCTTGACATAACCCCAGAGGAAAGAAATTTAACGGTGTTAGATCAGGTGATCGTGCAGGCCATAGTACTGCAGAATACATTAGTTTATAGTTTTAGTTTTTCAATATCTCTTCAAATAAAGGAAAGAAAAAATAATAACGAAAATCGAGAAATCTACTTTTTTTTTTAAATATCTCTTAAACTATCCAAGATATCTAGATTTTGCAAACGCCAACAAAAAGGTCCTATTAATAACCAACTTTGATCCCATTTAACCGATTCTGTATCTCTTACCGTTTCCAAGATCCCCATGCTGTGCATCCTTATCTTGGACACACTGTATATGTATCTACACAGGACAGAAATATGAACAAATTCTGAAAGATGAAGGCACGGAGATTATTCCAAATCAAGTGATTTGACATGGAATAACCCTCGGTAAAACGAATTTTACATTGGCCCTTCGGGGCTTTCATACAATCCACAGTGTACATATACAAGGTATACTAAATATGCATTTGCTAGAATATTCACTCATTAGTATTTTCTAGAAATCTTTCCATAAAATAATAAAAATTAAATTTGACTATAATTTTGACATGCAGAAACGAATCTTTAAAACATCCTTGATCTAGTAGTTTCATACCAAAAGCTAGACTTATTTGATACTCGATTTGTTAAATTTAATATTCTTTCTTTCCATCATGTGAAGAATCGAAACATTTTAGGAAGTCCGCGGCAGCAGTTTTGGGATCTGTATTAATGTTAGAATAGGGCTAGCTCATGCTTTGTATGCATTTACGTAATAGAGAAGGTATATTATTGTTCTTATGTCCAGAAGCCATATACAGAATTTTCTGAATTTTAGCATTTTGTTTGACAGCCATTCCATAAATTACATTCTCTAGATAATCATGGAAGAAGGCTATTGAAGTTGGATCAGGAATTATTGTGATCAAATACCAATGGATTAGTAAGAATTTGATCAAGAAGACAAAAAGAAACAAAACAAACCTCTGACCAATTAACCTTGGTGAGAAAAGGATGCCCATCAACCATAATATTTATATTATTTACTTAACAAGATCCAATTCTGAGGAGCATATTAACTTGTTTTAAGTTTCTGGATTTTTTAATGGATTGCTAGATTATTCTGCTTTTGAGAGGATGTTCTAGAGAAGAAATCTGGCAATCCAAGAAACCTACACATAATCACGTGTGCAATAAAATACTTTGCACCCCCCCCCCTTCTAGCACAAGCACATCTAAATAATTAACTGTTTTAAAAATTAACTAAACATATTTTTATGTTTTTGGGACTTTACATAAACAACTTACAAAAAAATCATCAATCATATGGCAACCGCTTATTATAACAAATTGTTGATTTTATGTGGAACGACCCAAATGTAAATAAGGCTACTAACAGAATCTTTTAGAATATCATAACATCATGTATAACTGAACAAAAACAGTAACCCTTTTTTATATAATTTAATCTACGTTGTAACTAGGACACCACTGCTAAAACATTCAATGAAAAACACCCTGAATACATATAACAAGATAACAGCATGCTCATAATGGCTCATCATTATATATTGGCAAATAATTAATAAGAAAGCAGATTAGCTGCCACGCCTGTCATTAAAAACATCCCTCTCACATCACCTATCATTAACAACAGCAACCCCTGTGAGGCCTACGATGAAGGATTTACTCCCAATCCAATTATGTATGCCCATCAAAAAGGAAATTTTAATGTATTTTCTAAATTTAAAGTTTTAATTGGATATCATAAAAGTACTGTTCTTTTTTTATTCATTGTCAGTTCGAAACAAAATTAATAGATTGGCATTAGTTGATAAAAATATCTATGTAGAACAAGATGCAAAATAACGCAATTCCTTTTTTTAAGTAAATTTAATGCTTATCCATTTTGTAAGTGAAATCATAATAGGATTACAGCACCACAAGTGTGAGAAGCTTAATAAAGTTTATTTATATAAAATGTCACCTTGCTTTAATAATATTAGTTCTTCATCGTCAAGTAATTATTTTATCTGTTTACCTGAAACATGTCCGTATCTTCATCCGGCGTATATTCAACAATAACCGCATGATTTCTCGATAATGTATACGATATAGAATGTTGTTGTGTATCTAATATGGCCTGGGAAGAATGAGGAGTTTTAACTACGTAATGTTTCGATCTTTTAACGCCGTTTGCCTGTTTCCTTTTGTAAAGCACAAATTTACTTCTTCTTCTACCGCGATCGCCTTGTGGTAAACATCCATTATATCTAAGAAATACAAGATAAAATTATTCAATTTGACCATTATACTCGCAGTATAATCATCGTATTTACCCTAAGATGACTAGTTCACCGTATATGACGAGTTTCTCGGAAGCTGCAAGTTTTTCCGAATTCGCGCTTTCCTGTTCTTCTAGGATTGGTGATTCAGTACCATCAGTTCTGTAACAAAATTACATTAATTAATGATAATCTAGTATGTGACTGTGCGAAAATTCTTATGTTGTCACTGCATTACTTTTATTTTTTAAACCCACAATGGAGGAAAAGAAAACAATGTAAGGAACTTAAAACGTTACATACATACATATCCGTAATTGTGTCCTATTGTGGTTATAAAACACACGAGCAACAGGCACGTATGTGAACATAACAACTTCATGTGAACAAGGTACAGTTATAATTTCTTTTAATGGCAAGAAGGTGTGGGTATCTTATGTTTTTAAGATAATAAGGAGGTAGTTGATATGTAGGCTACCATTATAAAATCAATACCTGTTAATCATGATAGTGATAAGAACTGTTGAGTTTGGCAGCATGATTTATGATGCATTTAAAAGTGTGCTACTACCACACCACATACATACATACTTACATTCACTGGCCTCAGAAATATAATATTGAAAAGGGGAGACTTCCTTGTTGTGAACGGAAGGCATCATATTGATGTGTAATAAATATTAAAATTACTTCTCGTAATGAAATCGATAATTAGGAACGTTTTCAGAATAAAATTTGAGCAACTGAAGTAAAAGAACGGTCTAATTTAGAAGAGTCCATTAGTTAATTGTTCTAACGCAAAATGCGGTTCCAACAGTTTTGATTACACTACTAAAGTGCACCCGTTTTTTAAAGTGTTCTAACAAAGAGAATTCTAAACTCAATCTTTTTACCACTTAAAGTTCTAATTACTTCTGCGAAATAAAAAATTCTGTGTTCATTTTAATTTGCTGAATTACCTCTTGAAGTCAGACCTTTTGGTTATTATCAATTCAATTACAATTATAGCGTCTTTTAATAGTACCTCTTTAGGTACACTACCTTTTATATTTTTCTTCCAACATCCTTACACTCTTTCGATTTTTTACGTTTAGGAATTCCATTGATTCCATTTTACCGTCTTGCTTTTTGTTCTATTTTTCAAAAAAGAAAAGTGGCTATCAAGTTTACGGACACTTCTATCAGATTAACGTGCCCTGCACAATTCAGATTTTGAATGGACTTATTTTTAATTACTTTTATTTATAGGTGTCTAAAGGCTTGAGTTCTGATATTACTCAAAGCCATTTTAATAAGAATTATTTAACTTTTCCACATAAATAATTACATGGGGCCTCTCCGGTTACCGGATCTCATATTTACAGCTGATAAATATCTAAGGACTCTTGACAGAATACCACAACACGAACATCGATATTTAGAGAAGATTTCGGATTTATCCAGTGATGGAATTAGGCTTAGGCCCGCGAGGCCTGGGCCTAGAACGACAAGATTTAAGGGGCACCAAAATTTGAGACGCCGCAAAATTTGAGAGACGATAAAAATTTGAAATTCATGGAGTTTCCCGGTGACTGAAAAAATTTTAGAAATGATTCGAAAATATTATTTTTTTCCACCGGAGAATTATACCTTAACATGGTTAAGTACCTAATTATTGAAATAAAAAAAATATTAATTGACCAGTTGAAAATTTCGGAAATTATAAAAATATAAAGAAATTCAAGAGATTTTTCTCAACTGTTTGTCTTTTGTCACGGCAATTGTTTTTTTATATTTTTATTATTATACAGGGTGTCCCATAAATGCCAATAAAGCTTTAGATAGCAGCCTACCTCAACCTTTTAAGATGTCAAAATTGAAAACACGAATGTCCCAACGTACTTAGATTTGTCACACGAACCAAAAAAAAAAGAAATTTAAACTTGGCAACGCTGCTGCAGGCAAATACAAAATTATTCAAACACAGCAACCAAAGTATCGCATGAAATCAAAGATTTATCAATTTTATTTCAGTGATAATGGACCATGAAATTGTAAAAATTTGAAAGAATTGCTGGCAATTAATTTCATCGGCTCTATCAGTACACTCAAGACTTGTATGTTTGCCATATCTATTTTTTTTGGTAAGAATTCAATTTTTAACGGCATCTTGAAAAAGAGAAATATAACAGTTCTGTGCTTCATCAAGGGTAACGGTTGTTTCAACAGATTTAGTTGTTGAATTGGTAACGGCTTCATTTGGATCCGATTCTTTGGTTTCTGTTTATTTAGTGTTAAAGATGACCACTTGTAGAAGAAAACTAAACTGAGGAGGAATTTTCTTTCTGCAGATTTGCAATCAGCACTCGTAGAAGAAGATGTTTACCTGAAGCTTTATTGGCATTTACGAGACACCTTGTATATTTTATATACACCTTTAAAAAACAAAAAGGGCGCCATATCAAAATATGGCCTAGGGCGCAATCAAACCTAAATCCGCTTCAGGATTTAAGATTAATTAAATTGCGCAAGATATGCGAAACATTCGTTGAATTCTTGGTTGAATATTTAACAGTCAAGCCTGGAGGGTTCCAAGAAAGACTTTAAGTTAATATTGGTTAGCTATTTTGATGAGGTATTTTAGATACCTAAGGTATAGATCAGGCTAATGAATTAGGTCTTGGAAATACTAAGACCTCGGCAGTCTTCACCAAACCAAATTGTTGTTTTTCATTACAGTTAGCTTGTAAACCATTTGACAAATTGATGTCTACTTTCTTCTTGCTTAATTGTTTTTCCTGATTACATCGAGAATGTGTTGTGGTAATCTTCCATGTGGTGATGTTAAGTGGTTTTTCATTTTTAATTAATAAATTTATGTCTGGACACACGGTATATCGTATTCTTGACGTGTTATTTTGATAATATAATTTTATGTATAGTTGGATATGGCATGTTATCAAAAGCCTTTTCTGTAGAAAGTTTGGGTATTGCGGCAAGCCGTCATGTCGCCTAGATTCGGCGAATTTAGTTTCGAAATTGTTGATGCAGCATTCGAAAAATCACTTGCAAAGTTTGCAAATGGCAAGAGAGTAGATTAGTAGGCATGGTATATAACTAGGTCCTCCGAGAGACCTTTCAAGGCTATTATGTTGATAAAATAATTTTTAGTCTTAACAAACGAACATTAGTTAGGAAATCGTCAATGCTCATGGCTAATGGATTGTTGTTTACATTGACGAAAAGTACAATCCTCTAGTTTCCACAATGTGTGGTCCGCTCAGAGCTAGTCTGGAATTAGCACGTGTCACAAGCACAGTAGAGAGATACTAAGGTAGTCTCATACTTAAACTTTGATGTAATTCTACGCTCCAGCCAAATCCTTTCGGCCTGTTAGCCTGTCGTAATTTCTTCTAAAACTTTTAGAAAGCAATCGATGGGTATTCAAGGAAAAAGGTATTAAACATTAACCAGATCAACCGATATCAAGATGTCTGCCAATCTGCACAAAGGCTATTTTCAAAGTACTTTATAAAGTAAAAAATGTGCTGAAATGCAAGAAAACCACCACAGACGTCACCAAAGAAATGGAAGCAGAGCATACACTCAGCCATCTACAGAAGAAAGACTTTTAAACATAGAAATATTATATGCGTCAAGCATCGAGCAGATAGTGGAAAAACATGCCGTTTGAAGAGAGGGGTACTTTCTTTTCTTCTGTGATATAGGTTATGTTGATGATATAACCGTAATATTAAATTCAGAAAAGTTTGGAAGAACTGCATTGGAAATGATGCAGGGAGACTTATGCACGGTCAACCAAAACCTCTGGTTCATTTACTAGAAAAAGAAAATCGTTTAGAATGAGATACCAGTATCAGTTTGATGTAACTCCAAGATAGAAGGAGAAGACCAAGTATTTAGAAATGATTGTAGGTAGTAAACTGATCTTCAAGTCTCTCCTGAAAAGAATAAAAACCAAAGCTCTCGGAGTTCTTTGAACATGTAAAAGAACGTTTGGTGGAAACAAGGGTCTTTCCTCTGCGGTAATTTACTGAATGTACACGATGATGGTAATACCTATTATCCCTTGTCGACACTATTAAAAAGGACCAGACAAATAAACTAAGTATGGTGCAACGATTAGCCTGATTAGGAATTACTGGGGCTTGCAAGGAATCAAAACCTTGCTAATCAATAGCAGCAAGGTAGTTGAGAGAAGACTTCACAGTCTTTCAAAGATAAGGATAGTTAGATAATCTACTCAGAATGAGTAAGCAAAACATATAAAATAAATAAGAGCCTCTTCATTACAGGAATTGTACAAGATCAAGAGTGCAAAGACTGCGGTGAGAAAGAAGAAACTCCAGTCCACATAAATATGTCATCGCTGTAAAGCATATGCCATCCATTAGTCAGAAGAATGAACGAAGTAGAAGTAAGGATGTAGACAAGGAAAATTCCAGATCAGAACTTCTTTGAGGTCTAATGGTTGCAGTACAAAAACTCTTATCTAATACGACAGTAACAATAATCTACCATATTAGGAACGAAGTTCATTAATAAAATATTGCTGGGGACTACCACTTTCAGAAATACCTGTTCCAAACAAACTGTTGAAAATAATTTTTTGCAAAGACCCAAAAGGTTATAAAAGAAATTATAATTGTAGAAGACCAGACTACTCTACAAACAAACTGGAAGATAACTTTTTGGATCATAAAGTCGATATTTAAAGACAACTCAAACAGTAGAAACTTCAATTAAGGAAACCGAAAAGAATTCAAAAAAAGACATTCGAAAGCAAACTTATGATGAAGTGGGTTTGTGTTTATCATGCAAAACTACAACAACAACCTACAAAGCATGAAAATGATTATGTCTGGACATCGCAGAGTCGTCGAGCTCAATGAAAACTTGATTGTAGATTTATGTATCAACTTCATTTGAATGCCCATACCTAACTAATCTTGCCTATAAGGATATCTAGTGGATTGTCATAAAGGTGCAATCTGCATCTGCAAGTCAGTATAATTAACTACGAAAACGCAAACCATTTAGATTGCCTAAAGCGGTTTTTGCTCGTCCAGCAATAAGTAATAACGTTGGACAATTACCAACAAAGAGAGAAGTAACAAGTATTTTCACTAGTACATGCAATGTCTAGTACTAAGTAAGTGCTGTAGTTCTAAGAAGTTTACAAACGTATTTCTTGATTCTTAATTCCGTTAGCATTCCAGTTGCAGATTGTTATGTACAAAGAAAATTAATTGTTTAACATCATTGATACAAACAGTTTTTAATTGCCTGAGATACTTTTAATGTGTTGACGATAGACGAAATTGAATTGGTTTCTATCAAATTTTGTCAACGAAAATTTAGAAGATATAATAAATTATCTGAGCTTGGTAGGAATCAAAGCAATTGAAACTCAATAGTTCAACCCCATATTTCATTAGATTTTTATTGATAAATATGAAACTGATTTACATAGATCATCTAATGAGTTCTAAATTCCAAAATTCTCCATTCTAATAATAATTTTGGTCTTTGCAACGCATATTATACAGATCACTGTTACTTTTGCAATAACAACTAAAATTAATTATTCCCAACCTTCTGAAAATTCGTTACTTTTTGTTTTGAAAAACACGTTTTGGTCAGCCTATTCGTAGGAGTTGGTCGTTGTTTGTTTTTCCTTGAAATCGCATTATTCAAGAGACCATCACATTGGACCAGTAACCTTGAATAACAAATAAAATATTTGAATTATTAATAAACAATCTTTGAAAATATTTCCTCTTATGAAAGATTCGTTACCGTGCTTAAAGCCTTATTCATGTCAATGTTACAAATTATGCATTATAATAAATTACAAAAAAATGTAGGTTGGTATTATTATCTAGCTACAAAGTAACGCTTTGAAAATCAAAGCTCCATAAATTAACCGAAGAAAGAACTTCAAAAGTGCTAATTTAAAACTGTACCAACAACGATGGTAATAATATAGTAGGTATCTAGATTCTAGACCGTTTTGAACATACATCTTTGTTGTAATAGTACCCATTTATTGTGTCTGCAGGGAGCAGTTAAAGAAGTCGTAACATAAAAATTAAATATAGCCTTTTAAAGCTTGTCGAGCATTTAACATGCCCACCTGGTTTAATTACAGTTAAATTATACTATCGAAGAGGCCCCAAAAGAAAACTCATATCGGTTAAATTCCATCGATATCACTATTATTGCGACATGAACATTAATTGCATTTTAAATAAAAAAGAGAAACTATAAAAATAGTTCAATAGAAATGAAGACTGTGCGGCAATAATATTCTGTTATGCATTTTTGCAATATTTCTCAATCCCTTTTGTAAAAATATCATTTCCAATAAAATGCAAGATATACAAGTAATAAACCACTTTCGTAAATCAATTTCATAAATGAGGATATTTCATTAATTAAAATGTATTTTCTGCAATTTTAATTCAAAGCGAAAGTAATTTTGATTTCACAGGGTAATCTAAAATAATGTGATATTTCAAAAGTGCCTTTCTAGTTTTGTCACTCAATTAGTGAAACGACATAAATTGGGTCATAAAGCACACAGGTCATACAATAATTATTTCTAATTCCTTCTTACATTCTAATGGCTAACGTGCTTCATTTGGATATACCACATTTTATTATAGTAAGCGCCCTTTTAAATCTTGATCATTTTCTTTTAGAATATTTGCAGTGTAATAGGAGTAATTCAAGGTAACTTTAACTGCGGTAACTTAATACAAAGCAACAAACAAGAACAATAATTATTCCAGAAGTCAGTCGAAAACAAAAACTTGTCTCGAGCAATCCGGATTCTTTACTTTTATTACATGTCCAGATTTTGATAAATCCATCCCGAAACTACTACTGTTACACATATCAAAATACGAATCAGAGTTCGTGCGTTGATTTCAAGATGAGTGAAAAAGAAAGATGGGTCGTTCACCCTCGACCACCCACCTACAAAAACACCTTATTATCAAGTGTCGTCGTCATTCAAAACTACCACCTTTAACCCCAACCCTCCTTGTCTGCAAAATAACGCACAGCCAGCACTTGGAGGGTTTGTCACCCTCGGTTTCATATTTAATGCGTTGCAACCAAATGCATGGTTAATGATGTTACGTTTCATTCTAAAAATGTCAGTCAAAGCTCAAATTACGCAATCTTTATTATTTATTAATGGAGGGACGGTCATTTCGAGTAGAAATTTAAAAACAAAATTTGATTAATAATTGAAACGCATTTTGGGGTGAATAAAATGTGAGAATAACCTCAAATACACAGTTTTTAAAACAAAAATTTGTAGAATACGGAAATGATAACTAAGATATTACTTAACCATTAGGTTTCATTTTTATTCTGATCACTATTACTACATATGTTATTCTATTCCACTTCTGATGTTCAGCTTTAGAACATCTTTAATATTTCAGGTCATGCTCGCAAAAGAACAATCCATCAAATTACCATCTCATTTTGGTAATTCACATTTACGGCTCATCTTATCACACTTTATCGAAGTGATAGGCCCATCTTATCGCAACCTATTCTACATAGTAGAAAATAATTATCTACATCTGCGTTTCCCAAACGTATGCGTTCCAAAATTACTGCAACGTAACGTTTGGTTGTTTTAATGTCAGAATTATTTTGTACATAATGTGAATAGAGGGTGTTCAAACATGACTGAATGTCACGTGCTTAACAAAGTGCGACAAATGTGCCAAAACTAAATTTTGTACATATCAGGTTACATAAGCAACGTTCTTCTAGTTTATAACCACTAGTTCTTATCACACTAATACATAAGCTGTCAATAAAGAATCTATGAGAGTCATTAATGAACACACTGCATTAATATTGTTTAAGTCTGTCCAGAACAAGAAAAAAGGTCCAACTTGCCCACAAAGCACCAACACTTGATATGTCAAGTACGTAGATGATAAGAGCGGACTTCTAGGCACTAAAAATATAATTTTAGGTACGAAAATGGGCAAGCTTATGTAATAAAACAAAATCAAAAAGCCGCACCTCTGTGATACCTTCTTTTAACTGTCTTATAGGATCGATTGGAGATTCTTTTGTTTGAAACGGGTCGGATTCCACCCAAAATTAACGTTTTAAAAAAAACTAATTACGAGCATTCTCCAATAGGTCACCACCTCGGGTGATCCCAATCACGTTTCAGCTTTCCATCAGTGTTCCTAGAGAGATGAATACGAAAAGTGGCCACGTTTCGCCCTCCATTGACATTCTCAAAAAAGCTAATTACGAGCATGTGTTAGGCTACGCCTTCCTCGGGCTACCTTCGGTGGACCCACAAGTCGGGTTTCATCCTCCATTAGCCGTCTTAGAAAGATAGATACGAAAACCGATCGGAATTCGACCTCCACTGATCTCAAAGAAAGTCCTACAAAGGGTGGGCCACAGTCAGGTTTTGTCCTCCATCAGTCTTCTTAGAAAAATAAATACGAAGGCGATCGGGTCCATTAATCTTCTCAAAAAAGCTAATTGCGAACATTGATTAGGCTACGCCCTCCTCGGGTGACCTTTGGTAACCGACAATCGGGTTTCGCCCTCCATCAGCCCTCCTAGAAAGATAAATATTAAGGCAGGTCGGGTTCCGTCGTCCATTGACCTTCTTAGAAACGTTAAGTACAAAAGCAAGTCGGGTTTGGCCCTACGTTGAGCTTTTTAAAATCCAAAAAGGTACCAAAATATGCATTAATAAAAAATATGCAGTAACAACGCAAACAGGCATTATACATAAACATTTATAAATATAGTTTAATTAGTCTTATTCTGAAAACTACTAATTTTTAATTTATTCGTTTTTTAATAAAAAGCTAGAAAGGCAACCTTTCATATAGAATCTAACTTCCGGATATAATGAGTCGTTAGATATAACAGTTAGCTGTATTTTTATCTAAATGTCGTACTATGATCGTGCATGTATGTATCAAGATGGGATCTCGCAACATGGTGATAATAGCACCTAGAGCAATATTAATGTTCTCTGCTCTACATATTATAAAGATAAAAGTATCATGTTGGAAATCAGAGTTGAGCCGGCTTGACGTGAAAAGAATCTGGTACTAGATCTTGTCGATCACCTTCTAGATGCCCAGAAAGATGGTATTAACACATGCTCTATCATTACAATCACCTGTGATCTGACAATAAATGAAAGATGGAGTAATCCGCTTGAGATTCGTACGAAAGATAGCCGAGATTAACGTGCTTTCAACAGCAACAGAAGACGACAGCAGCCCAGTAGCGTCCGGATTCGCAGCACTTTCACAAATAAACGCTAATGGTGCTTATCAATCAATTAGCGTACCAACTCACAGAAGCAACATGATTATCAAAGTTCACCGCTTATGACAAACAAGTAGTTGGTAATTTGTTGAATGTTTGTTGAGAGAATCAATGATTATTTGTATTAACTAAACTGTCATTATAATAGCTAAACCGTTTTAGTAGTGCACGATGATCCAAAAGCCTTCTTCCTCAAAAGATCACATGCAGCTGCGCCCCAAAACACACGAAAAAACTTCGAAGCGGTCTTCCTGCAATAGTCTGTACTCGCTTATGAGAGACGTGCCAAGAAGGTTAAACCGTGGACGACTTCATCAAGAAGGAGCAACTCCTGAAGATTATTCAAGGCTTAAACAGAAAGATCTGCTAGCTTTGGTTTTGAAATAAATTATTATTAATAAATTAGATCAGTTTCTTAATGCTTTACTATTACTTCTAGTATTTTAGTATTTACGTTTGTAAAGATCTTTTTCTAACACCGTATTCGAAAGTAAGCTTTTCTTTATTCATTTTGCTATGGAAACTAGATTTTTCAGGTAAAGTACTTTCCTGACGAAAAAAATAAGTACAAACTTCAAGAAAACATTAATTTATTCTTCTTCTGAAGTTGTACACGAAAACTTTTCATTATTACTTTCATTCATTTTTAAGAAATACAAAACCAAAATTGCGAATAATTACATAATTACCTATCCAAAACCAACGCAAACAGGTCAGAGCGTGTACTTTTTTTATATTTACAATTTTATTTTTGTCACCTTCACAGACAACATGATTTTTGCGAAAAAATCCAAATGCTTTTTAATGTATTTGTGATTTCTGCTTTTATACTGTTTTAAGTTTTTTACATCAAATATGTAAATGCAAAAAATTTTTACAATTAAATACTGTCCAACTTTATTTACGCATTATTTATGAAATGCATTTTATTATTAATTTTTAATACAAATTTAAAGTGCTGCCATTCAAATATTGAAATTTGGCAGTTTGAACAAATGAATAATTTGGTTGTTTGGTTACAGATATTGACTTCTAATCAGGAGATCCGGGTTCGACTCCTGCTGCCGACTAGTAATTTTTTTCTATTTTTTTTATTTTTATTTGACATCTCCTTTTTGTAATAATGAACTAGAATAATTCTACTTATAAAAAAAGCTTAATAATATAAAACCTAAAGAAAAAACTAAAAACGCCACAAGCTGCCCGACAGCAAGGATCGAACGCAGGATCTCTAGATTAGAAGTCAGACCACATTCTTCCATTTTAAGATTTGCCAATTATTGCAATATTTAAAGTGTAGGACCTTACATTTATAAATTAATGCATTAAGAATATTCAGTATAAATAAACCAACTATTAGAAAATCTAAATTATAAATACATTTAAAGCATGGATCGAAAGTAAGTACACTAAATTCATAGCAGACTTATTTTTACATTCAAGTCGCGGTAGCTATGGATTTGTTGTTTCGTATTTGTTTGACATTTGAAGTGTCATTCTAGTAACAAATAAACACAAATCTGTTAAAAACAGTGCAATGAAGAGGTTTGAAAAAGAAGTGTTTGCTGAAAGTGTTGTCCAGTATTATCTTAATACTGCACACGGTGACAAAATCACTACGGTTAATCATTTCATGGAACAGGGAGCCAGTAAATCAGGAGTGTACAAGATACTTCGAAGGTTTAACGATCGTGGAAATATTGATTACCTCTCATTAAGTGGACGATCTATCAGTAATAAACGACGAAATGTAAGTTTAAGAGTAAAAAAATCGTTGTTAAAGACGGGTCTTTCTCAAAGAAAAATTGCCGCTAGACACCAGATTTCAAGAGCCATGGTTCAAAGAATTGCAAGTAAATACAATATTCGAACAAATCGATGTATCACATGTCCAAAATACACCGAAAATCAAGAGAAAACAGCTAAAAAGTTATATCGTAAGTTGTATGAAAGAAAGTCCAACAAAATTCTTATTCTTGATGATGAGTCGTACATCAAAATTGAAACCTAAAGAAAAATTTGCCAAGAAATTTTTAGCGTGGCAGGCAATCAATGAAGAGGGACATGTGTCGGAACCGTACATAAAAGTGGGTACTTTGAAATCGCAAGAGTACTTAGAGGAATGTTTGCAAAAAAAGGCTTGTACCGTTAATTGATAAATATCATCAACGACGTAATGTGTTGTTCTGGTCTAATAAAGCAGCAATTCATTACTCTAGAATTTGTAAAAATTGGTTGGAAGCGGAAGGAATTGAATACGTGGCATATGCAGACAATCCGACAAATGTACCACAGACCCGGCCAATTGAAAGATTTTGGGCAATATGCAAGCGCAAATATAGTGAAAGGTGCAGAAATATTACAGCGCTTAATAGTTTCGTAAAATCTGGAAAGACATCAGTGCAGAGGTTGCGCGATCTTCTGGACAAGC
Source organism: Ignelater luminosus (assembly GCA_011009095.1). Taxonomy (NCBI): domain Eukaryota; kingdom Metazoa; phylum Arthropoda; class Insecta; order Coleoptera; family Elateridae; genus Ignelater; species Ignelater luminosus. The sequence continues at coordinate 125,791 of VTPC01000518.1, read as the reverse complement.
TTTAATGGCGAGTCCGAAGAAAACTTCGAAAAATAGGAAGAGAAGGAGTTCACCCGATTATTTAATATTTCATGTAGTTGATTTGTTCTAATGATTTGTTATTTGAGTTTAATAGATTAATCAGCTGTAAGTTACCAATAAATTAATAAGACATTTGGTCTACGTACTTTCGATCCATGCTTTAATTCCATCTTGGACATTTTTACATGTTTGCCGTAAAATCAATTGGGAAGATAATAAAAGCATACTTTGGTATACCTGTATGTACCAGACACCACCCTGTATGCGATTACGGCATTAAAAAACCGGTGTTAGAAAAAATATTGTAGGTAATATGTCAGTAAAGTATCGCTTTTCTAACTAGTTACATAAACTACTATTTCTTGCACGACCGCCCGAAAGTTGGCGTTTTACAATTTGTTGTTAATGTCAAAAGTTGACAATTGAGTGCGCAAGTAGGGTCGTCATCTTGGTTTGTTTAGAACGTGTTACCATAACAACATTGGCCAATGACGTCACACTAGCGCAGTCATTGCAATTTTGACATATCGATGTTATAACAAATTCATGATACGCACTTACGATCTTGGCCAACTTCACTTTTTAATGTCGTCAAAAGTTTTTCTTAATTATTTCCTCTAAAATACGGTTTTGCAAAAAATACTGTACGTAACTCGAATGTAAAGTATCTTTTTTCAACTCGGAGGATTTATGGTTCTCGCTAGCGCTCGTACCACAAACTTCCTACTCGTTTAAAAAGCTTCATTTTATACTCTTGTTATAATAAATAACTATTATGTTCTACTGCGTCATAAGTACTTAGTTTATAATACTGCAAATGTCAGACAATACATGAAAATAGAGCAACCTTGTAATTTTTTATTTTTCTAAAAAATATAAAAAATAATTTTCCAAGAAAACAAACTTGCACATTTAACTTAATTTTTATATTTTATAACGGAAAATTCGATGGAATTTTCACGAAGTTTATGCTTTCAAGATCTGTCAGTACTATACCAAAAGACTTGGTTTTTGTATCTTTAATTTTTACCAATGAATGCGTTTTACTATTTTCAGTATACCTTGTTAACAAATATGTTAATTCTTGGTCCACTTGCTTCTGCAACCCGAAATATAAGAACAACCTAAAAAATATAATCTCACTATTCTTTCTTTAAAGAAGAAGCACTAAAACATACCGTGTTTAACAAATATTCGTAACTTTTAACTTTTGTCAGGAAGTTGACATTCTCTTTACTGAAAACGTCTTCGGTTTTCTTTTGCTTTTAAGAATTAGAATAATGCTGAAAAATATACTGATATCTGCTACTTCTTTAATATGAATTATGTCCTATGCAGTTAACTGAAAAATTTGAAAATTCCTTTGTCGCCATAGGCATATCACAAACAAAACAAAACAGAAGAGCGAATTGCAAACGCATGTGCAAACAGACGAACGTCAATGCAATGCGTAGCACACCCTCATTTGCGAAATGAACTCGACGGAACAGTTTTGTGTTTAATTATGTACTTATGACATAAATATCTCTTTTGGGCAAACTCTTTTTAATGCATGTTATTACAAAAGCTTAAATTATTCTATCTGTTTCGTTTTCGTAACACTCGGCAAATCCAATTATGTTGTGTCAGTTGTGCCACACGTTGGGCGCCAATTATTGTAGCGCCAATCACTATCACGCACTATACGTATTGCAGCTAACTAGTAGTTGCATGAAGACTTCATATAAAATATGCTTACCTTTTTTAAAATTAGAATGCAGAACTTAAAAAACAGCAATTCGAATTGATAATAAAAAAGTTAACCGTCGCCATCTTAACAAACATAAATTTATCAATGTATAAATACAGAATTCTAGAATGATCAATTTAAAATGTGTCTTTAAAAAAGGACGTACACTGTGGCTCGTATGGTACATCTGTTATCTCCATAAACAGTGTAAAATCATGAACAGCCGAAGTAAATCGGACCATTATAGTTTTCTAGATTGATAAGGGCCGATAAATGGTGACCAATAGCCAAATGCCATTTTAATTGTCTTTACCATAACAGCACTTTTAATAATTTAACCAAGATTCTTTATAGAAAAGAATCGTAATAAAACGCAAAATAACAAGTGCCGGGCAACTGCAGATTAATTAGGAGAAGAACAGTTCTAGCAGAACGGCGCTCCAGGATGTATGTTGCAAAAAATACTTTGCTCTTGAAAAGTATAAAAATAGCTGTCATTTCTGCTAAAGGAAACAACCAACTGCTCGAAGTTATTTTACAGGATATTTTTTAAAATTAACACCATTTCCTCTGTCCTTAAGAATCAAACCCATTTCTCATACAAATAAATCAGTTTTTAATCATTAATATATGTAGATGACCTTATTTAGCACATCCTGCACGTCGTCGACTTGCAGTTATACTAATTAAAATAATTATTTTTCAAAACCAACAAATAATAATCATACACATAATTAAATATTCTTACATGATTTTCATTTTTTCAAATTCGTTAACATCACTACTGTAAACAACCGCTAACGCGCAATTGTCTTGTTGAACACAAAAAAAATGTTATGAGAACGGAAGACATAATAGGATATAGATCGATGTATATATAAAAGCATTCTAATCCTTGACCTGACGCACGAAAGCGAGTTCCTCCTGCTTTTCACAATTTCTAGACTAAAATCAATATTAACTACTTATACAATACGTAGATTGTGAAATATTCCCTTATATACGAATAGCATTTATTATTAATTTAATATTTGCAAAATATTTACGGCCGAGATCAACTTCCTTCTTAACCTTTTAACTTTCCCTTCTAATTAAAAGACAATATTCTGAAGATAATAAGTCATCCTACTGAACTCATTAATAAAAGATAAGACTAGACGTTATTTTTAATTTTCAGTTGTGTCTACACATCCATTTTCAGTTTCAGATATGTACTTTTTTATAATTTCATGCATAGTTTGTTCACTTTAATTGGAATATTAGTTAAGTAATTAATATCTCAATTAATTATACCTCTTATTAACACTCTACCGTATCTGAATGTTTAGAATTAGATATTACAGTAAAAGCAGTAGAAAATGATCTTAATTTATATAGTATACAATCTAATTAACTAACTAGGGCACCGACAGATGATTTCGATTTTGTATCACCTTAATAGCTCCGAGAGAAATTAAAAATTTAACAGATGATAGTCAATTATTTTTCAACAAACACTTATTAAGCAATTAGTCATACCTTTCGGTATCTTGATTGATTCATGCAGGAATGATAGAAATATTTATGCATTAGTCAAAGCACAGAAAAAGAACCAACACTTTTCGACGTGAACGTTAGCTTTTAAACAGTTACTTTTAATTCTAGTTTAAATATTTATGCCAACTTCAGATGTAACACCCACAAATGAAATTCCACTTGGACTGAACAACAAAAGATTACAATCAGAGATACTTTCTAAGTTTTCAAAATAAGCAGAGATTTATGAGTAAAACAAACGAGAAAAATGTTGAAAATTAAAACGGTATAAAAATAATGTGGGTTTTTCTTAGTCAAAACAACTTAAATTAATTCTCAAAACGGAAATGAAAGCAGTATTAAATTTTAATTGTTTATTTTTGTTACAAATACAAATTGTTTCAGAACTTACAATTTACTTCTTAGCATCTACTCTATACAGAGTGTGAGAAAATATGAGATAATACCTAGCACAGAAAGATAAAAAAAACTAAAAGTCATACATATCTTAAGAGTCATAGAAAAGATAAACCAAGACAAGCTAATCATCATCATTAACTCAGTACAATTGTCTGGCGGAAAACAGAAAATGTAATTTATGCTGCTGTTGAGATAAGTTCCACCATATCGATTGCAAACCCGAATAAATAAATAAAAATAGGATTTTAAAGACCGATAAATCTCTCTTCCCAGAAATTTTCATTAGGACATTCTTTGATATGAGAACAGAATGGAGTTCCTTCATTAGAGTAAAAATCGACTTACGTAGATCAATAAAGAAGTAATCAGACATCTGACAATACCTGTGTACGTGGCCACGGATTCGCCGTGGTGTTTACAAGGTATGCTTTTTAACGATAAGTTTTTCTATTTATTTTTGATTTTGTATTCTTGGTTAGCTTTACAAAGCTTTCATTTCTTCGGCTGTATTTGTAATAGAGCGAATGTAATATTGCACAATTACAGACAGCCTTGTGTTGTTAAAACATTTTTTACCGGTAGAGAAATATAAATCATAATAAAGCACCTTAAGGAAATACTTTTTCAACAAATCTATCAATATTACCTTAAGCGATAGATCTACATTCTAAACGTTTTGTACGTTTGTTGGACTAGTCACCTGTACAATTAAAAGTAGATTTTTCGTGTTTGGTTGAAATTTTTAGGTTTGGATTTTACACTGCAAACCAAATTCCCTGACTTTTATGTATATTCCCCCAATCTTTTTTCTTTCTTTTTCGAGTTTTCTGTTTCTGTTTGAACTCTGGATTTCTAATATTTTTTGTCGCTCAATATAGAAGCCGCAGTTCGACCGTCAACCAGCGAAAAGCAATACACAATCTCAATTTCGGCATAAACCGCCATGGGCGACCTGAAGGAAGTTGAAGCTCGATCGTTGGCAACCCGGTGGAGAGCGAAGTCCGACCCTACAGAAGCTTTGCTCACCCAAAGAAGGCTATAAAGAATAAGAAATAATACAGCGATACACTTATGGCATGGTTTGCATTTATGTTCTACAAGAACTTATATAACTTCTTCGTCGTTATTTCGGGATTTTTCCTCTATGTATACCACCTTTTGCTCCATTTACAAGATTACGTCAGACCCTACATCGGTAATAAAAGAGGACAATATCGCAGTCGAGATTAAGCATGATTTCGATAAAACATACGGTGAGTCTTTTCGTTCTTTTAAACCATTATAACACTAAACGCAAGAATCGCTCCATAACAACCAGTGCGAGAGGTTATCATCGGCATTGTTTCTGGAAGCAAAGCTTTTATAAGAAAAAAACGCTAAATGACAGAAATAGTCATAGGATTAGAAATTTACTACAATTTTCTCGATTGGGTAGGTTGGTAATAGTACTCTAATTATGAGAATCTCTTCTGATGAGACGTCTCCGAGAAAAATGGTTCCCCAGACTACAAAATGAACCTCAAATTTGTCGAAGCTTCTTTACCGTTAAACTATTTGTTTATTGTTCGTATGCAACCAAAAACTTCGGCAGACCGCACTGCGGAATAAAATTGATTTCAATGCGACATTTAAATATTAGACAGATTTAATTAAATATTATTCCGTTTTTAATTATGTAAAATGTTAATTGTACGTATTTTAAATTTTGAATATGAACGAGATTTATAAAATGAAATAGCATTTTCCCTTTCTTTTCAAGGAAGAAAAACCAGTGAACCGAAAGAAACGACCGTTGGCGTTAGTGGACATTGAATGATTGTTGGAACCCCTGCTCCAATTGCATCATTCTCCCGGTGCGAGGCCCTGTGAGGCTAGTCCCTCGTACGTGGTACTGTATGGTCAATGCGGCTATTCTCCGCGACTTCACCAAATATTGTGTAGAGAGTAGTATCGTCGTTATCATTCCCCTAGTGCTACCCGTATTAGTGTGGGGTTCTGTATCCCCCGATGTAGAGTGTTTGAGTCTGAGTTTTATTTTTTTACACTAATTGGTCCGTGGATTTCCGTCCCTCCAGTTAGTTACCTTGGCACCGACGCCCCCACTGTTCGAAAGCAACTAGGAAGGTTTTCAAGATTTGTGTAAATCTAGAGAGAGCACAAACCGCAAAAAATTGCAAACCAAGAACAAAGTGCAGTCATAGACGGTACGACAATACACAAGCACAATTCAATAGGTGTTTGAATTGCAGGGTTTAATCGTGGCGCAATAACGCGATAGCAGTTCCCTCGTGGCAGTCTACTTTCTCAAGTTGGAAATCCCCAGGAAGGACAGTTTAAAGCTTCCGGAGTGAAATTGATTCGGTCCTAATATTTTGTTATTTCATGTACAGTAATACCCCAACATACGCGAATTTGAAGTTACGCGGTTTTTAAATCTTCTCGTCGATTCGTTTTTTGTTGACAGAAGGCCTCAGTTCAATTGAAAAAGGGTTAGAAATTTTGGAAAACATAGACTCCAACGAGGAAATTTTGCGTGAGAAGAAAAAAATCTTTGATCCGTCAGACGACTTTGTTAGATTTTATGAAGCCTTCTACGTCAAAATAACTTCGGTTTATATTTTTGCAATTCATAATAATATAATTTGTTGTATTATCTAAGATCTTATTACACATTTTTCTTCTAAATTGTTGTTTTCTCCGGTCCCAATTAAACATAATTTGTATGTGTTTATATGCAAAATTGTACCCCTATTTACGCGAATTCAATTTACGCGGTTATTGCTCGGTCCCACCTTTCGCGTAATTGCGGGGTATTTACTGTATAACTTCTCTCGAGACTTTAGGTCAATTTGAAGTATGTTGACAATTCGATATTTAGAATGTCTTAGAAAAGATTTTTCCCGATGCAGCAGTCACAAAGTAGTTAAATGGAACTGGAAAGCAATGGAAAATGTTTCATTTAAAGAATGATCCATAATAAAAAAACCAAACTGAAATCCGTCAAAGTTTTTAGAATGTGTTGTTAAACAAGAGTGTCTTTTGCTCGTACAAAATGAATACCGGTTCGATTATCACATACAGATAAAAGGCTATTGATTTGCGTTACGTAAACAGGTTTCAAAACACATTTTTTGTACAAACAAAGATATCTAACGCAATGATGTTAAATAGGAAACGAGGATCATTGTAGTATATTAGCAATAAAAAAAGAGTGGTATGCAAATACGTATTCATTAATAATGCAACGTTATTAATTGAAAAAATGCACACGATTATTTCCATTAAATAACTGACAGAACAGTGGAACAATACAAAATCTAATTACCCGGTAATAAACGATGGAAAATTATTTCTTTGTGTGTCTTTAACGATAGCCATAAATTGTTTTCTTGTTTTTGAAAATCAAATTAAGCATCTGATACTAACCTCAAAACAAACAACGATGGACAAACCACCAAGAATTGGATAATAATAAGGAAAATATTTCCTCTAGACGATGACAATTTACAAGAGACATAATTGATGTACACACGAAAAGCTACTTGTACAAAATTCTATTACGTAACGATGAATTGTTATTTGCATTTGGGGAAAAAGTATTATGTACCATGTATTAAAAGCACTATAAAGGTTTGGAACATAACAAAAACCGCAGGCTATAACAACACGCAAATATCAGACTTACTAAACGTTTGTTGTATTGTTCGTTATTGTTTTGATAATGTATCAATAAAGTTTTACACTAACAATGGTTTGTACACAGCACTTTCCGTTAAAAAACATTAATAACATCCATTTATATAAAAGAGGACAGATTTATGTTCGTGGGGAAAAATGTGGTTTTATTAACTATTCATTATTTTAATTAGGGCACTATAAAATCTTGAGTTCAATTATTATGAGAGTTAATGTTTCAATGCATTATTAACACTGCCGTATCTATTTAAAAGTATCTTAAAATATTACTTTATTATGTCTAACAATTAAAATAAAATAAACAATTAACAACAAACAAATCAAATAATTAATTACAACGTATTACCGCGAGAGTGCAAATAGTTTGGTGTTTTTGCTTATTAGATTGGCAATAAAAAAGTTTGATTGTGAATTTTTTGCACGTATGTGTTGGTATCGCCAAAAAATGGTTGTCCTTCATAATCGGAAGTGACAGCTTATTGTTATTAGTTTGAACGTTAAGTTTACTGTCATTAGGAATTAATTTCTAACAAACAAAAGAACAGCTAATTCGGTTGTCATTTGATTATTAATAATTTAAATTTAAAACAATTATAAAAAGCAGTGCTGTCAATCTAATTCTAATGATTTTTCTGTTGTTAAATTAAAAGACATGCATCTTGATAATTTTTAAATTAAAACAGAAAATGTTATAAAAACTTTCCTCATTTTTAAGTCTTTATCGAGTGTTATTAATTAAAATCTAGGTTCATATTCTTTTATGGTTTTGGTTTTGGATGTATTAGGAATTGGTAAAAAGCCCTCGTTATTGTTAGTGATATGAAATAAGCAAAATATCAGAAAGACTGTAATATAAAATATAAAAATAGTAAAAACGAGAACAAGTAACAATATAAGAAAAACAAACAAACCTTGAAAGGCCAGAAGCTGAAATTGGTTTAATACCACAAAACATCACACAATTTACAGATTTATCCATTTTTGATATTTTTATTTTGGGCAGCAAAATCTTCGATATATTAACCAGAAATTATGTCGACTGTTACTAATCGTAGGTAGCTGTTCTTCACACGAATTTACGTCAATCATGAACTTCGCAGCCTACTACTACTAATCGATTATATATCATCGTTTTTAACAAATTGGTAGCCTCTACATTAATCATACTGTGATAACAGAAAGGATAACACACTAATGAGTGAACCATCTGTGTTAATTATCAGCTGCGTCTACATCATATTCTTATCGATAAATGCTCACCTGCAATTTAACAATACGAGTCCAGAGAGAACAGATTTCCTAGCTCGCTATATATGTAGTATATTCACCATTGCAATCTCGGAAACAGTAAGACGATCAATTTATTGCTACTCTCGAATCTTTAACAAGAGTGACGTGGAATGCAATCAAAATAGGACGATTTTGATATTATTGAATTGCTTTCTTTGAATGTTTTTCCGTTTACTATGTTTTCAAATGTTATCGAAATGAAAACGATTCTTTTAAGTCACAATCCTAATATGTCTAGATCAGCATCATAGACCATTTACTTAACGATGGAGACAAATTAATAAAAATTTAGATTCACAGCTTATGAGAATGAAAGTTTCTAGTTACAGCAGATTATTCTTAATTCTTCTTCCCCATTTCTCGTCGCCAACATAAAGATAATACCTATAGAAGGTCTTTATATTTTTATCGAGTATTCTTTGGTGTTTTAACATAGTGATGTATACAGTTCAACTTAAGTCTTACTCTTAGAATGGTGTGAAAACCTAAACGCCTTGCTGCTTAAATAAAATAGTAATTACAGCAAAGATTTGCTTTTCTCAATTTATCGTAAGTCTTTATAAATTTTCAAAAATTGAGTGGCATCCCGATCAGTGTAGGTGATTTTTGGCACAAAGTTTTAAAATCTGAAAGACGTTTCATCAGTGGCGCAAATATAATTTTAGCACCACATTGTATTTTTAAATATGTGGTAGTAGATACTTATGCAACAGACAAATTACAAATTAGGCTTTGGTTTTTATTTGCTTGTAAATAAACAAGGTAGTCTTATTTATTAGAAACTATGTACATAGGACATTCATGTGTTACAAGATTTAATGTACTAAATACATTGTTATATAGACACTTGTCTTGCTTTCCTGTTGGCAAAATTTTCAATAACTTCCTTTACATCTAATTTATTCTTTTTTTAAATAAAATTTAGAAGTGTTTGGCCGAATTGAATAATTACACTTTGACTATTTGACTTGGTTCTAAATAAGTGAGTTTTGAATCATAACTGTGGCAAAAAATATTTTAAATTTGTTTATACAATGTGTCCAAGATAAGGATGCACAGCATGGGGATCTTGGAAGCGGTAAGAGATACAGGATCGGTTAAATGGGACGAAAGTTGGCTATTTACAGGACCTTCTTCTTGGTGTTTGCAAAATCTAGATATCTTGGATAGTTTCTGAGATATTAAAAAAAAAGTAAATCTCGCGATTTTCGTTTTTATTTTTTCTTTCATTTATTTGGAGAGATTAAAACCACTTTTCCATTGCCACTTTTTGTGCTTTATTAAAATATTCTAACAAGATTTTTGTACAAAGTTTCAGTTTTAAGTAACCATCATCAACCTCGTTTTTCTAAATAGGCGGAAAACAATTGAAAATTGTTTTAGATAGCTCTTGTTGTCACGATTCTACCGATGTAAACATGATAGGGTTATTTATGCTATAAATTAATGCATTCTGCAGTACTCTGGCCTGCATGATCACCGCATCTAACACCATTAGATTTCTTCCTCTGTGGTTATATCAAGAATTGTGTGTTTGCGATGCAGTGAACTGTATTGTAAATGTAATAGTTTTAATTCTAACACCAATAAAAACACAATAAACGTCTTAAATGTATGTTTTATTAAATAAACGTAGATAAACGTAAACGTGCGTCAGCCATTCTCTTTTTCTCTGCGCATGCTCAACGTCACCTGACGTCAAGTCGTCTCTTTTTCCCGCCAGCGCGGAAAGCAAACTTTACAATGTCGTAAACAATGTGCTTAACCAAAATTTTGAAGATGAGCGGCAATTATTACAGTTAGTCACAGCAGCGTTCAACACAAAAAATCAAAACCAAAATAACCCTATCATGTTTACATCATTAGAATCGTGACAACAAGAGCTATCCAAAACAATTTTCAATTGTTTTCCGCCTGTTTAAAAAAATGAGGTTGATGATGGTTACTCAAAACCGAAACGTTGTACAGAAATTTTGTTAAGCGTATTAATAGAGCACAAAAAGTGGTTTTTCGTTTTCCGATATCTCTTCAAATAAACGAAAGAAAAATAAAAACGAAAATCCAGAAATCTACTTTTTTAAATATCTCTGAAACTATCCAAGATATCTAGATTTTGCAAACGCCTTCAAAAAGGTCCTATAAATAGCCAACTTTCATCCCATTTAACCGATGATGTATCTCTTACCGTTTCCAAGATCCCCATGCTGCGCATCCTTATCTTGGACACACTGTATATTACAATTAACACCATAAAGCAATTTATATTTTAAGGGTAGAAGAAAAGTAAAATTTGGACAGATGTGAAACGGATATTATTGCCCTTTTACAAGAATGAAGGTTTTTTCTAAGATATCGACAACTAGTCCAGGGAATAGAGACATATTTGCTTGCAAAAGGTTATGTAGTTCTGATTTTTGGATATGGTGTGTATATCGGTGGCCTAATGAAAAACCCAAGTTTTCGACCACGCCGCCCCTGTGCGGGCGCCGTGGGGCCTCAAAAACCATCAAAATTCCGGACTTCTTTCAGTTTTTCAAAAATACCTTTTTACCAATGCATTACAGAGGAAAAAGTTTTGATTAAAAGTTGTAGAGCAATACATTTGCTACAACTTTTGTATGAAAAATCAGTTATGATGTCGGCTGTATTTTCACAAGTTTGTCCTGAGCAGTGTTTACAAATCATAGAGCACCTAAGTCCAGCCTTTCTACAGCTGCAGTGCATCCTTTCTTGCAGTGACAGGAAATGAAAGTCAAGATTGACTGAGGAACTGGATCCCTGGTGGTTTTAATAGGAACAAGTCCTTTACTGTCTTTCCTCCATTCCCAGTCCAGTTTGGACTTGGTGATAGGCGCGGAAGACATGGTACATAGCAGCATCCTGTGTCGGTGGCAGCTCTGCAAGATTGAACTTGCTGCCAGTAGCAGATTTGGAGAAGAGGTGATCGCGCCAAGTAATTAATGTTGTTGCCTTGTCATTACCATAAAGATGAAGAAGTATACGTTTTATGTGAAATTAACATTATATTATTATTATTAATAATAATAATAAATTAAATAGTAATAAAACCGTTTTAAAAAAATCAAAAATCTTAAAAAAGTATCATTTTTACGAAAAATTGGTAATTTTGATGAAGCCTAACTATCTACCTAATCGTCCTACAAAAACATTTTTCATACAAAAATTGTAGCAAATGTATTGCTCTACAACTTTTGATCAAGATTTTTTTCTCTGTAATGCTTTGGTAAAAAGATATTTTCAAAAAACTGAAGGAAGTCCGGAATTTTGATGGTTTTTGGGGCCCCACGGCGCCCGCACAGGGGCGGCGAGGTAGAAAACTTGGGTTTTCCACTAGGCCACCGATATACACAACATATCCAAAAATTAGAACTACATAACCTTTTGCAAGCAAAGGCCCCTTTTGCAATCTCTATTCCCTGGACTAAACGTGCAATAAATACAAAAATACCGACGAACTGTACAACGGAGATATAACTTCCAGCAAATTGCAATAAACCGACTATCTGACAGCATAATAGAGATTTCAGTTGAAACTGAAAAGTAAAATGAACTCGGCTGTAAAAATTTTGCATATCCAAACGTTTCTAATTATATGGCTTTTTTATTTCATATCTGTAAACGACTGTGGGCCCCCCGCACTGCAGGCTTTTGCGTCCACTATTTACGCCACTGCGGTTCATGAAAAATCGAACTTTTAATTTGGTAAAAATTAATAATCTAAAAGAAGGGAATACAATCACAACGAATGAGGCATTACGAAAAGAATATAGCCTACTCCAAAGACAATGCTTAAAGTCAACACATAGAAATTCAATTAATAGAAATTAGCGAAGGACAAATGCATTCTAGTCAATCCAAATATTATGATGTAATAGGACATGGTCACTAGACAGTAGTTCGAAATTCAGCAATTTGATATTTGTTTATTTTTGTAGGCTATCTACATTTTTTTTGCATTTATCAAAACAAAACAAGAAATGCAACAACTCAAAACGGATTTTAATATCTTCCTTGATAATCTAATCTCTGTATATTCAGGCACAATAACAACAAGAACATTTATTACGAGAAACAATTCTTTGCCCATTCTAGAACAAGCCCTACATTTATTTCTGTGATTTATTTTATAAACCGTTCACCCATTTAGAAAGCTCACGGCTCTGCTACTGGGCGCTCGCATCCATCAACTTCTTAAAAAGTATAAAACAACACAAAACAATATTAAGACTGATACATGGCCGTATACAAAAGCGCACAATAATAAACAAAACACACATACAATTTAAGTTGAAATGGAGTATGCGGCGTTTTGGCTCATTTGTAGTCTATTAACGCCGCAGAAGGGTCGACAACCGCCTATCTGAATATGTTGTGTGTACGACCGACTTAGAATTCTTTGCGCTGCATTTATTTACAGCTTGCCCCCCACTGGCCAAATAGGCCATCTTGTCATTTATAAACTTAACAGGAAGTAATTTTACTGGAAGATATTTCTTATACACATAATGACCGTTATATTTTAAAAGAAAAACTTTCAACGGCAACTAATGAGGTCTCTCGAATAATTACAATGATTTTTTTCTCGTTGTTTGTTAGAAAATTGGAATGCACGAGACATGGCAACACGATAATATGTTGCTACCTAGGTCGATCTTATGTTCTTTTTTTTCTTCTCTTTTTCCTTAATTTATTAGCAGTGGCAATGAGCAAAGTATAAGTTTTTTTCGTGTTTTCGTTTTATTTATAACGCGACGCGACGCATATAATTTTGTCTCCCATGTGCGAAAACTAATTTGTCATTTTATCACCCACCAAATTAAAAATATTTAATCTTTTTTCGTCGCAAAACAATCTGTGGAGCAGAAAAACTTCTTTTTCAGTTTGTGTTTGCATCTTAAGTATGCACTATTTACTTTTGATTGGTAAAATGTCCGAAAGCTATGGTAGAAGGTAGGATGCATTCAAGACCTAGAGCCCTTGACAGCTAAATAAAATAAACAGTAAATTTGGATGTGAATCAATTCTAGGTGTTGAAAGAAGTCCTATTTTTGCTAACATAACATTGATCATCTTCATTGTGTTTGCTCGAAGAAAGAATTTAGCACAATAATAAACAGTTGATGAGTTGATGTTGATGAGGTCATCCTTAACATTGAATAATGTTTAGTCGTGCAGTATGGAAATACTTAAGACCATCAACAGAGAACTATTTACAATTCAGTCTTGTGCATTTAGCTACATTAAGTTGGATAAGCATAAAACATTCAGTAGACTCTTGCAGTGAATATTTTAATTTAACCTAATGCTGTAATTTAAGACAGTCGTTTTGTTTTGATATCATTGCATCTATTCCTGGTGTCCAACGTGGTGCTTTGTAGTTTTCTAAATTCATTGTGTATCAAAAAACCACGGTAAAGGAATTAAAAGTCTACTTGTTTATTTCAACCGGAGTTCCACAAGGATCGATACCGGGACCATTACTATACAGGGTGACTTTTTTCCGATGTTTAGTGTGGGGATCTCGAAAACTAGCGGAGATAGAGAGACGATTAAATGGGGAAAGAATTGCAGTTTTACGAGCTTAATTTAATGAGCTTTTTGTTTTTAGAAAAAATGCATGGCTAACTAGATATCTCGCAAAAATAGTTTTTTTTTTGTTATTTTGTTCAGTGCCTATAGCTCTGGTATTATTGACTTTAGAAAAAATGTATAAAGGAAAAAGTTGTAGGTAATTATGTGCTTAATAATACAGTCTAACCGAATATTTAAGCTGTAATTTTTGAGTTATGACATAAGCTTGTATTTTTTTTTTACTGGAAACCATAGTCGGCCATGACTTTATAAAAAAGGCCCCTTTTCAACGATTCTAACGATATATCACTTGACATAGTTAGTTTTATAAATAAATTAATTATGGGCTTGTTTTTCTTTTCATTTTCCAACTGTTCGAGTAGTACGCTATAGAAACAATTGATAGATAAGAATCGCATTTAATAATAAAATTGAAGTTAGTTATTAAAATTTTTCTTTTAATTTAGAAATTATAAACATAATTATTTTGGTGTAAAATGTTTATTCCGTTGGAGTTACAATTTTAAATAAAAATATTTCTGAGAAACTAATAAACAGGGAATGACAAACAATAAATTAAGAAACAATAAAAGAAATTAAGATGTAAATAAAGTAGTACCAAAACAACATAATTGAAGTAAGTAAAGTATTTAAGGTAAGTGGACAAGGCAGATTTAGATCAAAATAGGTACTTCACTCATAGGTGTAACTAAAAATTAAAAATGCTGTTAACGTAGTATGCTATGGAAACAATATTAACAGATGCAAACGACAATTACCTATTGACAGGTGCAAATCATTTAGTTTCTAAGTAATGTTGATTTTGGTTTCGTAAATCATCAATATGAATTTTCCTAATCAAGAAAAGCGTGATATGATTGAGTATTACATTTTGTGTCATAAAAATGAAAAGATAGGATATATCAAAAGTCGTACGACACAGTAGATGACCTTAGAGAAGCAGTACTAGAAGTTTTTGCTAATATTGATGCACGTTCCGTTAGAAAAGCAACAAATTCGGTTTTAAAAAGGTGTAAATTGTGCATTAATCATAATGTAGGACCTTTTGAACATGTTTAGTCTTAAATACTTTACTTACTTTAATTAGGTTGTTTTGGTACTACTTTATTTATATTTTAATTTCTTTTATTGTTTCTTAATTTATTTTTTGTCATTATCTGTTTATTGGTTTTTCAGAAATTATTTTTATTTAAAATAATTATGTTTATAATTTCGAAATTAAAATAAAAATTTTAATAACCAACTTGAATTCTACTATTAGACGCGATGCGCGCATCTATCAATTGTTTCCATAGCGTACTACTTGAACAGTTCAAAAATGAAAAGAAAAAAAGGCCATAATTTATTTATTTATAAAAATAACTGTCAAGTGGTATATCGTTAGAATCGTTGAAAAAGGGCCTTTTTTATAAAGTCATGGCCGACTATGGTTTTCATTAGAAAAAACACAAGCTTGTGTCATAACTCAAAAATTATAGCTTAAATAAAAACTTCGGTTAGACTATATTATTAAGCACATAATTACCTACAACTTTTTCCTTTAGACATTTTTTCTAAAGTCAGTAATAACAGAACTATAGGCACCAAACAAAATAACAAAAAAATTATTTTTGCGAGATATCTAGTTAGCCATGCATTTTTTCCAAAAAACAAAAAGCTCATTAGATTGAGCTTGTAAAACTACAATTCTTTCCCCATTTAATCGTCTCTCTACCTCCGCTAGTTTCCGAGATCCCCATACTAAACATCGGGAAAAAACTCGCCCTGTATACGCCCAGAAATAACATAAAAATAACAAATTATCCTCAGGCCAAGCACATATAAGCAGAAAAGCCGTACAAAAAATTCTCAGACTCCTTGGGTCAAGATATTTACCTTGAGAAGATATCTGGACTCCTTAGAAATTGTCATCAATAACTAATCTATATATTCAGTGAACTTCATTTTGTATAGGGAAACGGAGTGATCTTAAAATTCAACAAAAGGGGTCAATGCTTCAGAATGAGACCTGGGCATGGTACGCAACGAAAGCGTTAAGGTAGTGTACCAGAAAAATTAAAACGACCACCGAAAACTTATTATTGGATTCTTCAGTTTTCAAAAGAAAAACCAAACACGTCAATTCATCAAACTTGAGAAAACACTAGTGTAATAGGTTATTTCAGATAAGAAAAAAACAATGAAAATTAAAAAACATTAAGACATCCGTGCGTGTGATTTCATTTATTTCGAACAGTAATTTCTTGAGATATGGAAAAGAAAGAAAGAAAAAGAAACACAGAAGACCATCGGAAACCTTCTAGTAGTTTGAACACCGCGCGCCAAAAAATCCAAAGTCGATCCGTTTAGAAGATCCAAACTATGTCTCTCAAGAAAAAATAATCGCTGCGAAGTGTCGGGTTAAAACGTTTCTTCAAAAAACAATGTAATTTATAATATAAAATATTAATAGTTGGCGATGTCTCGCGTCATCGCAACGACATCAACAGACACAAGTCCCATTTAAGCTTAAGCAATTGAAAGTGCTGCGCCCTTTACCGTATCACTTTCTAGCAAAAATCGGGCATGTTCTTTTAACCGTATTAGAGAAAAAACGCATGTGGTCACTACTGACTAAAGTCCGTTTTGTGTGGAGAATGGGTTGGGCTACGTCCTCCATTAAACCTCCATAGGAGACCCAAATACGAACACTGTTCGAGCTTATGCCCTCGCTTGAGCCACCTTTGATCATCCAAGAACGGATTTTACCCTTCACTACTTTGAGAAATCTACATGCAAACAGGGTTCAGGCTATACTCCGTAGGGGCCACCTTCGGACTTGAACCGCCTTTAATTTTTTTAAGAGTATCAATTACCTACATGGCACAATCTTCTGTCTGAAAACCATTCCCTCGCAGCTCATAACAATCCAAATCCCAACTCAATAGAACCAGTTGTTTCTGAAACGAGGAAAATCTACCAAAGAAAGAAAGACAACAAAAGAAGATTGGTGGCGCTTCGATCCCACATGATTCCAAAGAAGAAAACTTCTAAAGCTGGTTCCATAGACGTCCAGCGAAGGAGAGGGCGAGTTGCAAGACGTCAAAGCCCAGTTTCAGGTAGGTGTTCCTTCCCATGGTGGTCTTGTGTTTTCAGATTTGAACAAAAAAATCATAACAGCGAAAACGACAAAGGCTAGGAGAACAGAATTTAACATGCGTACTAACGGTGTCTGGGAGCACATTCTCAGAAGAGAATTCTGATAAGTAAAAGTGCGTTTTTTGTACTTTTCTGTCTACAGCTATTGAGAATAGTTCAAGTAGTCACTATTTTTAACTTGCAATGATATTGGTGAAGTATCGAATATATGTCAGGAGATACCTTAGATGTAAGTTGCTAAATATTACGAATGGACAAATAGTAACGAAAATTTTTGGTTTTAACAAACTGAATTGGAAATTAGAATGGTAATATGTCGTCAAATTAGGTCACCTATTATAGAATATTACCGAGTGTTTCTCATGTTCTCAAAATCAAAGAAAAATTGTCGATAAACGAAACTGATTATCTATCATAATAATAACATGCGATAATTAAAATTGAAGTTCTCAGTAGGCTGTGAATTTTTTCCGTAGGGGGTAGCTTAGACACAATGCATGCCAACACATAACCTATAAACTGATGATTTTGTCTCGTTTCTAATGCAAACTGTCAATTTGACAGATAATTTTCCGGAATAAGCTAAGACATGATTTTTTTCTTTCATAACCCTCTGGGTAGTTAAATTTTAATGATCGCATGTTATAGCATAATCATATTCCACTTTTTAGAAAAGAACACATTTTTATCATACTCAACACATAAGTACTATGACATTACTGTCTATCATCTATCATCGTTCGATAATTTCGTGACCCATTTATTAGGCAACTATTAAGAATGAGCCTCTATATATGGTAATGGAAACACTACATTAGCTGACAGATAGATAATACTTTTAGCGTGTTCATGTAATAGTATGTAGTTGAATGTGATAAAGAGGTCAAGCGGTGTAGTTATCATTGTCTTTCTTATGCTTAGAATATTTAACCTTAATACTTCTCAACTGTTTACATCCTCAAAATAATATATTAAAAATAAACAGCAAATTCATTCAAACTCTTTATGGTAACGTAATTTATTATAATTTTGAGCCTTGCTAGTTACCGGCCAGCACCAAGATTGACAATGGGATAATTTGTGTGAATAACCTCTTTGTTTATTTACAACGACATAATTTGCAGAACAGAATTTTGTGCAATTTCAACATACTTAATAAGCCTTTTTAAGATTTCTCAAAGTACTAAGATTATAAGAAAGATTAAATTGAATAATATCCTGGTTAATATTTGTTAAAAAGTGAAGCATTTCAAAACAGCACGAAGATTAAAAAACATTCCGTTTTATATAAAAATAGAAATATACCTATAAAATATTTGCGTTACGCTTCACAGTCAATGATCTCGTCTACATTTCGAAACACAAACTGAACATTAATTTGTAAAAAAATCATTTCCCGAATTCGGTAAAAAATTCATTATAGACACTACACTAAAGGCAAGTAATCAATAACCAATTGTGCCTATTTTTAACTTCTTTTACGTACTCACACTCACGTGCCTGAGACATTAAACGACCTTTAAAAGCCGAAACGATTATGAAAGACTTTTTTTTCTAAAACAGAATTCCATTATATTAACACTTGCAAATTTTATTCATTTTTTATTTATAATATTGTTACTATGAAGTTTTGCAGCCTTGCTCTAATTTTTCTTTACTATTTGTTGCGCGTAGTATCATATTTTATAAATGTATTAAACGCAAAGTTTTCTAGGTTAAATCACACTTAAAACTTAATAAATTAGGAAATTATCATCGTTTGCATTTTACAAATTCAAAATTTAGAACAAACTTCCCGTTCAACAGCTTCTTTAAAACGTTAAGATAGATACACCTGCATCAGATAAAACAATAGCAATGGTTCGTTCAACAAACAAAACACGCACCAAGGCGATTTACAGTATTCAGTCACGAATTTATTGGAGAAAACGCTCTAAGAAATAGGTTCGATTCTTTTTTCCCTCGTTTAGACACGAAATAATTATTATTGTATCTGGTACGGAATAACAGAACTCTTTTTTTGGGTATTTTTGAATAATTGTATAATTAGTTGCTGTTTTGTTTTTTAATTTTGATTTGTTAATTTCTATCTCTTCAGTCATGCGTTGCACCGTCCGCTTTTTATCATGGTCATATAATATAAAAGATCGACTTACTATTCACCATAAAACAAATCTCGTCACTCTTAACGATTCTTTTATTTATGCAAAGCTTAAAACGATGTTCTGTTTAATGTCCTCGTGTCCATTTGGCAAAAAACGAACGGTATTTTGAAAATAAAAATTAGTTTTAGAAAGTTTGAGCGAATAATATATCTCATTTGTTACAGCTTCCGGATACATAAAATTATTTTTCTCTTTGTTTATTCAATGATCAAAAATCAGATTATGAAAGACATTAAGCATGATCAAAAGCGGATGGATTCAGAATTCGATATAAATTTCGGACATACAAACGCGGAACACCCAGGTTTCCTTTTCGCAGTCGCTAAAAGCTCAGTGATCGTATCTGTATATACCAACTAACTCTCAAATAGAAATAGTTAGTGTACAAAAACCATAGCAGAAAGAAAAACGTGTTTCGCATTTTCTATGACAGCTTGTATAAAAATGCATCCAGTATTCCATTTTAAATCTAAAAATAGTCAAATTGATGTTAACCCCAGATTCGATTTGTGAAAAAGGGAAAGCAAAGGAAGAAACAGTCAGTTGAAAATTTCTATAACATCTCGGCTCTGCAGATACTTAGTTTGAAAGTACCTCTACCAAAGCTAAAACGCAGATGCCTATCGAACGTCATTATCAATGCAGTGTTCTCAGATTTTCTGAAAGAGTGACGCTTAAGTATTTCATTTAATTGTGACCCAGTTTGAACAAAACAATTTAAACAAGGCTAGAAAGCGACTACTGAATCTACCAAGCCAATTTTTCATATATTGCACGATCGTTTACCATGCCAGCAACTTCGGCGTGCTTTACAATCGAAAAAAAATAGATATACTTATTAGTTGTTACCTACAAGCAAGTTTATCAGCTAAATCTCAGAATGGAAACATTGATCCATGAATTAATAATATTCCCAAACCAGGAAAACAGCAAAATTACTCGCCTAGGGTAGACTGAAGGCTTTCGTCAATATTTTAAAATAACTACAAGTTAGCAAATCCCTAGTTTTTACCTCCCTCCGCACGAGAACGAGACAAAGCACGTAAGAAAGATTATAGCCGCAAGGAGTGCATTTGCAGCATTCAAAAGTGTAGATACTTTCGTTCAACAGCGCTGTCTGACAAAAACATTGTACTCGACCGACGCGACGGTGGTTTTTTAAATCGTAATTTCTGGCAATGCATCCTTTATTTGTTTTAATTGTTTTACAAACTGCTGCCTGCATCCTTCAATCCCATTTTTAAAATGCACTTGCTAGGTGCAACAGGTGTTTAACAAACAATGTGCAATTTTGTCTCGTTTAATGTAATAATACAATCAAGATGGCGATCATTTATTTCATACATTTGTTGGGCGAGCATTCTTTTCATTGTCGCTCGCCATAAGTGAGCAGGGGCAAAGCGCAGGCTGATCCTAAATAACCAGGTTCGTACAAGGGCCCTGAAAGATCTGTACTAAATATGAACGACTGTGCAGTGAACATAATAAAAAAAGAGGCTTCAGCTCATTATGTATCCAGATTCTTCAGAGCCCTGGATTCTTACGAACTAATGAATTTTTATAGATCTTACATGCTCGAAGGTTTCAGGTTTTACAAAACCCTAAGGTCTACTATATAGTTGACCCTCAGATTCTTGTTCACTTTCGGGCTTTTACGGACTCGCCGATTCTTGAAAACATCCAGACCGAAACCACAAATTCCATAGGCAAAACGATAACAATCTAAGAATACCTCTTCCAGCACCTTTGGAACATTGATAACGTTTTAAGATAAATTTTTTATTAGAAATTTTACAACTTTGTACATTAAGGGGTGCCCTAAAAGATTTATTAAGTTAGAGAACCCCCAAAGTATTGACCCGCCACTGCGATATTCAGTAGACAGCAATATACGCACGGATCGAGATTTCCAGGTCCGGCCCGACCGGGGATTTTAACGCGGTCCGAAAGCTCGACAAGCCAGAGCGGTTCGACAGGCCCAATTGACTTGACGTAAGCCTGATAGGTTTTCAAACTGAGGCCCAACTTGACCTAAACGCGAGCTTTGACCCTGGCCGCGCAAAAACCCGACGAAGGAACCCGTCCCGTCTAGGTGCAGTACAAAGATCGTCCTTTCGGTTCAGTATGAAAATAATGGTTGTCCGGGTCAGTACAGAATTGCCCGCTTCGATTAACTACAAAAACATCGACTCGAAAAGCCCGATCGGTCCCATAAGTCAGATGCAGACCCGAAAAGCTCGATAAATTTTTAAACTAAGGCCCGGCCCGAACCGAACGCGAGCTTCAGGCCGCGTCAAGGCCCGACTATAAAGCGCGGTCTGTGCAGGCCTCTACAGCAATATGCAGTGTGAAAACCAACAATCTAGGTATAGGAAACACTACAAAGGAACATTACATTATCGCAATGCTACCTTTGGGAGACACGCACTTCGTCCCTGTTTGTTTCAGTTTAAATTGATGTAGCATTTTTTGCGCATCTCATTTTCGCTAATCTCCTATGTACGGGTAGTTGGTTTCACACCGTATGTCTTACCTTTTAAGGTCGAATTCAAACTATCAAACATATCCACAGGGAAACTTCCTAGGTACCTCAGTGATTTTTATTGTCTTTTAAAAGCAAAACACGAGCATAAAAATCCGACAAGTTTTTGCTACAAATAGCATTCAAATCTAAAATCATTCTTTACCCATGAACACCAGATTGAAAATGTCGTATCTTCAATAAACCATTCAGAATGGAGTCGTTTCCTAAAATGGATTTATTGAAATCGAAACACATATTATTATTCTAGACATGATGTATAGTTAATATTCATTAACAGTTTTTTCCGTACTATGATAACTAGAGTTATAAGTAAATAAAATAATTTTTCTTTGCTAGTGACGTCACAGTTCGTCGGTAGACGGTCTGTACAAATAGTAGAGCCGACAACGTCGCAATCACGTTATTGTGTCTTTGCTGTCATTCGTTAATTGGCGGGTTTCTCCTCTTTGTCGTTTGCCGTTGTATAAAACTTTGTAAATATAATATATAATATACCGTGTGTCCACATTTAGATGCTCACTATTGGGATCTCGGAAATTGTAAGAGATACAAAGTTGGTTAAATTAGAAGAAATTTGGATATTTTGGAGATCAATTTACGTATGCTTTCGTTTTTTCAAAAAAGTTCACGGCTTACTAGATATTTGGTAAAAACGAAATTGTTTTATTTATTTTTTTTTAATAAAAAAATCATTTCCTACGTAGTGTGCCACGGCTTTAAACATATGAAAATCATTGATCTTTGTCAGATATATTACATTTGTTATGTAACAATTGCTAAAACAAAAAAAAGACGTTTTTAAGATACTTTACTAAGCATTCACGGCTAGCATCAAATAAGCAGCTAATGCCTCGTAAAACACCTTAAAGCGTATTTATTTTGTTTTAGCAGTTTTTACAAATGAATTTATCTGATGAAAAGCCACGACTTTGTGTTAGATCTCATGGCACACTATGATGAATAATGATTTTCACTTCACAACTCGGTTAAGACAAAAGAATAGCTATGTCAAACCATGTATCAATGAAAAGCATTTATTTACGGCGTGCTATTCAGTAATATGGAAATCAAGTAGGCGTTCCATTAGAAAAAAAATTGTATTTACATTTCACCGCCGAAGTAAAACAAAAGACAATTGCGAAAATAATTTTTTGTGTTTCGGAGTAAATCCTCTAAAACACCCTCTTTGCTGTTCTTTCTATCTTTACTCGTTCCTGAGATATTTCACTTTTTTAAAAAAAAATAAGATAATTTCGCTTTTAGCAAATATCTAGTAAGCCGTGAACTTTTTTGAAAAAAAAAAAAGCGTAAGTAAACTGATCTCCAAAATAGCCAAATCTTTTCTAATTTAAACGACTTCATATCTGTTACAATTTCCGAGATCCCAATAGTGAGCATCGAAATGTGGACACGCTGTATATAATAACATAATACCGCATAACCTCAACAATTTGAAAATTCAAACTTCTTAGCGCTTTCTGCAATACCGACAGCATCCGCATCCGGTGCTCCACATGCAAGCGCTCCCGTTTTCAGCGTTGTCACATCGTCCAAGACTTGTGACGTCACAGCAGCGGCGGGAAAAGTTTTTTTTAACTTTAAATTGAAAAAAATAGTGAAAATAAAAGCAGAAAAAATCTGAGAAATGCCAAGGTTAATTTAAAGCGAAAGCAACCCAAATAAGCAAAAATAATATTTTAGGAAACGATCCCATTAAGGGTCCTTGGCACGCTCTTGATTCGATCCAACTTTACCCGTACCGTTTAAATACGTGTGTTAAAAACCGAACTTGTATTGGCACGATCGTGTTGACCGGCTTATACGAAGAAGTCCGAGCGTGTGTATTTGTAAGGTTATATTCCTTTCTAAGTTTATATTCAGTTATTACTCAGTTTGTTAAATCTGTGCGTTTACTGAAATGGATGTAAGACATATAAGTAAACATTTTTTAACTGCATTTCTCGTGTTTTAATTAAAAGCAAGAACCAATCAGGAAGTGTTAATGTGTGTATCCAGTACGTGTAAAATTGTCCGTTCCAATTCAGAGCGGTTAAAATTGGAACTAATCACGAGCGTGTCAGGAGTCCTTGTAGTCTCCCTATCTTAACTTGTTTTATCAAAAATACCCTGTATTTTAGGCGAATGTATACCGACCAGACTGGAAAAAACCGCAAGCAGATAATAACCAACCTATCAACTTTGCTTTTCCATGTTTGTGAACAGAACTATAACCGCTAATTTATATTAATTTGACACTTAACACAGCGTTCACGATGTTTCAGAGTCGTATATGGCTGTAGAAGAATGACAGTTTTGAGTATTGTAAACCGGGCTGTTTATCTATAAACTTGACTTGTAAAATCTTATTAACGCTTAATGTGCTTTAAGGTTATAATTTTATGACAGCTTAAGCGCGGGCTGTCGTCTTTTTTTGTAACTCTGAAAATATAAGGACAACTTGATTTCTTTTTAACAAAACAAAACTAATTGGTACTAAACGTTTACGCAAAATTTTTGATCGTGCAACAGCGCCAAATGCAGCCGCAGGTACGATAATTTAAAAAAAAAACACTTCTAACCTAACAAAATGAATGCATGGCCTGTTAGGACCCAGAAACATCGCGAACGGAGTATATCAATAAAAATTTCTGCGTTACCATTTAAATTCACGAATATTTAAAACCGAATTTTTAGTCGGGGACTTCTAGATTAACAAAAATTTAGAAAATATCAAAGCATTTGTTTCGTTTGTAACAGCAAAAATATCGTGATGTAGCGGAACGCTTTGTATAATTGAAAATGGCTTTTCTTCAGTAACAGTTTGATGTTTCCACAAATGACGATACTTATCCTCCATTTACAGATGGTTGGAACACTGCGTATGAACTCGCAATGTGAAAATATATTGAAACGCCAAATTTCATGCATAAAAAAATGAAAAAGTCAAGATTGTTAGTTTGATTATCTAAGAATGAAATAAACTAATTATTACTATATTAGTATGATTTACGTATTTTTGACATTTACTTGAAACACCTTGGGAAAGTTGATTGAAATCGATTGAATCATTCATTCATTAACTTTTTCACAAATACACATATCTGTATTGTTTTACTATAAGAGATATTTAAGCAGGTGTGCTAAGAAAGTAAGAAGAAATTAAACGAAACCGCTTCATGAGAAATTCCAGACATATAATTTTTTATGTTTGCTTCCAACTCAAAATGAAACAACAAGAATAAAGATTGTCCCTAAAAGCAAAACAGATTTTAAAATTTTTTAGACATTTTCCAGCTCGTTAGCCGTAATGAGAGAAAAGCATTTTTTATCTCTTATATAATAATGATATACAATGATACAAAAGAAACCGTTGACGAAAATGCCTAAATTAATACAGTACCCGTTTAATTTGTTCCACCACAAATGTATTGTTTATGGTAATGATAATATCCTGTCGAATTGCCATTTTTCTGTTACCACAACTTGTTTTTATATTACATTACTTAATTCGCTCATTAACTACGAATATGCCGACGTAACATGATTTTTCGTATCATGTCATTGTATAGGGGAAAAAAAACAATTACAAGAAGGAAAGTAATTATTAAAAAAGAATTAAGTTGAGACAAAAAAGTTCACGGATATTTACCATAATCATTTATTAACAATTAAGGAATATAAAACCTGAACAAGTTTTACCTATAGCTACTTCCTGGTTAGCTTTCAAAAATTGAGCAAAATTAATTTTCTCATAAAACATTGTTTTTTTAAATTGAATGATATAAATTATTACTGTGTTTTGTTATCTAAAAATCAGCATGAAATTGTTGTGTCAATTGCATTGTCTTTTATGATTCTTACGAAATAACCTACAATTTTATTGTAAATTATTTAATTTTACGATAATAAGACGTGCATAATGTGACAAAACAATTATTATTATTAGATAACTTTAATTTCACATAATAAATGAATTCAACTCAGAAACGGTTTAAAATGAAAGTGTGGGGTCAACTCCAAAAGGTATATCCTAATCGATTAAAAAAGAGAAAAAAAGGTGTTCGATAAAAACCAAACAAGCTTCTACACTTTTACGGGCCATTTGTCTAAAACCACTCAAACCTTTCACATGTAGGTCAATTTTCATCTTAACACACAGTTGAATTACAACTTTTGAAACGGTTTTAAGGATGACATAACGGTAAAATTTTTGATGATGTGCACGAATGCAACAACCAACACATCGTATTATAAAGAGGAGGAGAGTTCAAAGTGAACGGCAAATAATTGATTTAATTTTCTAATACCCACTTGACCTTCTTAACTAAATTATTCAGGACAATGGCGTATAGTATTATCTGGTATATTTGATAAAAATTTTCGTCAGGTAGGTATTTAAAGTGAATAATATCCTTTTATAATAATGAGCTCGGTAAATAAAAATTACATAAACCGATTGTGTTGGAGATTGATTCACATAATAGTATAATTCTCTCTACAGTTTTCAATTATAGTAAGAGTTTAGAAAACATCTTCAATTCAAAGCACTATGAGAAAGAAAAATAAACACTTGATTTTAGAAAAATAAACATTAAAATACGATATGAGAACAAAACATAAATCGACTGTATTTAACAAGTTACTTCGTTTATTCAATCTCATCGAATAATAAGAACGCAGTTTAATTAAACTTTCAATGAAGTTTGCTAAAAGAATTCCAAACTAAAATATCCTCATATAGCAATGAATTTGCAATATTTCAACCACGCGCCAAATTCATGTAGGAATTCCACAGGGCTCAGTTTTGCGCCCTGTGTTATTTAACAGAGCCACTTTAAGATATTTCTGGTATTCTATATTTGAACTTTTAGAAACTTAAAAGTGTAAGAAGAGTCAAATACACGCATTTTTGCAAGTATAATATCGTTGTTTACTTGAAGATCAAGATAATGAATAATGATCATTCAGCCCTGGAAAGAACTCTGGTATGTGATGTCAGTAATTCAGTCCGTAATGCCAGTTGGATTTTTTTAATACCAAAGGCAACTGCAACAGCAATTGTTCTGTAATCTGAACTTTCCAGCGAACAGCTTATGCAGAAAAGCGCGTTGATTCTTGGAAATATCACAAGAAGATGACGTAAAACTTCTAACAAAAGATGCAACTTGGTGTGAACTGTAGCGATAGTGTAGAAATACAGGGATCGGCACAGTTGGGGGAGTATGCCCTCACCATGCTTTCCCTACGCGACGTCATTTACGACAACAATAAACACTGAGAACATACAAATGTGCAATTTTGCACGAATTCCAGCAACGTTAAAAATGTAGATAGCTGGAATAAAAAACAGCTCCGTCCAAATAAAGAACAAATAAATAAAATTATTTACTGCCTTAAACAATCTGAAATTAATTAATTCTAATAATCTTTGTATCGCTCTACTATTTTCTTAATATCAGTGATTACGTTCTTTCAAACTGCAGTGTTATCAGAACTGTAATGTTATTCGCGAGGTCAAACACATATTTAATCCACCCGCGGGCAGGTATAAGACAATGATACCAAGCTTCCGTCGTATCTCAAAATTAGTGCATTACTGCGGTATCATTACAACACAAGAACAAATGCAACTAGTTTAACTGATCGACAGACTTCGGAATGCAAAGAGGAACATTGTTTCGATTTTGGCATGGACGGCGACGGTTCCAGATGTGGCATCATCTCTATTTTGAAATTTAGAGTTACGTCTGATGAAAAGTGTCCCCAGCCTAATATAGACTTCAAAATGTCTACTTTGTAGCCCCAACATTTAGATGTTACTTAATTTGTATCATAGAAGACGCCGCGCTGTCGAATAAATGCCATACCATTTAATTTATGTTGTATGCTGTTTTCGAAGTGTTAAAAACAAGAGATTTTAAATTAAACCTCGATTTTGTATAACTTAGATTCTATTTTACTCGAACACGACGCATCCCATGAAAAAAAGGCAAAAGCTTTATGATATAAATGTACAGTGCAGTGTGTCCCGCAACATACATACCATTTTCCCCTAATGCATAGTTTAGATCATTACAAGTCGAAAATAAAGAGTGACCATTTTGGTTATTCTCAATATTGAAGGAGTTATAGACATTTCTAGTCGTAGACTGAAAAGTACAAGAAACGCAATTGCACTAACTATCCACTATAATAATTGTTCCAAATGGTTGCCAGCCCTGGCCGAGACTACGTCGACAAGCCTGTATAGCATGCACCCCAAGTTCAATTTAAATCTACGAAACCTTGTTGGCGTACACTTTTATAAAGATATCACCTGAAGATCCTTTCCACAATCAGAATACAAAACATTTGTTTCATTATTTAAAAATAAAGAGAATACTGAATACTCAGTGTTTTGAAGACTTTCCTATGCGATTACTAATTACTTAAGTATTTTAAATATTTTTCGTTGAAGAATTAAAAAGTATTTGAATACTGTTTTGCAGTATTCATGCTCAACTCTGAATATAGCTGCCTTTAATGCCCCTTCCCGTAAAGTCCGCCCTTCGTAACTTTTGTGACAATTGCTAATATATTGGCAAGCATCACCTCGACCTCTTCTTATGTGTAAGTACACGAACAGAGTGCTGACTGGTGGAAAGTAAAGCGTTTTACGTTTTCAACGTTTTGACTTGAATCTTCAGTTGAACATAAGCTTCTGCTCTTTCATTAATTGCATTTTGTCATTAGCAAACAAATTGCATAAAATCAAGTCTTGTGCCAAAAAGTCTACGTCGACAAGGTTTTATCATTTAGATCACCATGCGTGCTAACCGCGCATTTCTCTTGGCACTCTAGCACGTATCCCATGTTCAATTTAAATCGACGAAACCTTGTGGATGTGAACTTCTTGGCACAAGACTCGCTAGGACCAATCATTTTCAACAATTATTGTAGTGGTTTAGCGTAATTAAGAATCTTGATAAGTAAAACTGTGTTGTTTGTACTGCTCAGTCTACAATTAAATATATCCCTAACTCTTTCAATATTGAGAATTACCAAAATGAACACTATTTTCGACTTGTCACGACTATACTATATATTGACGAAATATCGATATGTATATCACGGGACACCCTGCATAGCGATTTAAATTACACTGCACCTTTTACATCGGTATGATGACGTCATCAAAATTGTTTTAAATGGCAACGTAGCATCTCGCTAGAAAAAAAAAGAAAATGGTAAGTTGCCATTAAAAAAAGTGTCGAAGACG
Source organism: Ignelater luminosus (assembly GCA_011009095.1). Classification (NCBI taxonomy): domain Eukaryota; kingdom Metazoa; phylum Arthropoda; class Insecta; order Coleoptera; family Elateridae; genus Ignelater; species Ignelater luminosus. Next base: position 96,401 of record VTPC01000518.1, on the reverse strand, counting down.
TCATCACTGTCTCCAATATGGCCAAAAACTCACGAATACCGATGCAAAAGGTGCAGTGTAATTTAAATCGCTATGCATATTCCATGAATTTCCCGAAAAGTTGTTATTATCAATTTTATTTTCATTTTTCCATTTAACTGGATCGCACTGTAAACATTCAAACGTTCGACATACTTAACCTGAGAATACACCTGGCATAATTCATATTGAATGCTGGCCCAATTTGGCCCGTAGGTAGTCTATAGATATTTTGCCTTGTGCATTTTTTAACTTAGCAAAAGGTTGGGATTATGGGTTTCTAGTACTCTCCATGCTCCTAGCTAGAGGTCGACGCATGACGAAAATTAGAGTGGGTTACGATGAACCACGGTGTGACCCATGTGAATAGGCAAGGAGATAATTAATTCATGTGAATGAACGTGAACGTGCTCAAAAAAAATAGGTTGCGCAGAACCGTAAATTTCGTACCGCATATCGGGTCACGAAACTGGTTGGGTCACACAGTTCACCTTCACCGTGGGTCACGAAAACAATTGGGCTACATAGTTTACCGTGAGCCGTAAACCACCCTATTCCATTCTCTTAAAGCAATTTCTATGAAGATGTTGAACATTAATGGGGATAAAGAGCAGCCTTGTCGCAGACCTTTTGTTGGATGTATTGGGTCTGAAAGATACTCTCTCTGTTTCACATAGGACTTATTATCTGTATATATAGTTTCCTAATGATTTTTATTAGATACGGTGTAACTCCAATTATCTCTAGAGTATGCCACAGCTTGTTTCTGGGTACTTGATCATACGCTTTTTTAAGATCAATAAACATGATACGTACTTCATCGTCTTCAGCTATCTTTTTTTTTATTAGCTGTTGTATCATAAATAGATTGTCTACGCATGATCGTCCAGGCGTGAAACCACTCTGGTCTTCTCCAATGGCGTCCCCGACTTCCGTTCTTAATCTTTTCTGAATTATTTCCCCCCACAGTCTGCTAAACAAACCAGTTACACTCAAACCTCTGTAGTTATTGGGATTCTTCCTGTTCCCTTTTTTATGTATTGAAGATATAAAGCACTCATTTCATTCGCTAGGTGTTTCTTTTTGTTGAATTATGCATTGATTCATTAAGTTTCTGATTCTTTCTACTAGTACTGGTCCTCCCATCTTTAATTAATTCTGCTGTTATTTGTCCTGGCCCGGGTGACCTCCCGTTCTTCATTTCTTTAATGCATTGTATCAGTTCCTCTTACGATATTAATTCAGGTTCATCAAGTTCTACTTCTATTTCTTCGTTTATCAAAAATTCTTCTCTAGTTTCGACCAGCAAACTTTCATAATAATCTTTCCATCTCTCTAAATCAATAAGTGTATGTATTCTTTCTGTATTGTTTGTTTTCATATTTCTTATAGTTTTCCACACTTCTGTTGACCTAGATCCCCTATGTATGTAGTCATTTGGGCGCATTTGTTCTCCCACATTTTGTTCTTTTCTTGCTTTATGGTTCTTCGGACTTATTTATTCTTCTGCTTATACTCTTCTCTGTTTTGGTCATTTTTGTTTTGCAAATAGTTCTTATATAATTTTTTTTCCTGCATTAGGTGTTTTATTTTCTCTGTGTACCATTGGGGTTGCTTGTTTTTTTTTTTGGTCCCGAGGACTTCACCAGCGGTTTTGTAGGAATCACACACAATCACAATCTCATATTGCCAATGTGAATAGGCATGAGTGGATTGTAACTAAAAATTCTCCAAACATAAGTGCGTGGGTAACCAAAAAAAAGTTAGAGACCGTGAGAGCTAACCTCTACTCCTAGTTCCTAGGACAAGTCCGATCTGACAGGAACACTGTTGTACTTGGTGTCTCTTGAGTTCTATGCTTACATCGGACATTATTATATTGAGTCTCATGCATTTACATTAAACACAAAATTTTCGGTAGGTCTTTACACTTAATTGAACCCATGAATAAAACTCCTATCTATGACAAACAGTTGCTTTGATTTGATAGTACATCTATTTTTGGTGCCCAACGTGGAGTTTTATAAATTTTTGTTTTCAAGAGTTTTTAAGGTCACCATTATATTGAGAAATCATTACACATATAATAAAATTACTATAGCCTCTCAAACAAACGAAAAACCCAGTTTAGAAACATTTTTATGTTGGCTTGTTCAAAGTAATTTTGCAGTCAACTGGAACAACGAAAATCAAATATGCTTTTAGGATATAGTCAAAGACTGAAAGTTTTAGCATTCTCTCGAATATACAAAAAAGTGCAAGGACTTAAATATCTTTTGATTTAGAACTTATGTGGATTACACAAGCCGTCATTTTATTGTTGTTGTTATTACTATTCCATAGGTACTGCGATCTGGTCCAACTTTTCTAAATGCAAGCTATAGTACTATAAAAGAATATGGACTTTCTAAAGTATGCAGCATCTTACCACTAAAATAATGATTGTAGAACAATTTGAAAGATTTATAAGCAAAAGAAGAACAGACAGCATTGCATGCAATAGAAGATAGTACTAAGTGTAGAAAAAGAAATCATAAAGGGCAGACTAAAGATAAGTATAAGTATAAGGCCTAACATATCGTGGAGAGTTTATCCTATCCCTCGACCGTGTACAGCTTTCACCCTTCCAAATTATGAAATTCCATTCAGGCCGAAAAGGCATAGCGCTACAGTGACCCATTAACAATTATGATTTGACCTTGACGTGACAACTCAATGTATGAACAGCATCAAAGACGAAACTCTTCTGGCTAAAAGGAAGAAAGATAATCCATTATGATTAACCAATTAACGTAAGTAACCAAATACGGCAAAACTTTGGCAGACATGTAACATTTAAAGAGTTTGAGCAAGCAACCGCCCATATACCAATGCTAATACAACCTGACAACCTAACGATGTAAGTGGATGTGATTAACCTCACAAACCGACTTTTCGTATACGGTATTCGCTTCCTTATTTGTAAGGAAATAGCGGGATCCGATAAAGTTTAGCGTTATGATAATGTTTTGGACATGGGCAGTTGTCACAAATTAGCGATATCGTATAGCGTAATTTGTGCTGACTCTTTATTAAAAGGGTCAACTTTACTTTAAAAACCAGTTTCATCATAAAACCGGCAGATTTTGCACCTATGGCCATGTTTTGATGCAAGTATAAGTTTATCTTTGAACAAATAGTCTGAGTTATCTTCTTAGAGAGCATAAAGATGGTTTTTATGATGTTTTTGCATTTGTCAGTGGCTTCGTAGGTGTAAAGTAAGAAGGCAATGAATACTCTACAGGGTTAAGAGTCTATAATAGTAACTTTTTGCAGACTGAACGACGTTTCGTGAATAAAATCTCAAAAACGAAGATTTCTCGATGTGTCAAAGAATTTATTTTTATGCAGGATGGTGTTTGAGTAAACATTCAGATATTGGTGTGCACGGTAAGCCCTAAAAGATTATTTACGAGATAAGTGATACCGAAAACAATTCCTAAAATCTGCTCTTCTCAATACTCTTGATGATTCTGAAGCTTAAGCAGACTTATCTAATCAATAAATACAGTACTTTACTTTAGGTTAAAGAAGATACGAAATAACATCAAGCAAAGCAATTTCTACAGTATGAAAAGAATTTTCATTAAATAAGAACAGTTTATCTTCCATGGAAGCATGTAGATCAATATTTAATAATTAACTACCTGGATTTTTTTCTTTATTTTTAATTATTCAATGCAAAGAATACCAATAACTACAGTAAAAGTCCGCTTATAACGAACTCCAAGGGACCGTAAAAAACGGTTCGTTATAAACGAAGTTCGTTGTAATGTAATGTAAAACAGTTTCGCTTTTTGTTTAAAATACCATCATTTTTTTTTCTAATTATCAGCACAAGTAAGCGTACCGAACGATTGGCGATACGATACTGACTGTTGAATGCTGTTTTTTTTCGAGGAAGTCCCGCATTTTATACTTAAAAGTTCGCTATAACTGGAAATATTTGAAATTTTATATACGATAAACGGTTCGTTTCATCTGAAAGATCGTTATAACCGGGTTCATTATATGAAATAAAAACTTAACACAGTTCTTATGGAACTTTGGTTGGTACCTTTCAAAATGGTTCGTTACAGCCAAGAGTTCGCTTTAACCGGGTTCGTTATAAGTGAACATCACTGTATAACCTTCATCAGTCGCTGTTCAACTGGCATAAGTGGGAATATTTAATTTAATTCTTGATCCAAAAAGAAATTAATTTTTATAAAAGAAATATAAACAGAAGAAATAATAAGCGCAATATTGAGAACAATAAACATCGCTACAACAATATAATAAAAAAATTAAAATACACCAACTTTGTTTATATACAAATACCGCCTTTCTTATTACATTGTTCACAAAATATTTAACAAATTGCTCAACATATTTTGTTTGTATCTTTTATAATATTCATTAAACATGTATACTTTGCATGTTATTTACTCAGCAAATACAAATTGCTTAAAATTCTATTATAAAACCTGCAATAATGCGTTTTTTATCTATTCAGATAGTTTTTCTTATTATTTCAATATAAAATGAGCATGCAAATTCTAGAGTTAAAATCAAATGGTTTTTATTATTTTATAAATTAATTGCTACTGCAAAGGCCGTCTTTTTAGCAAAGCAATTGCCTATTATACCGTCCAGACATTTTAACCTTGAATTAGTATAAAGGAACTCCCAACAACCACGTTATTTTCGAACAAATGATAATTTTTGTCATGCATATTCAACATATACACTTAATTAAGGAAAGAATTTCTAACGAAGATAGACTTTGTGCCAAAATTACACCTGGCGTTGAATACAATAATTATTCATATTTACTTCAAGGATGTTCCATATACTGCATTCGAATTGAGCTCTTGTTAAAAATGTCGGTGAAATAGCTGAAACACCTGTTTACAGTTTACACTTCCAGAAATTTTCCTCATTTTTATATTCGAAGAGTAAAAAATGGAAGATTCCTTTCCATTTGATAGTACACGCACAAGCTCTTGTTTATTGCAATGAAGGGATTATATAATATTTTATAACTCTTACAGGTGACGTGCCCTAAATGTTTTACCCTTTTGAACATAAAGGTCAATCGGCACCCTTAAAAAAGGATGTTCTATCTATAACATCCACCTTTTACGATTTTAGTAATATTTTAATTTTTCCCTTGATGAAATACATCTTAATTAATTATAAATTCAATTAAAATCAAACAAGATAAATAACAGGGAATTCGTTTCGCAATTCAAATATTCAAGTATTACCAACCTATGTTTTTCAATTATGAATTTGCAATTACATTACTGAAACCACACATACCTCATGTTTGACTATATCAGGAAATATTTTAGCTTTGCATCTAAAGACCTTTGACAACTAGCTGTGTGACTTGCCATAAATATACTACATGTTAAAACATGTTAAACCCTGTTAAAACTTGGTTCAGACTGAATGTCAGAATGTAACCATCTGCACCATTTTCTTTGTGTGACAATAGATAATTCCTAGAACTACACTACTGAAACAGTCAAAATGGATTAGGAAATAAACTAAACTCTTAGATCTTTTCATGGAAGTTTCAAAAGAATACCACTTGTTGAAACGCATTAACGAACGCACTTTCAAGTACGCACTCGATTCTCTTTACCGCAGATACTATCAAGAAAATCGATGCTTGCATTTTTTCTGACTATGTACTAGAATTAAGTCTTATTGTTACCTTAAAAAATGATAATAACAATAATAAAATTCTTCAACAGCCTAACACAATAATCCCAGTTACCATTTTTGCTAAAAATATTCTTCCAAAGACAAAAACCTTTCGGATGGATACACAACACATTCTATATTTAATCACGACAGCTATTTTAGGGGAGCTACAAGCTCTATTGACGCTTTTATTATAGTTACAAACTCCTTTTGCAATTTTTCAGATTTTACCATACAGTGTGTCCACATTTCGATGCTCACTATTGGGATCTCGAAAATTCTAAGAGATACGAAGTCGGTTAAATTAGAAAAGATTTGGCTATTTTGGAGATCAGTTTACTTATGCTTTTGTTTTTTCAAAAAAGTTCACGGCTTACTAGATACTTGCTAAAAACGAAATTATCTATTTTTTTAAAGGTGAAATATCTCAGGAACGAGCAAAGATACAAAAAAAACAGCAACGAGGGTGTTTTAGACAATTTACTCTGAAACAAAAAAAAAATTATTTTCGCAATTATCTTTTTTACTTCGGCGGTGAAACGTAAATCCAATTTTTTTCTAACAGAACGTCTACTTGATTTCCATATTATTGAACTGCACACCTTAAATGCTTTGCAGTAATACATGGTTTGACATAGCTATTCTTTTGTTTTAGCGAGTTATGAAGTGAAAATAACTTTTCATCATAGTGTGCCATGACATCTAACACACAAAGTCGTGGAGTTTTATCAAAGAAATTCATTTGTTATGCAGAAATTGCTAAAACAAAATAAATACGCTTTTATGGGGCATTAGCTGCTTATTTGATGCTATCTGTGAATGCTCAGTAAAGTATCTTAAAAGCGTCTTTTGTCTTGTTTTAGCAATTGTTATAAAGGGTTTTCCAATAAGAGGTGTTATTTTGATATTCCAAGAAAAGTGCCATTTTTTAATATAAATGATCGGATGTTTATTTCATTATAAAGAGGAAGGTATGCCGTTAATAGTGGAAAATAACATCAGGCAAATGACCACCACGACCACGCTTACAGGACAATATCCTTTTCATGAAATTTTCCATAACCAAATCGCAAAGTGGCTGCCCTATGTCCTCGATAGCCTCACGAATTCCATCTTTGAGGTCTTGAATCGACGCTGGGCTGTTGGCGTAGACCTTCTCTTTCACGTGGCCCCAAAGAAAGAAGTCGCAAGGTGTTAAATCACAAGATCTCGGTGGCCAATTGTGATCACCTCTTCGAGAGATAACACGGTCCGGAAACTTTTTCCGTAAAAGATCAATGGTTTCGTTGCTTGTGTGGCACGTAGCGCCGTCTTGTTGAAAGTAAACGTTGTCCAGATCAATACCATCCAATTCCGGCCATAAAAAATCGTTAATCATCTCTCGATAGCGCAATCCAGTCACCGTAACTGTTGCTCCAGCCTCATTTTCGAAAAAGTAAGGTCCAATGACTCCGCCGGACCATAAACCGCACCAAACAGTCACACGTTGAGGATAGAGAGACTTTTCAACAATAACTCTTGGATTTTCTGAGCCCCAGATCCGACAATTTTGCTTGTTGACGAAGCCACCGAGGTGGAAATGGGCCTCATCACTCAAGATGATTTTTCGATGGAATTCTGGATCATTTTCATGCATTTCAACGACCCAATCAGCAAAGACACGACGTTGTTGATGATCGGCCGGCTTGAGTTCTTGTGTTAACTGGACTTTATAAGCCTTAAGACCCAAATCTTTATGCAAAATACGGTGTAATGACGTTTGTGGAATGGCTAATTCCAAAGAACGACGAGGAATGGACAAACCTGGGTTTTCTTTAACACTTTCGGCTACAACAGCAATATTCTCGGCTGTTCTTGAGCGACGTGCACGGGTTTTATTCTTCACATCACTAACTTGTCCCAAGAGCTCGAATTTTTTCACCAATTTCTGTATTGCGGTCCGACAAGGTGCTTCACGGTGACCCAAAAATGTTCGAGTTTTACGAACCGTCTCTGCCAAATTTTCACCATTTTTATAGTGAATTTTAATAATTTCAATGCGTTGTTGAAGCGTGTATCGTTCCATATTTATTAATGGCGTAGTTTCTACTTGTCAAATGTCAAAAAATGATAGCTTCAAAAGTGACATCTACCGAAATAGCGGGCTATTCAAAATAACACCTCTTATTGGAAAACCCTTTATAACAAATGTAATTTATCTGACAAAAATCAGCGACTTTCATATGTTTAAAGCCTTGGCACACTAAGTGGGAAATGTTTTTTATTTTAAAAAAATAAGTAAACTGATCTCCAAAATAGCCAAAACTTTTCTAATTTAACCGACTTCGTATCTCTTACAATTTCCAAGATCCCAATAGTCAGCATTGAAATGTAGATACACTGTATGTAATGGTGTTTAGATCAGAACTCGAATATCGACTTATCTAAGATAATCTTCCGTCAAATTAACAAGATGATAGTTATTCGGCCATATTCAAAGTTAACTCTTGATAGCTCTTCGTCGTCTGCTTCCCAAAAAAAACAATCAGATCACGACACGACCAAATTAAACTTGGAGCGGTTAAAAAAATTCATTCGCAGTTTTCGTAGAATCCGAAAGGCTAGATGTGCCAAGAAAAAGACGTTGATCCAAAAATTCCTACAAAAAAGATCGGACAATTTACTATCAAATTGCTTAGTTTATTATCTTTTTTTTTCAATACTAAGTTCATTAAAGAAATTGAGAAATTATTAATTAAATAATAATAAAATTCTGTTTATTTGCCTCTGACACTATCATTTCCATTATAAACCTCGAAAACATCACGTGAATGCAACGATCTATCTACTAAACCCCAAATTTATGCAGCACGAGCAGATTCTAATGCTAAATTAGTTAAGATCAAATAAACCTGAACTTGGCACAGGCTAATAATAATACTGTAAGGCATGAAAGAGTATCTGATGGAACAGTTCGGCTTTGTTAGAATTGATAAGGTGTAGGTCATGATTATAGAGTATCCAGGACTAGCTTTAGTATTCAACAAACTTAAAGTTTTGCGCCCTCCAATTCTATACCAGACAAAGAAAATATTAATCTTTTGAGTTGATATTTGAGTCATCGTGAACGTACGCCTAAAACAGTTGATGATATCATCTCTCATCTTTTCCATAATATAGCAAAGCTTTTTTGTTTTCAGTTATTCAGGCCTGCAGTTTTACATATCACGCAAAAAGAACTTGATAAAACTCGATATAAATGTTTATTGCATTATGCATTCAAATGGTTCAACATTCAGCGAAGCTAAACAATGTTTGTGCACACTGACAATGCCAGCATACCAATTTGTTATCGACTGATACTGAGCTATAGGGTGTCAAAGAGAGAAAATTCGACTGAATTGCTATTTCTGCTGAAGAGGAGCAGTGACCATTAAGTCTTGGTCATAACTTACATTTTCCAAAAAAAAAAGAACTGAGAAGAAACAACCATGTCTCAATAAATTCATCTAAATCCCAAATCCTTTGCAACTGAACCATATCAAGAAAACTAACGCATCCTATGCGTCTGCAGAGAGACAAATAAATAGCTTTATTTATGTTTGTGGATCTGATTCGTTTTGGCTCGACTCGATTTGGTTCTATTAGTCAGTATACAATACACCCTTTTGTCAACCGGCACTTGACCTCCCAAATTGTGAATTGTTTGAATAAGAAAGTTTAGCACTGACTGTATTTCCAGTATTTGTACCGAGTCAAAGAAAGTTACCGTTAATAAGAAAAAGCTTGGGAAACTTAACCGATTTGAAAAGCTTAACAGTACGGAAAAACGCGACACAGACTTAAACATTCTAGTCGACGTAAAGTGATTGATTGAAAAACCGTGGTGGTTCAAAAATCCCAGCTCGTCTAGTACGAAAAACTTCGACGGCTTAAAAAAATTAGACCGCAACCATCCGGTATAGACCCGAAAAGATACAGAGTTTTCCGAGTGAGGCCAAGTCCGATCCGAATCCAATCTTCGCTCAATGAACGAAAAACCGAACGGAACGCGTTCTAAGTTAGGAATTTCAGGTCGTACTACTAAGGCACGGCCTTCATTCATCGGGTATTCCTAGCTTATTTTAAAAATTAGATTTTGGCTTCTCGTCGTTTTCTTACCTCTCGTGTTCAAGTGTTAATGTGCAGAAAACAATACAACGAAGAGCGTATGTTCGTATCAGTGTTCTCACTTATACACCACTTTCAATTGGTTTTTTTTTTGGAGTCTCGAAGGTCAATAATGCTTTGAAAGCTATGATTGAATGCTCTTTCTTAGTTGTTGGGTTTCTTCAAGATCGTATCTCAGTAATCATTATCAAGGAACGAGCTTCCATCATTACTTGAATCTGCCAAAAGTTTTAATTTCTCTTCAAAAATCGTTTTGTCACAATTCACTGCACACATGGCTACAAACTCAGCTTACAGTCACTCACACACCACAAACAAGTGCGGTGACCATGATCAAAGACACGTTCGAAGTTGTCGCCAACGGTGTTTGGATGTTGAGATAAAACATACGAGGGTGGTTTGATGGTCTTTAGATTAACATAGAACGAAGCGGGTTTTTTTGGTCAAAATCGATTTTATTTTTCTACATGGTCGCCTTTTAGGTCTATATATTTCATCCACGGATACTTCAACTTTCTGATCCCCTTAAAAAAATACGATGTCTGAAAGTCCGCAAAATACGCGTTCACGGAGGCTATCACTTCATCATAGCTCGTGAATTTCTTTTCTCCAAGCCATATTTTCATGTTTGCAAAGAGAAAATAGTAGCTCGGGGCCAGATCTGGAGAATACGGGGCGTGGAGAACCAACTCGAAGCCAAGTTCATGAATTTTGGCCATCGCGATCATTGACGTGTGAGCCGGCGCATTGTCATGATGATAGAGAACTGTTTTCCTCTGCATTGGAGGTCATTTGGACTGGATTCTTTTCTTCAACCTGTCCAATAATGAAGCATAATACAATCCTGTTATTGTTTTTCCTTTTTGCAAATAGTCCATGAACAATATGCCATGTAAATCCCAAAAAACAGTCACGATTACTTTCCCTGGCGATGGCACCGTCTCCGTCTCCTTCGGAACAGGATTGCTTGTTGAAGTCCACTGTTTGGTCTCTGGTGTGTAATAATGGACCCATGTTTTATTAACAGTTACAAATCGCCGGAAAAAGTTCATTGAATTACGCTTAAATCGATCCAACAGCTCTTTTGAAATGCCCATGCGCACGCATTTTTGGTCCAACAAGCGGCACCCATCGCGCAGACAGCTTCCTCGTGTGCAAATCTGTATGAATCTGTGGCATCTATCTTATTTTCATTCGACGATCATCTAACACGATTTTATGGACTTTTTCGATGATATCCTCAACGGTTGCTGTTTTTGGTGGCGAACGAAGGAGCAGACTCCCTGTACACAGCGTCTAACTCGGTTTTTATTTCCGTTGGAGTTTGACCCTTCAAACGCAAGAATTTTATAACTGAAAGATATTCGACTGGCTTCATTCTTTACAAATCATTGACATCGACTGACACAAACGACTGTCAAACAAAAACTACGCGTCCAAAATTGGTGACATTTTCAACAGTGCCATCTGAAGGATGGACCATCGTAACTATAAAAGCATTTTGACCTGTGGCGCCATCTTCACACTTATTAAACCACCCTCGTATAAAGCGGTGTGACAAATAATGAACTGCCAAAATGTATTCTGAGCGTTTCTAAGCAGTCACGACACGAATTCGTGTTTTGGTAGTTTTTAATAGTTCAGAACAATTTTTGCGCGTAACATAAATATATGGAGAGAGACGCTTCCTCACAGACATTCAATTTGTGTCGCATACGTTAGGGGAAGGGAACATCCTTTAGAATGTACGTACATTGGAAAAGTATGGTTATGTTTCGTATTTCTAAGGGTTAACATGGCATCTATCCGTATTATGAAATGTAATCATCACGGGAGTCATTTAGTATTAGTAGACTTCGTTTACATTGAAATACGGTATCTTAAGTTTCTGCTAGTTTTATTTCGACAGTAACAATTTCTTTTCACCTCCGACAAAACTATTTCAATGACTAATTATAATATCTGGACCATTCTTTAAATTTTGCAATATGTGATTATAATTAATGTATTAAGCAAATCTGTTGCAAATTGATACGAATTTGTCTTTATCCTAAGTAGTATCAGTTTCTCTTTTCAATTGTTTTTGAACAAACAAATCATGGCGACTACCGACATACATAAATTGTATACTTACCCCCTATTCTAGTAGTAAGTACAAAGAACGTTTTATCAGTTTTCATCTGTAAATGTCTCTCAAAATCAGTAATGACATCACACGCAACTAGAGAGTTACAATTACTCATCACTTTGATTTTGCCTAGCAAATACGTCAATTCTGAAAATTGTTGAGAATTTCTATAGAAGAGCTTTTATTATTTCCCAGAGGACATTCGTGTTGATATGGTATAAATACAGACTGTTCCGTTCCCAATTATGCCGATAAAATTCCTTCTGACATCGACATGGGCAATTTGATTATGTATATATTATATTTAACTTCAAGCATCGTTATTTATAATTACTTAGAAATTAAAAAAAACAATAAGCTGATAAAATTGATATTTAAATGATTATTATTTCCAATTCGTATTATCTCATTAATAACTGGAATAATAAGTAGCTTAGTTTAATCGACACTTTTATCCGTTTTTAAGTTCTTACATTAGTAATACGTTATTAATCTTTAATTTCAAACCGTTTCTACATTCATAAGATTTGACTAATCAATTTATAATTCACTCTATAAGTTTTATTAAGTATGGTATTCTATTATAATTATAAGAGTAATAATTATTATTTAATTAGTTGTTTAACGTAAAAATATTACTTATAGTAAATGCTACGGTTCTTTGCAGAAAACAGCAATTTCCAAAAATGAGAGTTGATCTTCTATTTATTGATTGGAATATGATTGGAATACATTAATTTTATTTGTTCACCCTATATAAAACATCAAAACTACAGGTGCTTGAGTAAATAAATATACCTCGCTGAAGAATTTAATCAAAACAAAAAAAAGGTTGTACCATTTATAAATAAAAAAGATTCCCACTGAAATATCCTACAACATTGACTTTGAACTAAACAACTCCGCTGCGTGTATCCGCAAAATATACCCACATAAATAATTATCTTTCCTACACTTCTTTAACAAACCTTTATTTTTTGTTTATGAAAATGTTTTCAACTTCAGGCAAGAAAAATCGAGTTGGTAGGGTTGTTTTAGCATCCTACTGGTACAAAGATTTTATGTGTATTCCCGAGCGCTTGATAGGAGAGCCAAGGTGTGCGTATATAAAAATAGACACGTTTCAAGACCCCTAGGCAAAAGTACCACACTTCAAACGCAGCTGTTAAAATAATAAAATTTAAAGAAGTTTAAATTTCAAAACCTCAATTAGACCTACAACTGCATACAACCATTAACAAACATTGTTTTAAATTATCAAATCTCTGATGACACGTCATTAAGCTTCTTTACAAAATACAGATGATATCACACACATCGTTGCTAGTACATTATTTAGAATTTCATTGTTTAAAGTTATTATCTTAATTACACTGCATTTTTTTTTATTATTGTTTAATTTCAAAATTAATTTGATCAATTAATTTACAGCCTTGATAGATATTTTTAATCGTCGAACAAACCGTTGTTCATATTTGTTCTTTGGCAAATAGCAAAAATAAATATTTATTAAGGCGTGCGTTATGTTTACGAAATAAATCAGAGGATCACGAAAAAAATTTAATTTAAAATCGCCGCGCCGCTGCTTGTACCATACAATAATTAAAATGTAGGCATAACATGACATTGACATTTAAATAAGAATTTGTTCGTAAAATTAATTACGGAATTAAACAATTTATTATTTATTTAGACTTTTAAATATGTTGTATCTCTAGAAAAGAATCTCCCTATTTTCCGTAGAAAGCACAAATAGAAAGTAAATATATTTTAGCATGCACGGTGCATTTAATTGTGCAGCGAAATGTTTAAGAATGTCTCATTATTTATCAACGTTATTTATAGTGTTGTTTTACTAAAGATGATGTGCAAACCTACTTTTTATTCAGGAATTCGGAGAAAGAAATACCTTGCTATTAATTAAAACAAATGACCACAAATGAAAGAAGACAATCATAATAATGATCTCTTTAAAAAATCCAACAAGGATGTAATTCAAAATTATAAATCGGGAAAGTTTATAAAATGTCATATTATCCATTACTAAGAAAAAATTTATTTTATGTACTTCCCACACGTATACAAATTAAAATCTACTGTACACTACCCCAATAATTTCTATTTAATTAATTATTCATATTAATGTTAGAAAAACATGCACTAAAACATGATCGAGATTCAAATATTCACGCAACCTACTGAATAAAAAACGTGACATCTACCCCAGTTGCTGTACAAACTACCTGTTTCGATAGTTATTTCCAAAGATAGATTTGCGACAGTAATGAATAACAAAATGAACTTTATACAGTGTGTTTCAATTTTGATACTCACTATTGAGATCTCGGAAATTGTAAGAGATACGAAGTCGGTTAAATTGGAAAAGTTTTGGCTATTTTGGAGATCAGTTTACTTATGCTTTTGTTTATTCAAAAAAGTTCACGACTTACTAGATATTTGGTAAAAACGAAATTATCTTATTTTTTTTAAATAAAACGCATTTCCCACTTAGTGTGTCATGGCTTTAAACATATGAAAATCATTGGTTTTTGTCAAATAAATTACATTTGTTATGTAACAATTGCTAAAACAAAACAAAAGACGTTTTTAAGATACTTTACTGAGCATTTACAGATAGCATCAAATAAGCATCTAATGCCCCCATAAAAGCGTATTACAACGTATTAACAAATGAATTTCTTTGATAAAACTCCACGACTTTGTGTGTTAGATGTCATGGCACACTATGATAAAAATTATTTTCACTTCATAACTCGGTAAAACAAAAGAATAGCTATGTCAAACTATGTATCACTGAAAAGCATTTAAGGCGTGCTGTTCAGTAATATGGAAATCAAGTAGCAGTTCCATTAGAAAAAATTTGGATTTACGTTTCACCGCCGAAATAAAACAAAAGACAATTGCGAACATAATTTTTTTGTATTTCGGAGTAAATTCTCTAAAACACCCTCTCTGCTGTTCTTTTCTATCTTTGCTCGTTCCCGAGATATTTCACTCGAAAAATATAAAATAATTTCGTTTTTAGTCTAGTAAACCGAGAACTTTTTTGAAAAAACAAAAACATAAGTAAACTGATCTCCAAAATAGTCAAAACTTTTCTAATTTAATCGACTTCGTATCCCTTACAATTTTCGAGATCCCAATAGTGAGCATCAAAATTGAAACACACTGTATAAAGTTATCATTTCACACTGTAGACAAGTGTCTCTAAAATTACGATTAAATGTGACACAAGATCGAGAGCGTTATAGCTTATTTAAATTTTCAAGAAAACAAGAAACAATTAATACTAAAAGATATTGCCAATAACATAAACATAAAAAAGTCACTTACTTAAAAAAACAGTTAATTTGAGAAGTTGTTAGTCACTAAAACGTGGTTCTGTAAAATGATCATTTATTTAGATTATTATCTTTTAAATTGCAAGTTTAAACTGTATGTTAAAGATTACAAACCTGCCAGTCATATTTCTTCGCGTGCAATACTTAGTTATTAAATCTACTTTAACCTTTGTTAATAAAAATCCTCGTATTCGAATTTGTTTGACCACTCCAGACTTTTCTACTTGTACGCAAATCCGCCACTAGAAAGAACGAAATCTGACAGTCTCAAATGTTGGGTCAAGAAAAACAAGGACGTGTGGAAGTGGATCAATCGTAAAGCAGACCTTCCAAAACTTCTAGAACAGGACGAGTTATTCGCAACACTGTTAGAAGAAAGAAAAGGGAAGAAAGGACTAGCATCATCGTTTACCCGGAGCAAGCAGCTGTTAATCAAGAGAATATCGCTGGATCTATCAAACCAAAAACTGGATATGGTTTAGTAAGCCAATAATGGTGAGAAAAAACTTATCACGGGGGCTACAGAATTGGACAGGTGACTACGGAATTTGCGTCTACTGCAATTCCTCCACATGCACTATCATCCAGGCTTCCGTAACTCTCGCAGGAGTCAGCCCGAAAGCCCATGAACGATCACAAAATCTTAAGATTGCTAAAAAAACTTGGTTAGAAAAAAAAATAAACCCCAAAATTCAAGGGGCCCTGTCCTCCCTTCGAGGCATCTATCCTGTGAGCATTAGGCCAAATGCAATAACATCCCTACTGAAAGTTAGCAATACTTGAGATATCCAAGCTAGGACGTTTTGGTTTTATGGATCTCGGTTTTCCTAAGATATTGCGTGAAGTGAAAGCTAACTCAAAACAAGTGCCAACTAACAAGTCAGCAAAATTTAGTGGTTAGTGAAGTGAAAAGATACATTACTTTAGAATATTAGGTTAGTTTCATTTCGTTGCCGACTTTGTAAGATTTTGTAATTTATAATTAATTACAATTCTGTGTTTTGACTACACTTTTCATACATTGATTAGTTCTTTTGTAGGAAGATACACAGAGTAAGCATCACCACGACAAAGAGTGTCTCTACCTTTCAAGATGGGATGTTGCCAAGAGGCGGTATACCACCACAATTCGAGTAATATCCGAATTGCTATGAAGAGAGAATTATGAGATTGACCATGACCTAGTCTATAGAAAAGACTTTGCTCTCTGGCATTAGATGTCACAACAATGCATAAACAAAGAAAATCTTTCCAAGTTCATCTAACCATAAGGGTTTCATTCCAATCCACACATATCGTTTTCTATAGCAGGTGCACTGCAGGAATCTCGCAACTAATAAGAGATATATTTAGATACGAAATCGATTACATTAGTTACCAGTTACTATCGGTGATCTTGTTTTTTCGAAGAGCTCCATTAAAAATAAAAATCATCAAATTCTTCGAGACAAACTTTTTTTTTAATGAAACGCCTACTTGATGTTGATATCATTGAATAGCTCGCTTTTCGACGAGGTAACATAATATCTCGACGGTTACAATAAAAACTTTGCTGAAAACTTCAGAATCAATTATGATTAGACTGAAAGGTTCGTTACTCCTTTTTTAAAGGATTAGAACCTCCTCTAAAGTACTTTTTGAAGTGCAGTGGTCAAACTGAGAATAGCATTCTTAATTATTATAACCATTATAATAGGTTTAAAAGACATACTGTACACGGCTGTCTACCGTTAACAAGTTTTTGGTTAGCACTGGAGATCTGTTTAATCACTCGGGCGAAACCAAAAGTATCGGAAAGCTTTATGAGCTGGAAGTTACTTCATCGTATGGTCTTCAAATCCAACTCATTTATTTAATCACTCGGAGTTGTTTCATTATTATAGACGAACTCATTCTTGAACGATAAGACTTTCAGTAAGTGGTACAAGCTAAGTAAAGATTTAGGTTAAAATCAACTTATAGGCGACTTTCAATACTGAATTCAACGTTTCCTAATTAGGTTCGTTACAAAGCTACAAATCTTAGAGAAAATATAGCAGATAACAAAGTTTTCAATGTTAAACCATTTATGCGTAAGCAGAATTATAAATGCTTCGTTAATATCAAGTAGGATTAGCAGGAAAGCCTTCTGCAAGATCAGAAAAAAATTTATTCAGTTCCGCTGTAAAATCTAACTAGATTTATCTATACTAAAATAAAAATTCTCAAATAGGATTTACTACAGATGTATAAAACAGATTTACTTAAAAAAAGCAAAACCGCTTCCTTTTCTTTTACCACCTTTCTAAATCGCAGAACGTCACGAATCGTGCATTTCTAATTTTTCATTCTTTTTAGGTTTGCAAATAACAGATCTGTCAGAATAATTGAATGTTGAAATACACTCACATACACAGCCGGACCGAATATACACACAACAGGAGAATCGAGGTTGGTTGGGTAACGTAGGAATAGGAAAAAACCGGACAGCAGGATGAAACATTCTAAGAAGTCAAGACGATGACCGCTATGGATGACCGCTGCAAGGCATATTTGTGAAGATTAAATATATTACACGAATATAAAATAGCATAATGAAAAATTGAAGGATGTGTTTATTATTCGTCTATATTCTATTATAAAAAAACTAACCTTCAAAATTAATGACCAAGAAAAAAGAATTTTTGAGGTTTTTGATTTTTGTTCGTTCATTATGATGAAACTGATTTTTTTTTATTACCACGTGAGAAAAACTTTTGTCGTGGGTAATTTATTTGTTACTAAAATGTTGAAAAGTCCTGGTGAAGAAACAAAACAAATATTAATAATAGACTCCTTTGATTAATGTTATCTTAACATGCAGGAAACAAAACCACTTCCAATAGCTATTGTCATGAAAAAATGTTTGTGGAGTGTCTAAAATATTGAACTTAACTGAAAGTTTTTGCTTAATTCGATAATTAATTCAAAACACAAAATTGCAATGAAATTAAAAAAAATAAATCCAGTTCGTAACTTTTTTCCATTACCATGACAGCACAATGAGTCGTCGGGTTTTTTAAGGCAAATATAACTTGTAAGTTAACATGACGATAGTCAGAATTTTCCTAGCTTTATTTAATGCGTAAATACAGGCAAGACTCGATAACACTGTTGGTATTTAACATTATGATAATAAAAAATATCGTTTTATTATCAGTAGAATAAAAACAACAATGATTTATTATTAGGTGCAAATTCGGTTTTCGAATTTATTGTATATTGCATGTAAGCTAGATAATGAATTATTGATATTATGTGCAAGCCACACCATAAATTAATTTTTAATATAAGTTAGATGTATTTATTCAATTTACCTCGTCACAAATTAACACCGTTTTGTTAAAACCGCTTTTAATTATAAACAATAATAACTTTAAATAATGAAAGGCGAAGATTGTACTATAAATGTGACGTTTTATATAAGATCCAACCAGAAAAACGGGTTGGTAAGATCATCATAATGTTTATGCACCTGTCTCCGTAAATTGAAAATTCTCCGACTGTCATGGAACCAGTAGTTGTATTGACGTGATTTCAATTACTGGCATATCTTAAGCAGACCGAAAACGACTGGCACTCAAGATCTCAATTTGGTTGTACCGATTTGGTAGTAAATAGGAAATTTCAGTTTAGACAATACATTGAAAGCTCGAATTTAGAGGTTGGATAAATAATTGTAGTTCGGCAGGATTACAAGATCTTTCTTCCAGAACAAATGAAAAGCGTGGAAAAGAAATTAATCTTCTTCTCGTTAATATCGATCGAATTAAAAGGATTCGAGCAATTCGAAACTCTTTGCAGAGTATTCCAAAAGCCTAACTTTTATAAGAAGGCCCAAATCTGCACGTTTACACACGGTGGGAAAAAGCCTTCCAAAAGCTTCCACAAGCTGTGATGTATAAAAAAGTGAGAACAGTGAGTGAATTTAGCACATAAAGTGAGAAATAGTAAATAACTAGATGCCACTACTCCAGTGTTGCCAAGAAAACTGCCGCCAATAACGGTATGAAAATCCTAACTTCAAGAATTCTTGAAATAATGCTTGTGTCCAGTAATCACACTGACGCTCTACCAGCAATGGTGATTAAGCGCTGCCAGTAATTGCTTGCTTGCAAACGAGTGCTGCCAACCGTCCACCAATTTTATGTCTCCAACGCGATAACATGCTGTTTGCTTGTGAACACAAGTAATCTTTTATGCTATACATTGGTGAAAATCATCAACCAACAGATGGCGTAAAACTTCATCACAATATAGCACAATGGAGGAAAAAAGAGGCGATTATAGCTATAGCCAATGTTACCGGAGAGAGGTCCGACAGACCCGAAGGGTCCGTATAACCCGACAGCGCCGAGAGATCCGACAGGCCTTAACAACTCGACAGTCCGATAAATTTTTAAAGTGAGGCCCGACTAGAAAACCCGGCCCCTGTAAGCCTCTACCTTCTCAACCGAAACTTCCTAATTAGTTACATATTTAACAATAATACAAATACTCAAGATCCGCCTCCCACCATTTATAAACAACAGGAGACGAACTTTGGTTTTTCATTTATCTAGGTATTCATGTATTAACTTATTTGATTCCTAAATCAAAGTTAACTATTAATAAATTGAGTATAAATTAAACAGAATCGTGAGACCAATATACAGCGTGTCCGTATTTCGATGCTCACTATTGGGATCTCGGAAATTGTAAGAGATACAAAGTCGATTAAATTAGAAGAAATTTGGCTATTTGGAGATCAATTTACTTATGCTTTTGTTTCTTTAAAAAAGTTCACGACTTACTAGATATTTGCTAAAAACAAAATTATCTTATTTTTTTAAGTGAAATATCTCAGGAACGAGCAAAGATAGAAAAGAACAGCAAAGAGGGTGCTTTAGAGAATTTACTCCGAAACACAAAAAAATTATTTTTACATTGTCTTTTGTTTTTTTTCTAATGGAACGCCTACTTGTTTTCCATATTACTAAACTGCACGCCTTAAATGCTTTTCAGTAATACATGGTTTGACATAGCTATTCTTTTGTTTTACCGAGTTATAAAGTGAAAAGCATTTTCCACGTAGTGTGCTATGACATTCGACATATGAAAATCACTGTTTTTTGGCAGATAAATTACATTTGTTATGTAACAATTGCTAAAACAAGAAAAATACGCTTTTAAGATATTTTGCTGAGCATTCACAGATAACGTCAAATAAGCAGCTAATGTCTCGTAAAACACCTTAAAAGCGTATTTATCTTGTTTTAGCAATTTTTGCATAACAAATTAATTTATTTGATAAAAATCCACGACTTTGTGTGTTAAATGTCATGGCACACTATGATAAAAAAGGATTTTCACTTCATATTTCACTTTAAAAAAAAATAAGATAATTTCGTTTTTAGGAAATATCTAGGAAGCCGTGAACTTTTTTGAAAAAACAAAAGCATAAGTAAATTGATTTCCAAAATAGATTTCTTGTAATTTAGTCGATTTTGTATCTCTTACAATTTCCGAGATCCCAATAGTAAGTATCGAAATATGGACACACAACAGTACATACAAGGTGTTAATAAATAACATCCACAAACTGATAAGGTAGATTTCTAATAATTCTTCTGAACCTATAGTCAATTCACCTCAGTTATGAAGAAATCGGCATTCAAAATTGTCCGAAGACGGGTTACTTTTTCTATGCATAATTGTTATCTGTCAAAATATCAATATTCTATTAACAAAAATTCTAGGGAAATACCTTTTGATTATACAGCGTATTCAGTAGCTCCACATAATGAATAACAAGTTGGAAATTTCTTACAATTTCCTTTAATAAGAATTTGATATTTTGGCAAATAACGGCAAGGCACCCCAAAGTCAACACATCTGCACACAACTTTTGAAGACTGATCACTCCATAACAGGACGAATTAACCGTAGGTTCCATTTTAAAATATTTGCTACCAGAAATTTATCTTATTTTTAAAACGTCAGAAAAAAACGAATAAAGTGCGCTTAAAGCCGGAACGAATTCTTTAAATCAGAACAGAATTGCAAGGTTTAACAACGAAAGATGTTACAATATAACGACCTTAAAACTTATCTGTTGTAAATACATCAATCAGCTGGCAAGCAATGGTTGAAAAGTTTTTAAAAATTAGTTCCCCTCAAGAGCTTCAATCCAAAACCAATGTCTGATTTTACTTTACTGGCTTTAGAATATTGTGATCCAGAAATTTCTGCTTTAAAAGGAATCGCCAAATTTCTTTTCTATAACACACCAAAACAAGGAAAGGTCTTAGCCCTTGTACCCTAGATGAGTCCAGTTAGTCTTTTCATTCCACCATTAGTCTTATTTCCCAGAATAGTTATGACATGTACATCTATTGCTTCTTTCCAACAGCTACTAGGTCTCTCTTCAAGACGTTTTATTGCATTAAGAAAGTTCTGTTGCATTAGATAATGTCCAATATATAGTAGATAGGCACAGCGAAACATTCTGCAAATGTTCCTCAAGTATATGTGTGTTTCAGTAAAACTAACAACATTGATAACAGCAGATGCGACTTGTGATGATAAAGCAACATATGCAAATTTACGCTCGTAAATAATGACAAAAAGCGAAGACAGGCCGTGTTTCAAACTCACCCGGTATACGTGCCGCAAATAAGATGACTTCAATGACAGGTTGAATTACAAAGAAAATAGAAAAAAGCAGATGGCATGCAATCATCAAAAATAAAATCTCAAACTAAGAAGGTAGCGGAATAAAAGCAAAAGATATAATAGTAGTGAATGACAGTTTGGACAATAGCACAGAAAAAGCGCCCAACTAGTTCAACATTCTTTTGCTGTTAGCCGATGAGCGATAATGATTGAAAACATTATTCGAGATATTTCTGATAGCAAGTTTAGCACAAAGACGCAATTCAGTTACCAAATTATATCCTTTTTTCCTTTATTTAAAAGAAAAGCTATTTAACCTACAAAATCTGTTACTGTTTTATAAGACGGTTTCTTTCATTTGTCAATTTTTTACAATACGTACTTATTTTCACTAATCATCACATTTCCAAATAAAGTCGTAGTTTCACTCGACACCATTGCAATACAAAAAAACCGACCTATTCTCCAACTACATAATAGTACAAATGTGGTTGGAAATTTCATACGTTATATATTTAGTTTCCTAATTCAGCAAGGTTTTTCTTTGTAATTCTATTGACCTGAATTGGTAACAGGATAAATGAAAAAAAAATGCTTTTATTTTCTATAATAACTAATAAGTAATTTTCTTTTTTATGACGTCATACCAATATTATATTCAGCATTGTTATGAATTAGACCAAAAAAACAGGTACATCATCAATTTTGAGAAAAGTGAAGTGTTTTAATTCAATTCGAAATCTTGATAATTCCATATAAATATTAAGATAAAACGATAAGAGGAACAAAAAACATACACGACTCACGACCATGTCATTTGCCTTCATACCTATTCGTATGGTTACAACTTTCCATTTTGCAACCGCCAGACAATAATTATAATTTCGTTCTCATTACATTTGATGAGCTTATTTTCTGTTAGTTTTCCGGTCTTTGTTAAACATACATAAATATTGTATATAATACGAAAATAAAAAACACGCCAATTGAATTAATACTTGAAGGTTAGGTTATGTTATAAGAAACAAAACACTGCTGTTGTGACTTCTAATTACTGTATATGCGCAAAAGTGTTCATGACTGGATTTTGACAAGAAAAACCAAAACCTGAAATATTAGATCGTAAAATATTCACAAAGTAGATGTTTTTAAGATTCATAACGCCTCTTTTTAAATGTTCTCCGAATAGAACTGACTCAACAATTTATAATCTCTTCCTTTAATTTTTCAATTCTTCAAATTATCTACAAATGCTGACTTAATTTGAGGATACACAGATTTATTTTGAGAAAGGCTAATCTTTTCAACGTTTAATTTTGATTACCCATATAACAGAGATAAACAGAAGAATATAGTCCACCCTAGGTAGCACTTTTAAAAAGGAGTCTTGGGTAGCTTAGCAACAAAAGCAAGCAATGTCCACATTAACATTATTGCGATTTTATTTTAGTGAATTATGTACCATATAGCGCAAGTAAACATTATTATTGACTTTCTTCTATTAAATAATTAAACGCTAATCACGATGCATAACCAAAATCAATACATATGTCCGCATCATGGTGAAAGAAATGTCACAACAAAAAGTTTACCTACTTATATTATCTTGGAACGTGTCTTTTATGTCCAAGATATAAAACATAATTTCACTTTAATCCCTTTGTTGTTCTATTCAGGGAGTTTCTAGGGAATTTTGTAGCTCCTACGTGCTGATATAAAAACGTAATATTAAAATGTAATGAAAATAAACAAACAACCAAAAAAACTATTCATACCTTTTGACCATATCGGCTATAATTTTGTTTGGATTCGACTGGTATATGTTGTTAACAATTAAAAAAACATTCACTTGATACGTTTCACTACACAAAATAACCCACAGTCAGCATGTTTACAAAGCTTCATTTTCAGATTATACACCATACATTTTACAAAGTATCTTTTTGAGAGTGCAATCCGTACGTACGAGTTATGTGTCCAGACGAGCGTAATATAAAATAATGCACTTGATTATCGATTTATGTAAAAAAAATTAAAATTAAAAAACATTCAAGTTTAACGCGAAATACGATCAAACGAAACACTACAACTTTAGTTTGTTAACTATGGCGCTGGCGCCTTAGTGGCGTATGTGTTGTACTTCGTTTTGTAGTTTAGCGCACCGTACACTCCATTCTCCAAGGGAGAGGAATGTGGTGGTGGGGCAACTGCATTGAACAACAACACGTACGCAGGTGTCATCTATTGACTTACTGCATTACTAATTCTAAATAAACACCTATATCCTATCGTACCTGCTTCCTAATAATTTGAAAACTGTTCTCATATTTTGAAACATTTTGTTAAAATATTAAACTGCCACAACATTACGTTAATTTATGCAATAGTAACATTTCTGACATTTTTTAAAGTTTAAACAGTAGATGAAACTTCACAAGTCAACATGACAAAAGACTGTTTGCTTTTATTAAATAAAAAACACGTCTAGGTATTTCAGAGAAATCTAAAAAAAATTCCAAAATAAAGAGAATGAAGTATATACTTGAAATGTTTATAAAGCACAGTAAAATAAAGTGAAAATGCACCAATCTCTATAAACAATAAAACAAAATTATTTATTTTATTTAAATTTACCTTACTTTGAGAAACTCCATGTTAATAAAATTATAATTAAAACAGAATCTGAACAGGGCCGGCGGAAGGTATATGATGAATATGGGCACTCCATACTTGAGATTTTTTTGAGTATGGAGTTCCATGGCTGAGAATCTCGTATTTTAATTTTCAGTTTTTGTCGATTAACATATACAGGGTGTTCGGCAAAAATTCAGGGGGTTTTTCCTTGGGTTATTTTAAGATTTCTTTGTCCTTGAACGATTTTTTGAAAAATGCTTTGTTTTAAAGATACAGAGCGGTACGAGTAAAGTAAAACTACGGTATACTGCACTGGGCCTACGGAGTACAAAAAATGTCCAGAAATACGTTTCCATTGTGACTTGCCATCGTTTCAATAGTGACTTGCCATTTTCTCTCTTTGAAAGTTGTCTAAATTGATTGCGTCGCGTATTTTCGTTTGATACTTAAACTTTTGTTAGTGAAGCTTTCTAATATAAATGGCTGCACGAACACCGAGATGACAGATGTGCATTTTATGTATGGATTTGCCAAAAGGAATTCGTTAGAGGCTAGGCCGTTGTACAGTGAACGATTTCCAATCATTTCATGTTCCTGATAAAAAAACTTTTCAAAGTCTTCATGAAACAGGCACATTTCAACGAAATAAAGGATCAGGAAGGCCAACAACAGTAACAACGTTAGAATTGGAAAAAATGTGCCCAACATGGTAGAAGCAGATGCAGGTACATTTACCAGAAAAATAGCAAATGCTTTGAATGTGAGTAATAGGACGGTGTGGAGAATTTTGAAGCAAAACGGCTTGAATCCATATCACTTACTCCAGCTGATTTTCCTCAACGTATTGCATTTTGTCAATGGCTTCTGCAAACTTTGGTTCAAATCCCTCAACTACTGGCGTTAATTCTTTTTACTGATGAAACAGATTTCTCTAGAAATGCAATTAGGAA
Organism: Ignelater luminosus; assembly: GCA_011009095.1. Taxonomy (NCBI): domain Eukaryota; kingdom Metazoa; phylum Arthropoda; class Insecta; order Coleoptera; family Elateridae; genus Ignelater; species Ignelater luminosus. Next base: position 70,755 of record VTPC01000518.1, on the reverse strand, counting down.
CTTCCATAATAATCGCGTGCAGGCTGATAAAAACCCACGTGCGCTACTTGAAGATCGTTTTCAGTATCAATTTTCGTTAAACATTTGGATTGGAATTATGGGTGACTGGCTAATTGGACCGGTATTTCTACCAGGAAGACATACCAGTGAGGTGTATCAAAAGTTTTTGGAAGAATTACTGCCTGGGTCTTAGAGGATGTACCATTAGCGACGAGAAACGTAATGTGGTTTATGCATGATGGTGCACCAACACATTTTAGTCTGGTTGCTCATGAGTTTTTAAACGCAACGCTGAATTGATCGAGGTGGATCTCACTTATGGCCTGCTCGATCCCCAGACTTAAATCTCTCGAATTTTTATTTATGGGGATATTTGAAAACATTAGTATACGCTACTCCAGTGGAAAATGAAGAAGACTTGAGAAATCGGGTAATTGAGGGGTGTAATGCAATAAGAAACAACCCCGGTATTTTTGGAAAGGTTCGGCAGTCGACAAGAAGAAAATTGAATGCATGCATCCTAGCTGGTGGTAGTTATTTTCAGCAGTTTTTGTAGATCAAGAATCTTTACATGTCATATGAATCAAGTATTGTTTTTTTCGAAAAGCTTTTATCATCGCCCTGCATCTTCGAAAGAAAGCGTCTTTCCGAAAATCATTCAAGAAGAAAGAATCTTAAAATAACTCCAGGAATAACCCCCTGAATTTTTGCCGCAAGTTTAGTAAACACCCTGTATATTCTTTATTTCTTATTATTTTATTAATTAATGTATATTATTCATTATTTATAAGTGATACACAATAAAAAAACTTTTTAATCGTTTAAATTGCTTTTCTGCGCCCGTGCGCCTGTTTGTTTTACATGTGTGTAACGACCTTTTTTTTGCACTCCATACCTCGGAAAATCATGTTCCGCCGGCCCTGCCTTTGAAGATGATACATGCGTCAAGCGAATAAATTTAAGGTTATAAGTGGAATTCTGTTTTAATTATTATAATTTTAATAAAACAAACGTTTGCAATTTCAGTATTATTTAGAAACAACATGAAAGCATCTACATACAGGATATTCCTTTTCCAGATAGTTGCGCACACAAAGAACGGAATAGTCTTAACAAACACCAGGTGTCTATAAAAACGCACCCTTTTCGCGCTGCAGTGTGCAGTTTTATTTAAAATATTTTACTTTCCGCACTAGTGAGATATAGCTCTGCTCGATATACAGGGTCACTAAAAAGTATGGAAACGCTGTCCCTGCAAAAACGGTAAGAAATTGGCCGATGAAATTTGGAAAATTTAAAATTAAGTATTCTTGCCATATTGTGAGAAGAAAATCTAAAAGAATCTTCAACTGGTTTTTCGTAGGGCCACCATCTTTGATTTTTCCAAATGAAACACCCTGCATAGGTCTTATATAAGGTTGCTATGCTTATAAGATAATCGCTGTTCTTTTATCAAGAATTTCACTATTAATTTTTATAAAAATCGAGTTATCTGCAAAACAGCAGAGACAATGGAACTAACAAAACAATTGGAAATTATTGTATAAGTAATAAAATAAAAGATAACTGTAGGATTACTTACATATTTACAATGATATATTGATAGTATGGTAAACTAAATTTATTACTGGCGTATAACACAAACAGTGACGAATTGATAAAAGCGAACTGGCAACAATAACACAACATAATTCTACAACTAGTATGTTCAAAATGCACTCCATTAACTTCTTTGCAATGGAACAATTTCGAGTACAAATTTTGCAAATAATTCGGAAGGAACTGCTTACATCTAATTATGGATCCGTTTTGTGTCTCTGGGTCGATTGATATAAAAGCGATTTTCTAAATATTTTCCACCGAAAAGAATCAAGTGAAGGTAAGTCTGGTTGTAACTCTACAATCTTGGATTAATGCGCTGTCCATAAGGCTCATTCGCGGCGGTGCACTATTCAAAAAGAAAAAAGAATGTAGCAAAAAGAAAAAAGGAATAACATGAAAGGAAGCGATAGGAAGAGTAAGAATAAGTGAGTGTGATGCGAGGAAGAGCAGAAAAGCAAGAGCCAAAGGGAAAAAAGAGAGGGAAAGAGTTGAAAAAATGGAATAAAGATAAATAGAGACAAGGTGTAGTAATCTAGCTAAGTGCAGGTAAGAATGCAAATTTTTTTGTAATTTAATGCTTCCTAGCAAATAATAATAATTTACTGATTCTAGTATATGGTTCGAATAAGGGCAGTACCTTTAGATAAGATAAGATAAGTAGTGACTGAATGGTCACCGAATAACCAGAAAAGAAACAAAAAGAAACGCATACAAACCAAACTTCTTTAATTACTTTTAGATAAAGAAAAGCTAAATATGCAAAATACAAGGTGTCCACAGATAAGGTTTAGAAGAAACCTATAAAATTTTGAAATTTTAACTCGATAAAAGTTACTTTTGAAGTAAGCAAAAACTTTTATAAAGAATAAGTTTTTTTCGTATCTTGAAATTTTTTATCCATTACACCTATTCTAAACCTTATCTGGAGACACCCTGTATATTAATATAATTAGCCCGTATAGTTTCAGATACGCTACCAAAAATTATGGTTCAGCAGATACTCTAAAGGGGCAGCTGCTACAGAAGAGTTTACAAAACCGAACTTCGTATACCAAGCAGATTTATTATACAGAGTGTATGTAAAATAGAGCATAAGGATACTACGTGAATCTACATCAAAATCACAATCAAAAAGTTAAATACAATTTTTGCCATAAATCCATAGTTTTAGAGATATGGCCAATTAAAAATCTTTATTGTCTAGTTTTATTTGAATACCTTTTTTGTTATTTCTGTTCTTTACTAGGGTTTTTATTTGGGTTTTGTGAATAAATAAAAATCTAACTAAATGGACAAAATTAATGTAGAATTATGTATAAAAACAATATCAAAGTTACCCATGGTCATTTTTCGTAACTACCTGCGATTTCTGTCTTTTTTTTGGTGGGCCACTTCAATTGTTGAGCAGTTTATTTGGATACCGCTGCGCGTTTAACATTTGAGCAGCTCTAAAGTTACTTTGCCAATCCGCTAATACCAAATACATGCCTGCATATTCGTTGAAACTGTACGCCATGACAAAAACTTACCTAAAATTCTAAGAACAAGGAACTAGAAACTAAACACTTAACACTTAACAGTAAAAAAGAACGAATATAGTAATATTTTCAACAAACAAATTAACACAAACGAAACTATTGCACTAAAAAGATTCTTGTTGCAGAACTTATGCAAGTTCAAAAAGCCAAATGTACGAATTCGAAATGTAAGAAAATGACCAATGTAGTTACTTGCCTGGAAACACTGTCAGTTGTGCAAACTTTTCTAAATACATACTGCATTATTTATATCAATTAAATCGCAGGTTACTAATAAACAATGCAGCATTGCAACATCTTTTCATAAATTTTGCGGCGAAAAATTAACAATAATAAGAAGCGAATTACTGCCAAAATATTAAGATTCAAAACAAGAATATGATTAAACATTTCTTCTTATTACTTAAACTACTAATTATTGTAACTATTTCATCTTAATTACTAAAAATAGAAAAACTCAAAAGACAATTAGAAATGTCAATAACTCCATAATGGATAGGTTATCGTCGAAACAGTATTACAATTCTTTTCTCAGTTTATGATGTAGAATAACATAATGTACTGATTATGCACCTTTTTACATACACCCTGTAGAATAATACAGGATGAGTCGGGAGGATCGCACCAAACTCCAGAAGTGTATTGAACATGTAAAAATAATTTTAAAAAACTCAAACGTTATTATCCGACTTTCATTTGTTTTCAAGTTATAGCGTTATTACAAAATTTTGTATTAATCTTGTGCTGTAATAAATGATCGCGATTTTCGTTTGTTTTCGCGTTAATATTTGTTCTCATACTTGTTAGTATCAATGAATTGTCAAAGTGATTTGCGTTTAGAGTTTGTACGTTTAAAAGCGTTACAAAATGCCACACACTTATTCAAATCTTGAATATGTAAATATGGTGTTTGTTTCTGGTTTTTGTAATGGGAATGCTACAGCTGCTGTTGAAAAATATCGTTCCCACGCCAACGAAATCCGGATAAAAAAGTATTTATCAGAGTTTTCAACAAACTATGCGAGACCGGAACGCTTCCCAGTGCTAACATAACAGGCCGGGCAACATTTGGACGAAAGGTTTCCAAGGCGTTGGATTGATCGCGGAGGTCCTACTAGTTGGCCTCCAAGATCTCCAGACTTCACACCATTAGACTATTGTTTATGGGGCTGGTTCAAAGATGAAGTATACAAAGTTAAAGTCGACACTCGGGATGCACTAATTGATGCTCCTTTACCTTTCCCATCCCTCTCCCTTCCTAAATCCTCTCACGGCGCGAACCGTGGGGGGTTGTGTTTCTGAAAACAACCGTTAACCACACCCACCTTCCCTCCAATATTACCCATATCCAATCAACTCCTTTCCCACCAACCACCTTTCCAATCAAAAATCATCCACCCTACCTCCTCTCCGACAACAACGACAACATCTCCAACGCCGCTACCGCTCCACCGCATCAAACAATTATCCACAATGACGGCTTCCGACAATTCAACAAACTCCAATTCTTCAACAACACCAACCAGCTAACTTCATCCACCATCTACAAGTACCGCCGCGAGCCAACGAGCCAACAAAAAATAATCCAGCGTCCCAAGCCGACTTCACTGCCTTGCCACCAACACCAACATCAACTCCAACTGCACCAGCTCCATTCAAGGGACGAGCAGCGTTATTGGCCAGAATACCACCTTCCAAATGCTTAAGAGAGGCTTACAGCCTCTAAAGCAGTCGCGCTACGCGCGACAATAGCGATGATCTGCTGCTGCTGCACTAATTCAACGCATTAGAAATACTGCAGCCGATGTCAAAAAAAGACATGAAGCAATCAGGAAAGCAACGGGTGCTCTTTTTATAGACGAAGCAGAAACTGTTTGGAGGCCAATGGCGGTATTTTTGAACACTTACTACAGGAACGCTATAATTAAAATTTAATCAATGTTCAGGTAGGAGCTTTTGTAATAACGCTATAACTTGAAAATAAATGAAAATCGGATAACATTTGAGTTTTTTAATTATCTTTACATGTATAATACACTCCTGGAGTTTGGTGCGATCCTCCCGACTCACCCTGTATAATTAACTATACGCATAGATTATAAATTGTAACTTGTAAAGTAATTGTTACAAATGTACTAAAGAGGATGTTTGGTTTTTCTAGTTTATTTCAAATAGGAAGTGAACTAAATGTGTACTTTGTACTATCGATAAACTTATCTGTTGAACTGTAATCACTGTAATGGTTACATAAATTAATCCTGTTTGGAGTTTTTATAGCGCCATCTACATCGTTTTCTAGGCAAATATCATTAAGTTCGCCTTGAAAATCCCTATTGAATTATAGAGTTATACAGGGTGTCCTCAGATCGTATTAACAATAGGTGTGAAAGAAAAAATTTTCGAGTTGAAATCTGAGCCTGTAGGGATCAACCCTGCTTGATCAAAAACTAACTTGCGCCATATTCTTATTTTTAAAAAATCAAGTAGGCTTTGATAGGTATCAAAAACTTATTTTCGATGTAGGTAAAGTACCTTTTCCGCGAAGCATATCAATAGATCTTATAAGCAAAAGTTGTTCAGAATGCGAATTTATGCCCACATACCAAATCCGAAAACAATCGGCACAATTTGATTTTTCCCTTGATTTTTAAATTTTACAAAACAGTGAATTTAAAAAAATAGATTTTATTAGTATTATTAATTACAAACTGCAGGAAAGTTTACTCTATGTAACTGCCACCTGACTGAACACATTTTCCAAGACGAACTTTAAAGTCGTGGCAGTTCCATACAGAAAACCTTCCTGGAATTGAAAAAATCCAAATTCTGCCGATTGTTTTCAAACTTGGTATGTCGGCATAAATTTGCATTCTAAACAACTTTTGCTTATAAGACTTTTCGGTACGTCTCACGGCAAAGGTACTTTACCTACACCAAAAATAAGCTTTTGATACCTATCAAAGCCTGCTTGATTTTTCAAAAATAAAGATATGGCGCAAGTTAGTTTCTAATCAAGCAGAGTTGATCCCCACAGGCTCAGATTTCAACTCGAAGATTTTTTGTCTTTCATCTATTGTTAAGTCGATCTGGGGACACCCTATATAAAGAATGTTTCATTTAAAAAATTCAAGCTGACGAGCGTACAAAAAGACAGTTAAAGTTCTTTTCTTAATTTTCCTCTTAAAATACGGGAAAAATGTGAACTTTAAGTTCCCTAAATTTCATTGGCCTATTTCTTATCGTTTTTGCTAAAGAAGTGTGTTTGCATACTTTTTAGATACCCTTTATAGTGTAATAATGCAGTGTACTAACAGCTGGCGGCACTTGCACTAGTGAATATAGCATACTACATTAGAACGTGTCAATTGCTAGTGGTCAATAAACAACCTGCATCTTGAAGGTAACAATCTGTCTCGTTCTTATCAATTATAAACCATATTTTTTCATCTTTAATAATAAAGGTAGTGTATTAATAAATTAAAGTAACCTAGAAATTAATAAAAGATGAAAAATATAGTTTGTAATGCATAAGAAAGAGACAGATAGTACACTCTGGATATATCACGCGCACTTTTCCTATTGCTGCAGAACGGTGTATTTGGTTAGGTTATGTTGTTGGCCTATCAATTTGAAGATTTAGCTGAAAAGTTTTCAAATTCTAAGATATATCAGCAAGATTTCATGAATAGTAGTATTACTACCTGAGTTTATCAAACTTAGGTTTTCCATTTTAAACTTATTTGAAATATTACATACACTGATGAGATTACCATATGAGGTTATGTCGGAGTTTATTTAAAGCAGAAGTCCACAAATTAAAAAAAGATGCATAATATACCATGTGATCGAGGTTACACCTACTTGCACCTGCTCCTTAGGTGGTATAGAAAAGTGCGAGAGAGTAAAGCAATTTTACATTACATGTGAATAACGATGTGATCCTAATTCATAACTAGAGAATGAATGTCATTGATTGTTTTACAGCGTACTTAAACAAGCTAAGGTTGTTACTTTTTAAGCCAACAAACATGTAAAGTATGTCTTCTTTTCGAATAAAGAAGTCAAATCATTTTAAAAATCTCTACCAAAAGTCGGAAAACTTCGAAATAGAAAGATTTCTAGTGCATTCAATTTTGAGATGCAGAGAAACAGAAAGTTGGTGTCCATAAATAAAACCATCAGAGTTGGTAATCTTCTGGGCATTATAGGGTCGATTCGAGGGGTTAATAGTTAAGACGGGTTAATATGTATATCTATAAAAATTGTTTGTAGTAGTATATTTTGCTAAATAAATCTTAAATAATAATGATAATAATAATAATAATATACAGCAAAAGAATGGTTTTAGATGGATTTACTTCCCAGCTTTTCGATTTTAATTGTATTGATGACTTATTGTAGTATTACAAATATAAAGAGACAGAAGGTAGATTAGTTTTTGGTCACTAAAAACCTAACTACGTGTGAACCTTAAACATTGTGTGGGTCTAAATTTACTAGCCCGGCTTGCCTGGGATAAAGCCGACTCTAACGGCCTCAAAAGTCCCAAAGCCCATCGGACCAAAAAGTCCAACCTGCGTGAACAGCCAGATGAGCACTAAAAGCTGTGAAAAAAGCTTAGCGCCTGAAAACTGGCATCGCATCGAACAAATTGTTTTGTAATCGTTTACACACAATGAGGAAAAAGCATTAATTTACTGTAAATTTCGAGGTTAACTTTGACAGATGTCAAAGGTACATAAACAAAAAACTTATTATATTTAGTTATACAGTGTGTCCCAGATTTGTGGTTCACTATTGGAATCTCGAAAACCGTAATAGTACAAGAGCCACTGACAGAAAAAAAAGGCCTGAATCCTAACTTTCTGGCGTTGTTACACATCGACGCAGAAAGGTATATAGGTACTCTGATAAGAATTTCAACAAGCTAGGTGTGGGCATGCGTTCGTAGTGAAAATTATGAAAAAGTCTAGTTTTTCCACGAATCGTATCTGGCTATATAAATAATTGTAAAGTGACAACATACAAGTACTTTGGGGAAAACGCCAAAACGCTAGACATGGGCGGTTCCATGTAAAATCCGAGAAACCGTAAACTGAAAATGTCACCTATCGTACCCAATCCTAACCACATGAAATTTGCCTCATTTTATTTTTACCCTAATTCCTAAAATCAAAACGCCAGAAAGACCAGTGTGGTCTTTGTTTCTTTAATCAACATCTTATGCGAAAAAGTTAATTTTTTCAGTTTTTTCCAGATTTTTAAACAATCGTAAAAATTTGCTTAAAATGCATATTAAGATTTGAAAATGTGGTTGCGTATTATTGGAAGTTTGTATAATACGAATCTCGGAACGTCGCAAATGTACGTCCCTCCCTATGGCTATTTAGCAATATAAAAATCAAGTAGGCGTTCCATTTAAAAAAAATTACGTTTACGTTCCCCCGCAGAAGTAAAACAAAAGACAGTCGCGAAGATGCCTTTTGTGTTCGAGAGTCAATTCTCTAATACCCCCTCTTGGCCGTTCTTTTCTATCTTTGGACGTTCCTGTGATATTCCATTTTAAAGAAAATCAATTAATTTTGTTTTTGGCGAATATCTAGTAAACAATGAACTTTTTTGAAAAAAAAACGAAGTCAGTAAACTGAGCTCTAAAATAGGCAACTTCTGCCTAATTTAATGAAGTTCGTATTTTTTACGGTTTCCGAGATCCCAATGGTGAGCCACGAATATGAGACATATTGTATAATACATTTCTGTTTATGTATGTACCTCACAAAACGTTTACAAAAACTATTTAATGTTTCGGTTATATGAAAGGGAAACCAGAATGATAAGGTAATAAGTGACGCATCCTTACCTACTCGTTAAACCCCAGCTTAAACGAAACGAATGAGCTTGCTTGATCTAAGGCATTATCCCGAGCTTGTTTAAGAAAGCTATAAAAAAATTAATGGCAGATTTGGGCCCTTCTTGTAAAGCTCTATGTCTATGATGTGTCTAATGCACAGGGCGGTCTAAATTCCGCATAGACTAGAATAGCTAGGAAAAAGCTGAATACACGTTACTGATCTAATTTTCCAACTTCCACTGCTTCAGTCAGAGCTTATAATATCTTCTTTGGTTTTATAGGGGAAAATTTATTTTTTTTCAGATTTCTTCGTTATTTGAAAAAATTTTTCTGCATCTTTTTGTACCGTTTTATGTCTATAAAGTAACTATTCTAGATTTTTGTTGTATTCAATTGTTTTCAAAAAATGAGAAATCCTAATGTATTATTTCTATGTCCAAAACAAAAGCGTTAATACTATTATAAAGTCAACGTCGAGGAATTTTAGTTTGCAGGACAGCATCCTAGTACTACAGCTTTGAATCTGTTATGTGCTGATCAGCGAGACGAACGATTCTGTACTGTGCATTATTTGTAGACCATGGCGCAAAATATAATTTTTAGAATCAAGTTTCTTTAAAAATAAAAATTAAATTCTTTATTTAATTCCTTTCTTACATTCAATCTACCTTTAGACTCATGTACTTGGTAGCAACTTCGTAATTTTTCTGCATGCAATAGTTTCTATGTTTCTAGCAGATGATCTCATTTTGTATGATATCATTTCTTTTAAGGTATATAACTCGAAGCAGTTCGTGCGGTTGTTGATCGGTCATCAAGTCATCATACTGCAAAATCAGATCCCTACGTATAAGCTTCGTGACAATTTATACATTCATTTTGTTGAAGAAGGAAAATTATAATTTGCAAACAAAGTAAATATTTCAAGTAGTATTAAACATAGTAGGAATAAAACAAATATAGAAAGCACATTATTGGAATGAAGGAAGTTCAAATAGTTAATAAATAATTCATGATCACAACAATTCTGTGTTTACAAAACGGTACCATAACATCAATAGCAAGTGCCAATTCTGACTTCATCTATGTTATTCATTTAGAATCGCTATGTCTCGTTGATGAAGACGCAAGTTCAAAACTGAAAGTGCAAGGTGTTTAACGTTTTTTATATTTTACATTAAACAAAATAATTCAAAGATGGATGAATTCCTGCTTTTAGAAGTTACAATCTAAAGTAAACCAAATAATATACGTAATCTCTTAACATTTAATAGTTTGATTACGAGTTCCTTTAAGATCGTGTCTGTATCGTTTTCGTATTTATTAATTTTTCTTCCAAGCAACATTTCAAAAAAAAGCACAAACACAAGCACCTGAATGAATAACAAATAAAGCCACAAGAATTCTTTGGGCATTAAGAGAACTTTTGATAAATCTTTCGTTTCTGTTCTAATTAAAAACATTTTTGAAGTTTTGTTTTCCATGGCCAGTGCGTTTTTGCTTTTTAATAGGCTGTCTGTTGTTTTACGATAGTTACATGTAGACAACGGTTGTCCTGAACACTTACAAACTTTCTGTGGGATTTAGAGCAAAAAAATTCTTATGCAACACCTATAAAATTTTATATCTACAAAATGAGAAAAACACAAAAAATACAGGGTGTCATTTAAAAACCAAAGTTGTGTACATTTCCGGTTTAACCGGAAACGCAAAAAAAATTGAAAGTGCTATCAAATAGAACACTGCTCATAGACAACAAACTATTTAACCGTTTTTTTATCAACCGCAAGATAAAAAAGTTGTTGAGCGTTCCCGTTTTTTTTGAATGACACTGTATACATCCAGTTTTCATTTCAAACGATGCAGCCTACACCATTGTTTTGAAAAATAATAAAAAATCAAATTCTGTCAAAAATGGTTTTGTCGATTTTTTATTCTCAGGTCTTTAGTTATTCTCTAACCATATTTTAATTTTAAAATATTGGTCTTCCTCCTTAAGCTATTAAACATAAAGTTAGAACGTTGGCTATTAGACATATAAGAAGTTAGAATGAAATTGTTAAAATCGACAACAGCGCCCTCGGTGTCTCAACCGCAACATTAATTTTAAAAAGAAAAATCGAGCTAGTTTTCCGCTTTTTGTAAGAATTAGTTCACTAGTTAATAGAGAGCAGCGTATAGTTATTAACGATAATATTATATAGAAAGTCTAATTAACAACAAAGCCAGGTGATTGTGAGACACAGTACCGACACCAAACAAAAGACGATCGCAAATTGAGCTCAATAAAGATTTTTTCTTCGCTATTCTGGAGGCGGTGGTATTTAACGTTGAACAACTGTATTTACAGTTTAAACAAAAATTAAACAATTGGTTTATTAGCGCTAAAATCTCTTCTATCCCTGTTAGGAAGCGTTAGCGGACTTATGTTTATATAAAATCTTTTTCTTGTTTTGAGCCTCTTTATCTATGGTGTGAAGCCTTGTATTTTCATATCGAATCACCCTGTACAGTCAACTCATAAAGTAATGTCGCAAAATGATTTACATTTTGGTATTTAATGTCTGGATTCATGACAATTTTTTGATACGTAAGTACTAACTTGATAAACTGATCTTGATTAATACAATTTTCCAAAAACATCCGTATTTGTCAAAATACCATATTGTTAGATTTTATAAATAAATATAATTTTTTATAGAAATTAAAATTAAAGCGATGTCTCCAGTATCTAGTCAAGAACCAGACTGACTCAGACTATTCATGTTATTGGGTACCAGAAAGGATCAACACACAAACAGATGACACGCTTTTACTAGAATAACACAGTAAATAGCAATACTTGAAACTAAATCTAATAATATGGTAAAAACTATAGAGTTCATACCAAGAGGTGCAGCAAAATTTCACGATCCCTACAAAGTAAGTAAATCAAGAAAATGTACTGTAAATGAAAATGTCCAGACTACACAGTTTATTTCATCTCCACTTGCATATCTTAGCTTACTTGGCCCAAGATCACTTCTACTAACTTTGGTACCGCACGATTGTGCTTTATACTGCCTTATGCAAAAATCTTTACTTACGGATAAATTCACTTTTTGACATGGTTAGTCTTTAAATATTATTTTATTAATAAATCTAAAATATTTTTGTGTGAAATCATTTCAAATAAAATACTATTGCTTTTGTAAATTCTGTTTCATTTTACAGGTTTCTGATTAGTGATTGAAAGGTGTTCAAGAGTGAATTTTGTAAAAGGAAAAGGAAACTTAAATATAGTTCTAACCTAAAATAAAAATATAAAAAGTAAGGCTAACATCTTGTTTAGCCTAAATTATCATTTTGATATAACCTACAAGTTGTGTATCACAAATTCTTTCAAAAAAAAAGCCTGAATTAATGGTACAGAGCTGCATTTACATCAGCCAAACTGTCAGATTCTCATAGCCAACTAGCATTCATAATAAAACAATGGACAACAGTAAGACTTACCTTTCACAGCACACCATTATTTTTGACGAATCCTGAATCTGTACAAGTTTTAGCGTGATCTGTGATGATCTGCTCGAAATCGGAAATTCTTATGGCGAACGCATCCGTAGTAAGATTCTTTGAAATAAAACTTGCTCCTTTGTTCTTTTACTCACAAACAAAATTCCATGGCATACTGTTTTGGAATTGAGGAGTACAGAAACTACAATAGGCTGTAACTCGATAATTTAATCGAACAATACCAGTTTAAAAAATTAGCTTTTGGGAAATACCAAAATAAAGGGCGGCTTTCATTAAACAAATAAATAAAAATTTGCTTTGTATCTAGGAAAGTAAAAACTTTGATAAAAATGTAAGTAAATTGTTCATTTTAGAAAAGACCTAATAAACATTTTGATGATTCGAGAAAAACAATAAAAGCAGTCATTACTGTTAATAGTTTTCTGTACTAAAGGGATTATTTCACATTTCATTTTAAGTATTTCTAGTTGTTTAACTTTAGTTCTTCTTGTATCAAACGATTAATCTACCGTTAGAGAGCATGAAAATATGTTTAACATAAAATGAAAAACAATGTTAGGTCCTTTCTGAAATAAACGATTGAAGTAATTACAGAGTGAAATATGGAAGAAAACCTAAGTACCTTCAATAAATAATTTTTGATTTTATTCTAGCATCTTAACATTACTACTTAATTAGTACCTATGTACATTTACCTAGGTAAGTTACAACACTGGAAATAAGATTGGCTTTTTTAGAAGACAAGAATAATTATACATATCATAAAACCTTAAGAATTTAATAATAAACAAAAAAACTTATTAAAAAAGTAACAAAATGAACAAGTGTGGACAAAGGTTAAACAGGAAATATAACCAAACAAATATCAAACAGTTGACTGTTGTCAGTTTTTAAATTCACAGCAAACTAATAGTTCAATTAATAAGAGTTGAACTTTTTAAAGAAAAGCCGGCTCTGAATTGTAACTGTGCCCATTCACTGATCAAGTTATATTCAGACAAAGAACTGCCCAATTACCTGCAGTCCATTTTCGCAGATAACTGACAGGTTGAAACCTGCAGTTTTGTCAAACCAACAAGAACTGCATGTCTGTGTAGAAATATCTGCAGTTACCGCCTGGCAACGAAGTTTTTAAAAAGGTTGAAAGATTTGTACAAGTTTGTAAAAGATTTGTATGTTTTGTGTAGAATTATATGCAGAAATAATTATGAGTGATAAATCAACTGATTTTGTAACAGAATTTATAAACATTTATAAAATTCATCCCGCGTTATGGAAAATAAAATCTAACTGCTATACAAATAAGAAATTAAAAGAAGAAAGCTATTTAAAATTGTTATAGCACTATAAAAGCGTAAATGAAATTGCTACAATCAACAGCGTAAAAAAGAAAATAATTTACGATGCGCATTTAGGAATGAATTGAAAATAGCCACAAAATCGTCGGTTGCAGAGATTCTTAATTCTTTTATAAATGCCAGATGGAACCATCTTTGTCGTTTCAGTAGCCAATCTTTAACCCATGTACCATTTTTGACTTACAATTAGTAGTAGTAGATGTTATTAAAAGCAATATTAGAAATGTTGCACATTTTTTCTTATTTAAAAACATTTTCAACGAACTCCGAAAAAAGTCGTTACTGAATTTGCGAAGTCTGCCTATCTGTCTGTCTGTCCGCATCCTTTTTAAATTTTGAAATTCTGATTTCAGATTTGGATTCTACATCAGAAACTAAAGACAACGTGTGTCTTCGTTTTTTGATATCTCTTCGGGAACACGGTCAAAATAATGGCCGTCAAAATTTGAAAGATTTTCAAACTTTCTTTTACTTTAGAATCGTATTCTACATCAAAAAATAAGAGACATATATTTTTAGTTTTTTGATATCATCTCGCGAACATGGTCAAAATGACCGCATTTTGTTTAGGTTGCAATTACTGTAAAACAAAAGTTTTGTCAAACGTCATTTTTTCTAAATAGAGGTTAGATTTTTACATTATTACATCTAAATACACTTTAATTTCAAATTAATAATTTTAAATTATTTTGGGTTTTTTGCATAAAGCACGTAAATGTACAAAATTCAAGTAATTTTAATTTTGAAGTCCACCATTTAAGTATATCCTAAAGCACACCTGTGAGATAGAAAAATCTACACACGCGCCTTTTCGTTACATGAATGAAATTGTCAATTTTCGCGCCTACTTAATTGTGCGGAATTAGTTGCTTTCTCATGTGGTCGTAGGAAAATTTATTTTTCAATCCACTGTTATTTAAGCATAAATCATGGCATTCTGAGTTATATTGGTTTTATATGTATGTATATGTATATTACGTAATTTTAGAAACAGAATGATAGTCAATGAATAAAAGCATGGTTACGATAAGTTACAGTAGAATTCTTATTGTTATTACAAATACCACAATCAGAATTTTTTTAATAAATCCATTCAAATTCTAACCGTTCAAAAATGAAAAATCATTTTTACACGTAAAAATTATCAAAACTATAATTGTATAATTCAACAATTGCGTGCGTTACTTGATTTCAAATATCAATTTAATAATCTCGTAATAACCTCACCAAAGAAATCTACTTCAGAGGTGTGTGTAATCTCAAATTAACCGGAAAAGAATGAAATATTTTCTCTGAAAGGTTACATACAAGACCTCTGTCGAAACTAGAAGAAAATCTAATGAATTTAGGTATTAGGTAGAATTCTTATCAAAAATTCTCACTTATTACTGCTTTTTTAAAAACTTTTTTTACCCATTTTCAAAGCAAAGGTGATAGATTAAACATAAATTAGACCAGAAGCATTCATTGTAACATATACCTAATATTTATAAGTTTCTATAACATCTCGGAAAGGAAAGATTGCAAGAAATGCATTCCCGCTAGAAACACTTAACCGACGCGTAATTAACAGGACGCCTCCTTTGAAAGTACGGTCCTGACTAACATTGAAAAAAAGTACTTACAGTTTCATTCTCTTCGCACGACGTAATTCCAAATCTCGTAAAAAGCGTTTCTGCATAATAACCCCGTCCTTACAAGACCACTCAAATTCACAATTGTCTTCCATACTTATTGCGGTAAAACTTAATATAACACTCTTACACATTGTTCTGGTTTTCTTATCCATATTTCTGTAAAGCACAAAAGTCCGATGAAAACTAACGTAAACATCATTAAACCTTCCACGCAATTCATTTTGTTCCTGTTAAAACTCGTACATTCGTAATACTACAAGAAAATACAAGTAAATGCACAACCTACTAATAGATTAATGCACGATTGCTGTGGCCGTTTCGAAACGAATAGGATAGGTACCTAAATGTGAGAGCATCGCACATTCCGCTTTTAACATGTTACAACTTGCAGAATTATATGACTTTGAGTTCACTGCAATTTTGTGTTTGTCAGTTTACGGTTAAAAGTTGTGCATATCCGTTATTCTAAGGTTATATAATAAGAGCAAAATAAACAAAGGGGGTGTGTATTCATTTTGCTTTATAAATTTTTCGAAACTTGTCAAAATTTCGATAATTTAGAGAAAAGAAGGTGGTTGATTCCTTTTATTACTAAATAGGTACATAAAATAAATCAGAATTAATAAAGAAAAAGTAACGATACAACCTCAAAAAGTTTAATAATCTAAATTAACCAAATATTTTATACGTACCTATAGTTTGCGTTTAAATATTAAAAGCATCCTTTTACTTTGAAAAATTAAAATGAAATTTTTGTGTTATCGCTTTATTAGGTATGATACTTTCAAAGAAACAAAAAACACAAATTGTATTCTTCTGTTAAAATCAGTGACATATTGACAACAATGTCCTTCCAGCAATAATCGGATGATGTTGTGTAATAAAAAAATAATTTATAAAAATTAAATACAAACCTTAATATAAGAATAGAATCGCCCGGGTTATTTCTAATTTTATACTGGTGAATTACATTTTTTATATCAACGCGAATAAAAAATATCAACCCTTCGTCTTCGTTATGCATTTCCCGCGGTCGACGTTGCAAGAGCAAACAAACGAATATCTAATAGTTCTACTGTTCTAGTGCATCGGCACGCAATTTGCCGCGAAAATCGGCATGGCGGTAAATTTCAAATGGGGAAAACTAAGATCGAAAAATTTTAGTTTATTTTTCTGTTATAAATTACAATCAAACACGTTATTCTACTCGATTGTGATTTACCATTATTATTAACATGGAGTTCCACAAAGTAACATTGAAGAAAATAAATATTTTTATGCTCTTTTTCTTGAGAAAAAATTAGAAAGCTAATTCTACATAAAAAACTCATAAAGAATATAAATAAAATCTTGGAAATATTTATTTTAATTATTTTAGAAGTCATTCTAATATTACTTATCGTAGTTAAAGAGTAAATATTTTCTTTTAAAGTCTGGGAATTGCTATCAAATTGATTAACAGAACCTTTGGAAAGATCATTATTGTTAAAACTCATAGTTCAATCTCGTGATTAATAGTAAAGTTTATATAAATATTACAATTTGTTCTCAAAAAACCATCACCATCCACCAATGCTGTAGAAATACAAGTAAATATAAAACCAAATAAATGCTTTAAAAGTATAAAATTGAAAATTTAATTATGTTAATGTACTAAATAAAAGTCTTTTAAAAGTTTTGAGTATGTTGTAAAAAGCATCCATATAGTTCCAAACGAGAAATATTACAGGGTGTTTTTAAATAAGAGAATCCGGATTAGTTTTGTAAATGAACGATTGCATCATGCAGGTATTTAAGAAAATGGAACACCTACTAAAGGGTGTCTACTAGCCGTCTGATAGATAAATTTTTATGTGTTAATCACAAAATAAAATATGTAAATAACAAATTTGTAAACTAGAAAGATGGGAATTTTATTGAGGATTAGTAATCCAGAAACACAAGGAAATTCCACGGTCATACATTCTTACTACTAAATTTAAAGTTACAACTAAAATCTGTATAAACGCTTTAATATTAAAGTTGAAACTACTACTTTTATCTCTTTATGTTAAAACGTTTAAAATTAAAGTTAAGGAAAGCTGTATAAACTCACCAATGTAACAATTAACCACTAGAACAAATAAAAATATCAGTTTAAAAGTTTATTTTCTGTCGTAATAATTAATGAATTGATCAGTGCAACATGTTTTTATTATTGAGCAATATTTTAAGTTTTAACGGTACAGAGAAAGTTGCGACGTCATTTTAATGTTGGTAATCATGGACCAATCAGAGTAACCATATCTTTACAGAACCGAAAGTAACTATTTTCAAGGGTTTGGTTTGAAAGACTTTTACAGTTAAAGTATACATATCTTTTTTATTAAATCTTATATTAGAGATATAAGAGATCCTAAATTTACTTCTTGGAGTTTCTCACGCCAAAATTATACAAGTTATTAACAAACCAGTGAAAATGCAAGTATGATCACAACGAAATTTAAAAAAATCGAATATCTCGAGAACTACTCGAAAAATCGCCATTTTCGTTCCCGATTATCTTGAAAACTATTTGAGATACCGATTACGTATCTGTAATCAGGAAACAATTCTAGGTTGATTTCATGTATAACATGTCCTGTAAAGTTACGGAAACATGACAACAGACAGACAAACAGAATGTACGAATTCAGATACGAAATTTAAAAAATTTCGTTGAAAACCGCAGCTATTATCCGACTTCGCCCTAAAAGTCATTTTATTGTGTTAGACAAGATGCCACAATATTCTCGAGAATTAATAAGAAAAACTTTCTATCAAATTGAGTAACAATTCTTATTTTAATAATATCTCTACATATCTTTCACGGCCCTTTGGAAATGCAGAAACAGATATATATTCCTTCCCCTGTCTTGAAAGAGCAACTACAACAAGCACATATAGTTCCGCCCTTTCTAGCCATTTATATTATATGTTAAGTTACCTATTTAGGTTTTATAGACGTTCAAGAATAAAGTTCAAATCAAGTAACTACAAACAAAAAGTCCAATAATAAAGATCAAATCATTAAATAACTATACACAAAATATATATAAAGACCAATTAGAAAAATGGCGATTTGGAACAGGCACATGGGAATTTGCTTTTAACAGAAAGCTGTAAGTTTCACCTCTGTAAAGATAGGATTACTCTGTATCTTCACGCACCACCATTATTGCTTGGGTGACTAAATTTCGAAACTCTGGAATATTGGTATTGAAAGACATGGCCCTCCTCGTAGGATTCGAAATGAAGCAAATATCGAAATTGTACGTAACTGTGCAAAAGATAGCCCCCAACGATCTATCCTCAAGGATACGTTGGAGTTAGATATAAACCGGTCAACTTTACACAATATTTTAAAGCGTGACTTAAAAGTGCGCCTTATAAGCTACTAGTTGCTCAGCATTTAAATCAAAATGATAAGGCTGTTCGTATGAACTTTTGCAGA